>VCJN01002769.1:0-572500 GCA_006384855.1 Tetraselmis striata
TGCCCAAAATACGCACCAAATAGGCTGTCGCGAGTCTGGTCGGCTGAGCTCGGCGCCATCAATTGCTCTTGGCCCGAGCGAAAGATGACGGGCCAACATGGTCAGCTCTTTTCTGCCGTCGTTCTTGCTGTCCACGAATAGGTCCTTACGTACTTTGGCAACGCTTAGTAGGCGACGCAACCAATCAATCACAGTGTGACCGTTCCTCCCCACACGACGCAGTTCAAACACCTGCGTTGCTGGGGCTCCGAGGTGAACGTCCCCTTCGGCGCCTCATTTGGACGACTACTCGGGCTGGGTGCCATGATGAGGTCGGGCAGTAGTGTGAAGAGCACGAGCGGGTGGGTGCGAGACGGTAGTCTTGTAGCGATATCTGAGCGATTACAACCGGAAGTGAGCCGGATCTTGCAGACCTCCTTACTATTTGTAGTGGGATAGCCAAGGATCCTACGACCCCCGCGGCCGACTACACCCTGACCTAGTGTCGCTTGATCTTCCTCTTCCGTCACTCCTGTGGTCGTGTGCCCGTTGGAGGGCAACGCTTCAGCTGGTTCAGCTGTCGCAGCAGCTGTCGAGAGGCGATACTATATAGCGTATTAGTTTTAACTATTCGCAAATAATTATTAAATCATAATTGGATTTTTATATTGTTATCGCTAATTAGTTTTATTATAAATTATTCGCAGAGCTTAATTATTCGCAAATTATATTGTCCAGCGGAGCGCGCGCAACGCGCGCGGCTCTGCCGCCGCTGCCAAAAACATTATTTGGCCACCACTGTCACCACAGCTCCGCGAAGTCAACGAAATAATAGCGACTATATATTAAAATCGACGAAATAATGTACCGTACAGGCAGTAAAAGTCAAGTTCGCCCCGGGCGGGGCATCGGCCGAAGCCGCCCCAGCACTTCACATCTTGCGCCAACTGCAGTCGTAGGTTTAGGGTTTAGGGTAGTCTGGCATAGCCCGTAGACCATTGCCTCAAAAAAAAAAAACCATTGCCCCATTCGAACCCCGAAGGGCTAATGCATCAGCCGGGGAAACCCAGGACACGCCGTACGGGCAGTGTAGCGACTACAGGGTACCTGTATATAGCAGCAATTTAGCGACTGCTACTAAATAATAGGCTAAAAGCGACTACTGCGGGCTCTGACGTCCGCCCGACGACGAGCCGACGCGTCGATTAGCGGCAACTGGTGTGAATTACAACCGGCAACTGGTACCTGCCCTTGTACCTCAAGCCGATTGACGTCGATTATTATTAGCGAATAATCCTTACCACTTGCGCTACGCTACTCGCTACGTGTACTAGTCGCTACCAACTCTGCCGCCTCATTCACCTCCTCATCACTACAGGTATATCAAACTCTTGATGCGCACCGATGCGCCATAGCTCGCGGAACTGCTGCTGATCTGTGACCTTCGAGTACCACTCCTCGGTCAGTAGTCGCTGCCCTTGGCAGCCAGACTGCTCCACGCCTCACGCACGCATCCCAAGGGAGACCCCCCCCCCCCCCCCCCCCCCCCCACCCGGCTTCCGTGCGCCGCTCTCGCCCCCCCCCCCCCCAACCACGCACACCACAACCCTCGCGGACCGGCGGGCGGGCGCGCTGCTGACATGGCGGAACTGGCGCTTGCGAAGCTGCTGGCCGCGGAGAAGGAGGCCAACGCGGTGGTGAACGCCGCGCGCAGGCAGCGCGCCGATATGCTTAAGGTACTGCGGATGCGCGCCGGGTTGGCCCCGCCGGAGAAATATAGGGTTGCTCGGCTCGCGCTCGCTGGGCATCCCCGCCCGCCTCGTCGGCGGTCCCCGCGGGAAGGGTCAGCAGGCAACGGCAGGCACGCGAAATATCCCCGCTGGTCCCTGCTTCACTTTCGCCCGCCCCATACTGTGGGTGAGCGGGTGTGATTCGTTGCTTCTCACCTTGCCCCCCCCCCCCCCCCCCCCAAGAAGCGAGAAGCGCCATCGGCGTCGTAAATACCGCCGCGCACCCGCCAAAAAAATGTAAGGTGTACGGTGTAGCACCCATGAAAAAAGACATTTAGTGAGGAGGCGTGCGATGCTTTTGACGAAGGCAAAGGGAGCGTCCCGTCGTGATAATTTATCCGCACACCCCGCCTTGACAAGCAGCGAGTGCCCTCTAGGTGCACTCGGCTGCCCCGCGAGGCAGCATCGGCTGTTTACGCACTGTTATTTAAAACACTTCCCATTGTTTTCGAAATGGCAGTTACTTTATGCGCCATTCACGCGCTAGTTACGCAACGTATGTTTGCGCCAATAGCAAAGCGGAAGGGGGGAGGGGGCTGACCGTGGGGCACCGCTGCTTTGGCCGCAGGCGGGGCGTGAGCAGGCGCAGGCTGAGGTGGCGTCGGAGCGGCTGGCGGCGGAGGAAGCCTTCCGCACACTGCTGGCGCGCTACGACTCGGAGCTGGCGGGCCGGGTGGCGGGCCTGGAGGCGGAGCAGCAGGCGGCGCTGTCCAGCGCGGCGCTGGCGCCCGATCTCGCGCGCTCCGTGGCCTCCGCGCTGCTGGAGGCGACGCTAACGGTGCGCCTGCAGGCGCCGGAGCGGCCGCTGGCGCCCTTTGGCAGCCCCGTGGCCGCGGTGGCGGAGGAGGCAGAGGCGGAGGCGGAGGCGCCGGCGGCCGCCGCGGCGGAGGGCGGTCTGGCGCCAACGGCAGAGGAGGCTGCCGCTGTCGAGGGTGCTGCTGCTGGTGAGGATGTGGCGGGCGAGGAGGAGGAGGAGGAGGGAGGCGAGGAGGCCGCCGCCGCCGCCACTGAGCCGCCGACGCCCGGCAAGAGCAAGAAGAAGCGGCGCGGCAAGGGCCGGGGCGGGCGCGGCTGAGGGCAGCGGCTTGGGGCTGCGAAGACACGGGAGGGGCGGGGGGAGCGAGGCCGAGGGGGATCTTCAGGGCTTGACGAGAGAGCGACCACCTGTAGTAGAAGGGGGGAAGGGGAGGGGGGTATATATTTGCTGCCAGGAGGCCGTCATGCTGGGCTGGCTGGCGAGGAAGATGTAAGCAGGTGCTCTCCTCATGTAGATGAGCCGACGAGGGGCTGCAAACACTGCGAACGAGCACCGGTCCCATGCATGCCAGAGGCCCAATGCATGCTGAGCTGCTGCAGAGCAGTTGCGACTGTTTCTATGTGTGGCTTTGTACCCCAATCGGTGGCCCTCACTCCGGGTTCCATCGGCCGCGCCGGCATCTGTGCCCCCCCCGCACCCCCTCCCCTCCCCCCTCGGTCCTTGACAGTACACGGTGTGACGCCGAATGGACAAGACAGTCCCCGGTAAGAAAGCATCAATCTTTTCCTGCCCAAATGCAAAGAAAGCAACAAAGGCATCAGTACGAATACTACGTCAGTCCTTCAGATGACCCAGGAAAGGCTAAGGGTGCCGACGCTTTTTGAGGGCGTCAACTTTTCCTGTATTCAAGATGGGGTGCCGGCACAGCATTCGTGAATACGTCGTATATCCGTGATTATTTTGCCAAAAATTCAGCCAGAAAGGCCATGACACAGGCGCGTCGTCGGCACCCGTGCCCAAGCGCACTACACGTTCGTACTTTCGTACTGCCCCACTGTAACCTGTGTACAAACCTCACACCGTATACAAACCCAAAACCTCACACACCCATGTACCGGCGATACAAGGCAGGCAGGGATGCGCCGCGACGCCGCCCCCCTCCTTATCCAGGGGAAGCACGGCTCATACCCGGCGCCTGTTGCTGGCTGGGCGAATACACCGGGGCCCGCCCATTCCGCCTGCCAGCGCCCTAGCGCCCTCTGTAGTAATCGAAACCCGCGTTTGATGTACCTGCATTGCTTCTGACCGGCCCGCGCAAAGAGAACAACTTTTGGACACTCTTGACGCCCGCTCGTCTTTAAAACCGTCCACGCTGAAACTGCGCGATTCCTGCGACCCGACAAGACATAGCGACCGCAGGCGGCAAGCAGGCCATTCTCTACCGGACCAGCGAACGCAACTCGATCAATGGGGCGGGAACCCTTGGCGCCTGTCTGGCGGGGTCCTGCATCTCACGGCGGAGTGGGGGGCCGGGGTCGTACGGATATATATTCCCGACCGCCGCCCACCTACCCTCCCTTGCTGCCTTTCGTCGAGCGAAGCGCCCCACATAACCAAGGCTGAACGACAATTCTATTGCGATTCGGGAGTTTGAGGGACGTGTGCCTGAATATGCCCAACTGTGCCCGACCATGCGCTCCGTGTGCGGGTGCGAGTGGGACATATTTTTGACGCGAGAAATGCGCTAGTCGCCGGCACTTCAAACATGAACCTGGCGATGCATCTTTATTGATAGACGTGTTTCGTCCAACTTTGAGCCCTGTTGAAGGGCATGGCGCGTTCTTAACGCCGCCGCGCCGCGCGAGCACCCGCCATGGCGTCTAGCCGACTATCTCCTTTGGGGTACGTGTCGGCAGGGTATCCTTTTGGAGCACTAAAGTAGCGACTGCAGCAATGCACACCCTTAATCCGCTTCGTCGTATCCAGCATATAAACATACGGCAGTATGCTGGAGAGACGCCCGCGCGCGCGTTCGCGCGCTTTCTCTCGTGCCTTGGGTGCAGAAGAAAGGAAGGATGGGACGAGTCTAGGCCGGAATGCGCCTCGGCAGCAGTGGCATCAGTGCCCCTCCCTCCCCCTTCAGCTGCGCGGCGGAGCGGTGCGTAATAACGTAATTACAGCTCAGGCCAGGTAGCGGTACCCGCCGCGCTCGACGTCGTAGTAGGCGCGCGAGCCGCGGCCGCTGCCTGTGCCGCGGCAGAGCGAGACCACCAGCAGTCGTCGGCCGCGAGTCTGCGAGTCAAGCAAACGGACATCAGGGGCCACCACAGGACACGGCGACGGGTGTCAGCATCCTTAAATCCCCCCCCCCCCCCCCGGCTCAAACCCAAACACACAGAAATTTTGTTAAGTATATTCGGAGCGTGAATCCAAGAATCAGAACAGAAAAGAACACCGGTCTTATTCTGGGCGATTCGACAAGGAACAGGGCCATATTAACCAACGGAGAAAGTATTCGGCAATGCCCTCCGCTATTTCGGAGGCCCTGTACGCGAACCTACGCATGGCGCAAGCGTGCCGAACTCCACGTAACAAGTCCCACCGAATTCCAGGTGTTCCGCTCCGCCTGGCGGTGCTCCGCTTTCGGGCTTGATACGCCGCCTGCGATCCCGGCGCTTTCTTTCCCGTGGTCGATCTCTGCCCGACCGCCTTTCGGTCTGTCTGCGATCCACGTCGATCTCTATCCGTCCAATCCTCTACACCCCCCCCCCCTCTCACTGCCTCTCATGTTGTCTCTATAACTGCTCTCTGTCTGCCCCTCTCGCACGATCCCCTTCCACCTGTCGTGGATTGCGTGGAATGTTCTGGGCACCGACGGCGCACCTGCTTCCAGACGACCGCCAGCGCCGCAAGCGCCACGGTGGCGGCCGCCATCAGCTCCAGGCGCGCGCGTAGGCGCGGCTGGCCCACCACCGATCCCGGCCCCCGCTGCGCGGCCGCCACCACCACGTGGCCCATCGCCCAGTCCACGTCCACCGCGGCCCCGGACGGCGGCGCCACCTCGTTGGCGAAGCGCAGCCGGCGCTCGTCGCCCGCCACGCCCAGCCCCTCCGCCAGGAAGGTCACGATGTAGGCGGCGGAGAAGCAGTACTTGAGCAGCTCCACCTCGCTCTTGCGGCTAGAGTAGCGCTGCTGCAGCTGCGGCCAGCTGGTGGCGCAGTACGCCTCGCCTGCATGGGGACGCGCCGCACGACTAATTCAGGAGCGCTCAGAAACGAGGATGAGAATGACACCCCATCCCCAAACAAACAAACGTGCGCGCGCACGCGCCCGTGTGTGTGGGTGTGTGTGTGTGTGTGTGTGTGTGTGTGTGTGCGCGTGATATCATTCTCCTAGTCTTCCGGAATGGTAGCATTCACTCATATGAAGAGAGCGCGTATCATAAGCCTCAAACTGGGCCTGCCCCAAAAGAGCGCTCGTTTAAGTTTTGTCTGCACTTGACTTCTCTAAGCCTGGGCAGGTTCTTGATATACACTAGACGATCTTTGGTGGAGAAGTGTAATGCAACAGGCACCCCAATAATATGAGGCGGTAGCAGTGCGGTACATCAGTGCATCTGTTGTGGTAAGGCAGCGTTGAAGGGAATATCAAACGACTGGCGTATGCATGGGATGTGTGGAGATGTGTTTGGGCGCCGTGCTAAAGCTACGCGAAGACACATGTGGTGGTTTTAATACCACGAGTAACGGCGGAGTCGTGAGAACGCTGCCAACGACTACCTGCCCTACCTGGCAGAGGTCAAATGCAGACGAAACTACAGCAAGTCTTCCTGTAGGTGGCACGCAACCACGACTTGAGGCTTGTGGCTGCTTCGGCGCCCGCAGACCATACGTAATGTCAAAGATAGGCAGCATGTGTACGGCGAAGAATTTTAGCGACTGCATTATTTCGGGCGAGGGTTTATAATTTGGGTTCTCTGCAGACCCGGTTGCCGGGTATCAGTATTGTTGAGCCCTAATTTGGATAGACCTGGGAGGGAGGGTGGCTGGAGGGCGGGGAGGCGCGCCCCACCCGCGGCCGCGATCTCCTCCAGCGTGGGCGCCTGCCCCAGGCCGAGCATCTCCGCGGTGTAGTGGAAGTTCTCGATGGCCAGCATGGCGCCCTCCCAACGCGGCACGGGCGTGCCGGCGATGCACGAGTGCGCGGCGCTGGGCGCGCAGCCCTCGTGCGCCAAGAGGTCCGCCGCCACGGCCCGGCACGCCGTGAAGTTGCCCACGCCCAGGCCGCCGTCGTCGTGCACCACGCCCGGGGGGTAGCAGGGGTCCAGCTGGGCAAAAGGAGGGAGGCGGGGGTGCGGATAGAGGGCGATGGGCACAATCATCAGGCATGTCGGCGCCCGGGGAGACGGTGGCAAAGTGCCGTACTTTATGAAATCCAATTTGGGTTGCGCCTATAAAATGCCACCGCATTCGTCTGCGTTTGTGTGGCTTTGCGGGCCGCACACGTGATGAATTGTTTCGCAGCACCGAGTCGGAGATTCTGTGGTATCTTCGTGTTGTATTCTTACGTGATATATTTGTTGTGTTACATGTCCAGATGAATTGGGTGTCTCATTCTCCAGGAGGGGGTCACAAGCAATGGTACGTAGCGAACACACAGCGTGGTTACTACGGTATTAATGATGGCCTGGCCGTGGATCTCAGGGTATAAGAGGTTTTGGGTCAAACCCTTAAATACAGGCGGAAGACCGAACACTCCGATAATCCACTTAACATCTAGCTGAATGTACGTTGCGCATAATAAGCGTGGATACTATGTTGCTACCGTATAAATGACCGCCTGACCCTGGCTCTCAGGGCTCAGGAGGTTTTGGGTCAAACCCTTAAGCGCGGGGGGAAGACAAAACACTCCAATTATTCACAAAACATATATCCGAACATACCACGACATACGGAGCACTTCAAAAAGTTTGCCAATATGGGCAATAATATATGACAATTCTTCCATCCGCAGCGCGTCTCTGTTACTCTCCACGATACCATATGGGTGAGCTTCTGGCTGATGGGATTCAGTCTTCCTTGACCTCGTGTGCTCTTTAAAGGGGGAAGGGGGGCGCGCGGGGGGGGGGGGGGGGGGGGGGTACTGTCTCCCGGCTGGACGAGCTCGGCGGATGGGTGGCCGGGTTCCCATCTATGTTGTATTTGGTTGCTGGTTCCTTTTGGACCATTGCATATTTAGATGATCTTTGAGATTATTCCGCCGTGATGTTGCTTCTAGCGCACGTAAACAGTTGACAATGTCAGTAAACAGTGCTGTGAAGGCAATGTGAAGCTCTACGGTGAGACCCAAGTGGGGAGGGGGGGGGGGCACCTTGACGAATATGCCCTGCGAGGGGTCGCCGTCCCCCCGCTGCGCGCGCCACGCCTCCTGCCACGCGTCCGTGGCCACCAGCTCCTGTGCGCGCACCTGCGCCGCCTCCTGGCCCGCCCCCAGGAAGGAGTGCGTGAACATGGGCAGCGGCCCCATGGCGCGCCCCACCTGCAGCGTCGTGGCCGGCGCGCCCGAGTTGCCGCTGCGGACACACACACACACACACACACAGGGGGGGGGCGGGAAATGAGAACGGAAACCCCATCAAATACGCCTGGCTGCTCGCCGATCTGGTCACGGGGCGGTGAAAAGCGGGGAAATCCTCATCTCAGCGGCGGAACGGACCACGTCAGCGGCTCTGACGGGTGCACGAGACATGGGGGGAGCGTGTGGTTGTTGTCCCGCGCTGGACGATATTTAGTAACAGCAAACTAACATGTCACAAAATGCAAGACAGTGCATGAGAATGGTGCACGACACTATGCGCAAGTGTGGTGCTCAGGACGTGTCTCGTTGCGCCATCGCAGGAAGCTCCTCAGCGATCTCCTAAGAAGCCGCGGTCGAATAGACCATCAGCTGCTGCCTACTGAATGGGACCCTGCATCGCCTGAAGTCGGGCACGTAAGTCGTCGCAGCGCGTATGAGGGGGGAGGGGGGCATGCGGAGGGCCGCGGGGGCCCTCGGAGAGGAGCTGGCTGACGCGCCAGGCGCGGACGACCAGCATGGTCGGCGCATGGCATCCATCGCCCACCACTGCTTGCACCCCACGCAGGCAGGGCTTGGCACCGTGGCAGTACCAACGCCGGTGGGACTGGGCTGGCTGGAAGTTAAAGGGCAGCCAGGTAGGGAGGACGCCGCGGGGCTAAGTGGGGGGCGGCGAGAGATGCGGCGGCGTATGGGTGCCTATCGTCTGTACCAGGCGCGGGGATGCCGGCGGCGCGGTGCCTTCCCGGGCAGGGGAGGGCGGTACCTAGAGGCGTCGTCCAGCACAAAGGTGACCTGCGCGCTGGCGCCGCCCATCTCCGCCACGGCAAGGCCGCGCTGACGCGCCGGCTGCTGCTGCTGCTGCCGGCCACGCGCGCTGCGCGCCATCTCCGCCAGCCGCCCCGCGCCGTAGTTGGCGGCCACCCAGCCGTACAGCCCCTCGTTGGTGCCGCTCAGCACGGACGCCCATTCGCGCTGGAAGCGGAACGGCCCGCCCAGCAGCGCCCCGCGGCAGCTCTCCAGGATCGCGCCCGCCGTGGCGGGCCGCAGCAGGCGCAGCCCCGCGGTCGCGTACAGCGTCAGCGGCGTGCGGCTCCGCGCCCACGACGGCACCTGCGCACACCCGGACGGTGCCCGCGCAGTGATGGGGGCATCCACCTCTACTCAGGAACCTTCCAAAGGCGACTTGCTACCTTGCTGGCGATAACTACGCGCGGATCGGTGTGCGGCTGCTGACGCAGTAATACAAATACTTGAATAAGAACCTGCCCAACATTACAGAGGTCAACAATAGACGAAACCGTACTGGGACCACAGTGAATGCTCCTACAGCCAGCATGCAACCTCCAGGCTAACGCTGCAGGTTCTCGTTAGGTCCTCACTAGGTCCACACAGTGTGCCGGCACCTGCAGTGTTAGCTGCGCCCTGCCCCTAAACGCCCAGCGCGCGGTGACTGCAGTGCTCAGAGCCCGGCCTAGCAGGCAGCCATCCTATAGCCATCCCACGTTCCCCTCATGCCTCGGCATTTCCTCCCCCTTTTGCCAGCTGCTGCGTGTGAGGAAGGAGCCGCTCCCTGGCGACCGCCCACTCTTGGCAGGCGAATACTCCTGGCATGACGGCCCGTGCCACCAGTCCCCCCCCCCCCCGGCCCGCCCCCCTTCGCCTCCTTGCGCCCCTCTTACCAAGCAGCCCGATCTGTGTGCTCATTCATCTAGCAATAGAGCTCTGCATGCCAGCTTCCTGCCTCTGCATCCTGCCCTCCGTTATTTGGACCGGCCCTGCCGGCATTGTGGGGTGGTGGGGGGGGGGGGGGGGGGGAGGACAGGCGCACCTTGGCGGCGGCAAATTCCAGCAGCGGCGTGAGCGACTCGCCCGCGTCGCGTGGGTGCGAGGCGAAGGAGCTCAGGCCCGGCTTGACCTTGAGCGCGTCGTCCGGGAAGAGCAGCTCCGGCAGCGCGCTGCCCGGGGAGAAGGTGTAGCGGAAGACGTGGACCCGGCTGCCAGAGCTGCCCGCGTCGATTACCACCTCGTACTGCACGCCGCTGTCGCCGCCTGCGGGCAGGGCAAAACGGGATGGACAGGAGAGGCAAGGCTAAGATAGAGCGCCAACCGACTTGTCCGTGCCATGCCGGAAGTGGGGCCAAGGGACTATGGCGCTAATGGGGAGTGGGGGGGGGGGGGACTCGCACCGCTGAGCGCCCCCGTCAGGCCGCGGCTGTAGATGTACAGCAGGCTGGCAGGCAGCAGCGCCAGCGCCAGCGCGTACAGGATGGCCTGGCTGCGCGAGCGCGCGGGATGCAGCGGCTTGGTTTTCTCGGGCGGCGCGTAGCGCAGCATGTCCTCGGAGCGGGTGCGCTGCGGGGCGAGGCACGGGGGAAGGCTGCGTTAGAGTAGAGGGGGTCAGTGGTGGTGGTGGTACTTGTCCCAGTCAGGCGACTGCTCAGCAAAGGCGCGGCAAATGCCTGTTGGCGCGGTCATCGAGTCACAGCACATGCCACACGCAGGGAAACATGAAGGCGCCACATCCCCACGAGCAGCTGTGTGAAGGGCTGGGGGTCCACTCCATTGACTACGGCATAGCCAGACGACATCGTGGCCGGGTTGGCCACGTCAGCCGGATGGGCTTTGAGCGCCTGCCCTGGCCTCAGGATGTCGTCTTGGTTGAATCTCGAGTGGCCAAAGGGCAGCCCCGATGTTACGCACGCCGCGCGGCTCGGGACGGTGTTCTTTAGAGGCGTGGCGTCGATGGCAGGGGAAAGACAAGAGCGACAGGCCGCGCAGTGGAGACACAGGCGAATCACAAAGGTAGTAACTATGATATATGTACCCTAGCCTCACGAGGTGGTATTTCCACCTGTTTTCTTGAGAGGAGTCCGCGCCTTTTTATTACCGCATCGTCCGTGATAAGACGCGTGGCTATATGGGCGACTTGTCAAGATGCGAGCCGTCCCGCTGCCGCCCTGCCCCCTGCCTCGCACATCCTGGCGGCCACCGCAGAAAGGGCGCAAGCAAGCCGCGCGAGCGCGCACCTGGTGCGGGTCGACGCCACCCTTGGCAACGACTCCCTGGCTGCCGGACCGCTGCATCGGGCCTGCAGCCCCGCCGCCCCCTCAGCCCGCCACCGCCGGAAGCCCCGTCACTCCCTCCCTGCGCGCGCCAGGAAGCTGCTTCCGCACGCCTTGGCGGTGGCAAAACTCCTACCGCTTCCACCGCTGGAGCGCGGCCGGCTACTCCAGTGCGGTGCTAGCTTTGCGGGTAAGGCCTCCCTAGCTCTAATAAGTCATAAGCTGGGCCTCGACCTCCGCGAAGCTGGGCTACCGTACGTACTGGTACTGTGGGCCGACCGCACCGCGCAGGGCTTGCTGACCGCGCGTGTGCTGCAGTCGTGGTTAATATCAGCCTCAACCACGAAGCTGGGCGGCGGACAGCGGCTGAAACATATGCCTCATTATCATGGCGTTATATATGCTACAAATTTCCGTGATACTATCGGTATTTAGTACAGATTACTGATGTAAAATATTACAGCAGGTGAAGGTCAGTGAGGTTATGAGGTGTGGCGACGACCTTCCCATGTCGCTGCTCGTGACTTGGAGAATTCGAGACGAACCGATAAAGCGATTTTATACACGCTACCCGTACGCAGGTGGTTATAATCTATAGCAGGGACTTGCCAGGCAGGTACCGGCCGTGTAGCTAAACGAGACAGCGCACAACTGCTGCACATCGTGGCCGGTGAATTGTACCAGATACGTCCGCACAATCCGCTTTAAAGAAGCTGTCAGGGTTACTTCCTGTACCGTAGATAGTAAGGATAAAAATATATCAACACATGGTATGGGGTACTGTAGTCATACGGAGTACAGCCGTCCATATCAATAAGTACCCGCCGTCCAGGTACAGCCCTGCAGGACTACATATATCATGCCAGCGACGTGTTCGCCGCTGGGCGATCGTTCAGGTCGTTGGGCAAATGCGATGCGTCCATTTATTAGCACCTGCTGGGTGGCGAGACAATGCTGTGAGGCAGTTGAGAACATGAGTAAAACTACTGGCCAGGGCCTGCACACACGATGATATGTTCACATGGCGGCACCTCCTAGTCCAAAGAATTCACTACTCTATTAAATGAGAGGAAAACTCGGCGTGTAGAATCCGATGATAGATTGATAGGCAGTGTCCGCCACTACCAGTGTGTAAGGATTCCTACACATGCGGACGGCTTGAAGCTTCTCATGCTTCCTCCCATCAACATTTCATTCACATTGCCGGCATCTTACAGCAACTGAGGTGACACCGCATACATATGGTGTGCTGATTTTCAGGCCACTTCATTCTTCATCCTGTCGCCCCAGACATTGTTATGCTTCTTGGGGTCCTTCATCTCTATCGTCTTGAGCCTTAGCTGAGCCGTCCAGGTCTGCATGCAGACTCTGCATTCGAGAAGAAAAAATCATCTATAAATACATCTAAGCTCGTCATCTGGTATACTCCGGGATCAGCCACAACTTCCGGGGATCCCAACAAATCCCCACACACGGTGCCCGTGCGCCCCATGGCCATGACACAGTAGAGACTTCCCGGCCGCCTCGCAGCCGGGCACCCACTTCCCTGTGCGGAGGCTCAAAGCTCCGATTCGCCGGCTTGCGGTGCAGCCTCGCCGCAAGGCTCGTCTATGAAGGGCCTGCGGGCGCGGCGCGGCGGCGGCGTGGCATGTCAGTGCATGTGGGGAGAACGGGCAAGGCTGTGCGGGGCGCCTGCCGCACAGCTGCTGCGCAGGCAGTGGTGGCCTTCCGCAGGCCCGCAGGCAACCGGCAGCAATGAAGACCGGCATGAAACGTAATTGGCAGTTATTGTTAGGTATCGACAATAGTATACCACTCCATAAAAGTACGTCCACTCGCCTATTAACACTGTCTTGCAGAATCGCTGAGTAAAGTCCGGGTTTCCGAACTGCATTATGCCACACATTTGGCGGCTTGTTTTAAACCCAGTTTCCTCCCTCTGCAGACAGTACTCCAGGTGTGTTCTCCGAGAGGCACACAACGGCGGATGTAATTGCGCGCACCAGGCGAAGTGGAACCCGGGGTTCCGGAACGGCGTCCTCATGGCAGCCATGCCGGTGAGCCAGGTGCAGGGCAGCGGCGCCTGGAAGGCGTTGGTCTCCGGGGTGCCGTGGGGACCGGCCGCGCCGCGCCGGTCGTTCAGGTTGAGCGCCCTCAGGGAGCCCAGCGCGCCCCACTCCGCGGGCAGCAACCCCGTGAAGAAGTTCTTGTACAGGAAACTGCCCACGCACGCACATCTCGATCAGCCCGGATGGTCCACAGGCAGAGCCTGTGGCGCAGTGTTAGTCAGAAAAAGGATGTGTGTGTGTGTGGGGGGGGGGGGGGGGGCATACAACATCCGCAGGCGGGACATGGCGCTCCAGCTAGGCGGCAGTGTCCCCGTCAGGTTGTTGTGGTAGATGTACCTGCCAAGAGGCGGGGAGAGTTGAGCTGGCGAGGGGACGACAAGGGGAAAGGGCAGAGAGGGAGATGGATGTGAGGAAGGGGGGGGGGGGGGGGGGGGGGGGAGCCCGGTGGACTCACATTTCACTCAGGACGGGGAGGCCGCGGCCCCATGCATCAGGCAGGCTGCCAGAAAGCCGGTTGTCGTTGAGGTGCCTGTGGTGTGAGCATGGCAGCGTGGCGATCAGCGCGCATCTAGGAGAGGTCGCCCTCTTTTCCATCGATGGGAAAAATAAAAATATTGCTGGTAGTGGCTCGGCCAGTGGTTACCACAAACAAGTATTACTTGTACTGTTAGGCCAATGTCATGACATTATCCAAGCAAAACGATGGAATCCCTCATTCCATCGTGCAGCACGAGGAGGTTCCGAACATTTTGGGTTCATGGGTTCATGGTCACCAGTGTGAAATCATCCATGTACAGCTCATTCAGCGCGTGTCTGCATCAGTACATTTATATTCAACACATTGCGAAGTGTGCTCAGCCAATATGATGTGGCTGAGGGTATAAGGGGCGCGGGGGGGGGGGGGGGGGGGGGGGGGGGGGCGCACATGGCTTTCATGCTGTACATGGCGGACCAGCTGTCCGGCAGCCCGCCTGTGAGCTCATTCCCGTCTAGCCGCCTGCCACCGAATGCAGGTGGTGAGGCCATGCACGTCCATGCCATGGCCCCTGCGCACGAAGCGTCCCCCTCCCGGCGCACTGTTAATCCCGGCAACGTTTGTCGACAAGGTTGGGGGGGGCGGGGGGGGGGGGGGGGGGGGGCAGTCTGGGCGTGGTGCCTACATTTTGTCCAGGCGCTTCAGGGCGCTCCACCCCACCGGCAGAGAGCCGCGGAGCTTCTGAAAGGGAAGCTTTCTGTGATTGCAGCGCGCAGATATTGGACGACATTGCAGTCAGCCCTGTGAAGCGTCAAACACTGACCCAGGGCGGCCGAGAGCCTAACCAGCGGGGCTTACATCTCAACGACAAAGTCGTTCTCATCGCAGATCATCCCGAGCCAGTCGCAGTGGTGCCGGCCGCCCTCGAGCCACATGTCCACCAGCCTGACTGTGCCGTTCTCCAGCGTGAGATGGTTATCCGCCAGCAGCGCCGCGCGTTCCAAGTCCCGCAGCTGCTCCGGGATGGCCAGTGCGGCGTCCTGACTCGCCTCAGCCGCGGCCTCCTCCTCCTCCTCCTCGGGGGATGGTAACACACAGACGCCGGGAGCGCCATGGTTGTGCGTGCTGTCCTCCTTGGACACCGGCTGCACAGTTGCTGCGCTTGCCCCTGCTACAGAAACCGACGGACACGCGGCAGCAGCGGGACTGTCAGGATTTCATTCAGGCCGGGTAACACACGTCCTATCAGGGACGTCTGGACCGCTGTACCAGCTCTGCGTGGACGAAGTCCCGCTCAATAAAAGTGCATATTCTGTGGAAACGTCTGGTCCTGGGGTCGTCACGACGCCAGCCTCATTCTTTCCTTCGGTATGTAGCAGGGGTTATCTGGCCCGCTCGGTCACTGCTACTGCGAGTAGCGACAACTACTTGTACTGAAGGCTGCTGAGGAATATTCTAACGGCTGCTGGTCGCTGCTGTGCGCAAGCGGCAGTTCGCCCACCTTCCACGCCGAGCCCGCCAGCCTCCGACACGCGCGCGGCCGCAGGTTCGGGTAGCCTGGCCGCGCATAGCATCAGCGCCAGTAGCGCAGCGCACCATCTTCTCGGCACGCGCTGCATCCCTCCCGCCGCGCACCCGTAGTAGTGCGCCCCCGTCCGTCCTCGCGCCAGCGATGACTGACGTTTGATATTAGGGACGTCGAAGCTGAGCTCCAGAGGTACAGCCTGCACAGCAGGCGGCTGTATGGACTGCTGATAACGGAAGCGACGGGGCAAGGGGAGAAAAGGAATTCGGATGCACGCAGATGAGGAGCCGTCGAGGCAAGGTCGTCAGGCGAAGTCCTGCCACGCTATTCGGCGTGGCGTCAACGTTCGGTTATTTACTCACTACGGCAGGCTGCCGATAGCCTGCGCCCGCCCGGACAGGCGGCCAGGCCCGGGCTGTTTAGTGACCACATGTCCTGCCGACGACGACTACCGTACGGCGCGCGGACCGACGCGCGCGGCGACAACCGCGAGCGGCGCGGATCGAGATATGATGACGACGAGGAACGACGACTCTCGAGGGCGCGCGCAGCAGCCAGTAGTAGGAAGAAGAACGCGCTGCGCTGCCTACTGCTAATATACTTCCATAGTGAAATACAGCAGTTCACAAAAGTCCTTGCACGTGCGTTTTCAAGTGACGGCTCGTCGTCTATTTCGGCCGGTTTTTCCCGCCCCCGGGACAGGACTGGCAACGGTGAAACCCTTGCAGGGTCTCTACGACGGCCGTTTAGGCAGCGATCCACTTACGGAAAGCCCTGGGTAGGCGACGCTCCGTGATTACAGTCGACCAGCAAATTGCCGAAGCATGCATGTTGCAAGACTAATTATTGGAGGCAAGTAACAAAATTTCCAACACTATTGGATCACCGTCTATAAAATACTGCCATGAAAATACCCGGCACTGACCACGAAAGGTCCGCCCTAGCCGTTTGGGCGTCAGCCCAGCGAGTAACGCGAGTTGGGGCAAGCCCCATCCCGCGAAGCAAAGCATTTCGGGAGTGCGATACATGTGCAACAAAAAAATGCGATGTGAGGGAGATTATAATCATTTTTGTCAACCATGGCCTTCGCCCCCGCGGCCGCGCACTTCGTGCATCTGCGATGCGTAGACATGGTGCCCTGTGTCCGGGGAGCCCCTAGTAGTTGCGTTGGTTGTGCTCTTGGTACAAGAGCTAATCCATCAGCGGTGCTGTGAGTTCCGCCGTTTATCAGCGGTGACAGTGCTGAATTTGCCATCTTGTTATATACCATTGTAGTCATGAGCAGGCAGCGGGAGTGGATAATCATTTGTTATTATTCTACTACAGCGGCACACTTGTGCACATAAATGCACGATATTTCACCACGCCCAAACCCAATAATTCTATCATGTTACGGAAAACATTACCAAACAACGCAAGCTCGCCACGTCGGGAGCATGATGTAATATCGCGCGGCGGTCGACATGCGGCCGCCGATAGGGTCACGGCGCGAGCACTGCTTCTCGCATATTAACGGCCATTATTGATATAGTATCATATACGATACTCTACATCGTATTTACGGTTTTCTATTTAATAGCAGGCGCGCGCGCGGGCCTGATGAATCAAAAATAAGCCGCCCGCCCGCCGATACCGCCATTGCACGCGTTCGCCTAAAATATCCATGCACGCTCCATCGATAAGACTTGGTTTCAGCCGGCGTTGCCGTGGCGTACAGCCCCGCCGTCTAGCCCAGCGGACGGAAGCATCAGAACGAGCAACATGCAGGCATCTTCTGCTAGGGTATCGTCGGAGATATATGGCAGGGCTGGCCATAAATTAATATTATGAAATAAGAGGCAGTGTGATTGTACCGCCCGCCGCCTAGCAAATCATGCAAACGGGCAGCGCGTAGTGGGCGAGCATGAGCACGGGCAGGAGCACGGCGGCTAGGCGGCGGAGCAGTCTACTCATGTTGCTAGTACGGGGCGGCGGTAGTTGTGCCAACAATAACGTGCGGTAACAATAGTAATAACATTGCGGACGACACAAACATGCCATGCTGGCCTGGTCATTTGATGATTGTCATGGTCAAATATACTTTATACGATGTATAAACAAATATATATATATACCATAGCAGAACTCTCGAAAGTGCTCTCATAGGTTTTATTCAGAAGCCCACTTGCTAGCTCATCAAGTAAATGATTACATGTGCTAGCTGCAACAGTTAAAATCCCATACATAAATCTAGAAGGAAATCCAGCTACGGGCCACCAGAGGCGGGAACCTCCATGTCAGCCACCGACCAGGCATCGCCACCCGCCAATCGCCGCTCCAAGCAGTAGAGACGCTCCCCCCAGCACACAATCCTGGGCCATTCCAATAGCGCCACTAGGCCGAATGTGAGGTGGAGGTAGGTGCCGACAGGAAAGGAGCTTCGAACATTTCTCGCAGCAACAAGGAGCGGAAACGGGGGG
The DNA here is from genome assembly GCA_006384855.1 of Tetraselmis striata. Lineage (NCBI taxonomy): Eukaryota > Viridiplantae > Chlorophyta > Chlorodendrophyceae > Chlorodendrales > Chlorodendraceae > Tetraselmis > Tetraselmis striata. The sequence goes on from VCJN01002769.1 coordinate 17,694, forward strand.
GGGGGGGGGGGGGGGGGGTTCAACCCAGAACGGGGCGCCACGGGCGGGTAGAGACCGACGCGGGCCTTCCAGCGCCAAATCTGCCGCCAACTCGGTCGCATCCCCTTGCTTCCGTCAAACGTAGAACTCCCTCCCCAGCACAACATCCCGGGCCACTCCAATAGCGGCACTAGACCGAATGTGAGGTAGAGGCGCCGACATGACAGAAAGGGAGAGGGTGCTGAACGAAAAGCGAACGAGAAGTTGACCGGACCAGCAACGACATATGATGCCGGTGTCTAGTTCGCACTGCTCCTCCGCGGCGGTGGCATCACGGGCGGGTCCAACTAAGGCTACCAAGGTGCTACCCGTGCATGAACCCCGCCCCCATGCCCGGCCGGGAGTGGAGGCGGACGGCGGGCTTCCGATTTAGAGGGCCGAGGACGGTCGTCGAGTCCACCCAGCAGGCAGCGGGTGGGTGGGGGGAAGTATTATGAAGTAACTAGATACCCAATTTTAGGCTTATCATAGTATGAGAGAAGGGTTACTGCCGTAACATATTCAAGGCGCGTCGCGGCACTACTACACGTACCCGTAGCGTAACGACAATAATACGAGTTCGATGTACTACGGGTTAGTACGAGTACGAAGTGTACTACGAATACTATTACAATGACGTGTACCACCGTGCTTCAAACGGCGATCATATGCTGTGACAACTTGTAACCTTAACATTTTTCTCAATCAACAAATGTTGAAGCCTCTTGTCTTTGCACCAGCGCGCCGTCCGAAATCAGTGAGTTCTCGCGATGGAGACACAAAAACCAAATAAGGTGGTATTATGCAGCGGTGGTGCAACAAGAGGCTTCAGTTGTTGAATGATTGAGGATAACAAAATTGTTACAAGTTGCAAGTTGTCACTCGTAATCTAGTATCAGCAGGTACATCACATCGTACTAGTACTACTCGAACAACATCGTACTCGTACTCACCGGTATCGGTATACAGTATATCCAGGGTATATCGTACTCTCGTACTATTGTCACAGAAGTAGCAATGCCCCAAAAAGTCGATAGAATCCGGGGCCCGTGCTGCGGTATACTCGTAGTGCGAGTGTAGCCGCTTTTCATTCTTACCAGGAAACGATCTACCGCGCGCGAAGTGCTGTCCCATTATGGTATGTGATATGAACAGCGCACGATAACGAGGCTATATGTCTACTTTTTAATGGTTACAGCAACATCGAGAATTGCGAAATGCCCGCAAAAGCCAAACGCGCCATCAATAAACGGAAAGCGCGGGGGTAACTTGTCACACGCGAACGCAACACGATAACGCCTCTGCCCCGCCTCCCGGAGGGCCAGGGGCGGGGAGGGGGGTGGGGGCGGGGGCGACAACACTCTCTCTTATTGGATTAGGGACATGGCCGTCATCAGAGGGCTGCATGTTACGCGCCTTCAGTAGCGGACCCTATGCGGGTTCGTGCCGCCGGGATATAAGACAGCCGGCAAGTTTAGCTAGACCAGGCAAGAACAAAGTTGTAAGAAATTCATTCATCAAATCACATATACTTATGTACACACTCAGATACATGTAGTTACACAAGTATATATTTGTACATATGTATATATATATTCATATTCATAATAATATGTACACAGCTAACTACTGGGCCTCAAAAAGCTTCAAAGATTGACACGCCAGGCCGCCAAGGCATGCGTACGCTTAGGGTGCCATCATAGATCATCCTTAGGGGTAACTTAGGACCTAAGGCACCTCAGTGCCGGGCCGTACGGTCCCTGAGTCAGTCAGCGCCTACCCTGGAGGCGGGCCGCGGGGGGCAGGTCACATGCCGCGAAACCCGTTTAACACCACCATGTAACAAAGCAATTCAACCTACCTCGTCTCTTGGCCGCCCTGCAAGCGTCAGCCATAGGAAGAGGCAGCAAGCACCGCCTTAGGGAGGCTGTCGATGGCCGTCGTGGCGCGGGAGGTCGCTTTGGCGCGTCAGCGCAGCCGTCAGTACTGGCGGCGGCGGGCCAGCCGGGCATGCCATCCGTACAGCCGCCGCCGCCACCACCACCACAGCAAGCGATCCACCAACGTTCTGCCCGAGATGAAAGTCTCATTACGAGCCTTCAGAACGCTGGTAGATCCTCTCGTGAGACGCTGAAGAATGCGAAGGAGGCGTGGAGGCTGGATAAGGCTATGTTGCTGGACGAGGCAACCGACGCGAGGCAGCAGCATAGTCGGGTTGTTGCACAGATGCGTACATAAATAAAGCAGCAAGGCGACTTACTCTGGAGCCACAGGCAGCGCTAGCAAACAGTCTCACATATCAAGAATCACGCAGGTAACTTCGTACAAGAAGGGAAATAGAAGGTGTGTCCCGCTGCTGTGCCATTCACATGCATGTATGCAATAATATATGTCTATTCTAGCATGCTTTGATATGATGTTAACCTTTGCTGTCATGATGTGCAGAGAGCCCGGGGCCCGTACAAGACTCCCATACCTGTGTGGCCTGCAAAGGAAACCGTCAAGGAGCACGAGATGAGCAGGTGCATGCAGATTGGGATCGAGGAGTCAGAGGATGGCATGTCTGCAGTGGTCACTGTTTTTGAGGCAGCGCTCAGGAGAAGGCTTGAGCAGGTCCCGCGGGCAGCGCTGCCCGGGGACTTTGTCATCAGACTGCAGGTCCTGGCAGATGCCACTATGATCTACAAGAAGGGGGAGGTATAGATTTCCGTGGTCGTGATCAAGGCAATCATAGAGCGCAGGAATGCACATGGAAAAGGGATGGATGACTGGTCCATCAATTGCCACAACAATTGCAGTAAAGTGTGCTTGTAGGAAGGTGCGATAATTGCATGTAATGCAGATTGTGGTTTGAAATTTGCTGGGCATCAATGCAACATTACTTACAATTGCATTCCTGCTGCTATATCTATGTTTGGCATGCGCGAAGGTGGTGACAGCTACACGGACTTTAGTGCCAAGGAGGGAGGCGTGATCTAGCAAGTCTGAAAGCTGCAGAGGGATGGCATTCAGCTGCGCGGCAAGTAGTTCTCTGTGCTGCTGCGGCTTGGATCCGGGAGCATGGCTGCATCAGCAATTATTTTGCCAGGGGGTGGAGCACAGTCACATCGCAGTCAAGGATGTAGCGAGGCGTCGCTGCAACAAGCACAAGAAGGGCGACAGAGCAGGAAGTGGATCGTAACGGCTAAGGCCGACACTGCAGGGAACATTCACGCCAAGGCCGATGCCGTGCTGGGGGTCGGGCTGGCACATATTCAGCGTCAGAGCATAGGGCGCAACGGCAAAAGCAACCAGACAGCTAGATCTTTAGTCAATACAAGTTTGCAGCACATCCATGTAATTCAAACATGATCCCATTCCATACTGCCCCATGCATGGTGCCGCACACAGCATTGCAGCGATGCAGTCCCAGAGAGCGAGCGATCAGAGGTAAATCAAATGAATTACATGCCAGTCCAGTCCTGTGCCGCGGCACAAGCCAGGTCTACAGAATGGTCAAAAACTAGTTGACCGCCAATGTCTCTCACATTCCTGATCCTTTGCTGCACATGGTGCATGACATGGTTTTCTATCGCATTCGCGCATGTTGGTGTTTCACGCCAGCGCGACTTGTCGTCCACACCAGGGCAAGCAGCCAGAAGCTCTATCTTCGCACCTCATACTTCAGACAGAGAGACAACACTGAGCATAACGATAACTTCCTGCCTAACCCACATCGCAACATGCTCATCCACACCACCCAGTCGCCGCTCAACAATGGCGGGACAGGGATAGCCATATCACCCGTAGGGAAGCATTTTATATTCCACCAAGCTGGTGGCTTGCCCTCCCCCCTCTAACCTTTGGAACTGGCACATGTCCTCTAGGGCTGAAAAATCCTCAGTCCAGAAGGCAGTGCGCCTATTACCTGGGATCTGCCGTGTAGGGAAGTGCTTCCACCTGGAGTCCTCTGCGAAGGTCTGGTGGAAGGAGTAGAGCATGGGCACCGTCCAGCGCGTCACTCCCAACGCGCTCGGCGCCCTCAACTTCCGGTGAATAACGTAGGCAAGCTCTGCTCTGCACGCCGCTCGTCGCTCAGGACGGTCCGGACACTTAGGGGGGTGTCGCAGGCCGTGCATCGGCCGTGCGCGGGGGGTAGGTCGCTGAGTCGCTCAGCGGCGCAACGCACGCATCGCCAAGAACCAGACATAATGCACCTGCACACAGCAACATATATGCACACACCACAGGTCACACAGGGGGTCGACACATATTCTGACCGGCAGAAACTTTGATATGGTTCTAAACTGCCGGATTCTGAAGTTTGACTAGGGCGGGTGCCGGATCGGGTCCAGGGATCACTTTGACAGCGAGGGGAGGAGGGTCGCGGTTAGGCAGAAAGTCAAGTGCGCACTGTGACTCGCCCGCGCTCACCTGACAAGCTTCGGCCGTGATCCGCCTGGATGATGGCGACAACCACCGTGGTGGCAGGCTTTAGTGTCCTCGAGACGGTGTGCCGGGCCTTGAGTGACCGGACTAAGTATGGTCGCCCCACGAGCGGCGGGCGTGGGCGGGGTGGTGATGGCTAACTGACTGTTCCGGGCGCGTCGCGTAAGCATACAGTTATACGGGCCGCAGCGAGGGCATACACATATTATTATAAATATACGAATATGTCGAGGATATATGCGACAGTCTCCGCCGTTTAGAGACGACTCGTGACAAAAAATTGCGTTGTGCAGTTGTGGTGCAAAGACAGATCATATTGTTTTGAGAATACAATTGATATGATTCGTTGTCACACGCTTACTACATAGCAGCGCATTATATCGCACATATACTCATTGCTCGTAGTCTCAGGTGCACATCGCACATATACTCATCGCTCGTAGTCTCTAGTACTTGTACACATAGTACTCGTACTAACACGTAGTATATCGTACTCGTAGTATAATTTTTGTCACACATATGTATATATCGGATATACACGTACATAGGATGCATACATGATTATGCATATACACCCCCCCCCCCCCCCCCCACCACACACACACACACATAAGTCCGGGTTTTGCATTTTCGATCGAAAAGCGCATGCATGGGCGAGGATACCGCCGGCTGCATGTGCATGCATGCTAACTGCAGTGGGAATAGTGCGGGCAAACGCCTATTGTGCGCTTTATACCTACCCGCGCGACAACACGACCATTTGTAGTGGGCGCCCTTTAAAAAACGTGACATCATTGCATGATATGCGTTGGCGCTAGAAAATTATGGGTTGCGCCAACCGTCCAAACCTATGGAAATAGCGGCTCTCGTCGCACCAAACTCGGTGAATACGGTCCTTGGCATAAGTTGCACACACCGTGCGTGTAGGCCACTGAAAGCATGTCGCTATAGGCACGACGTGACACCCCAACGACAGGTTGGCCACTGTGGGAAGCAGTTTTGGGGTGAAAATGCTGCTGTTTCTGTGGCGCGAACGCACGTAGGAGAGGTGTTCAATGGTCCCCTTGGCGTAGGGTGATGCTTTACTATGGGGGCGCGTGGTGGAATGCCAGTTGCACAGTTTCGTGGGCGGGGCGGCGCGGTAGGGCGTGGACTTCAATTAATATGAATTCCTTGAAAAATGCTGTAGAAAATGGCATTTAGGCTGTGAGATGTGTGTATCGCTAAGAGGCGGCACATGCCAAGTGTTGGTGATCCATTGTCATCCACACACATGACGCTCTCGCACAGCCGAGAATGGGGCTTAGACATGCACTTGGCGCAAAGCCACGCGCCCGGCACATGAGGCAGTGAGGGGCAATTTAGATGATCATCTTTGGGGATTTTTCCGGGGCCCCCAAAAATAAAATTGTTGATTTTTGGAAGATTGGTTTCGGCGCAGACTTGAACGAGCAATTGCGTTGTATTTTTGAAACAATTTTCTGAGCAAACCCTGAGAAATTATAGCGTTTTAAAGCCAAGGAGGTGTTGCTGAGCGTGGCGGACACTGATGCCATGCCAGTATCGCAACGCGACATGTACTAGCCGCCGCCCACACGGCTGCACCCCAACCAAATGCACCCGAGCCCCTCGCCAATGTGTTTCCTCTCGCGTTCATGGCCATCCCGCCGTTTGGTCGTCTATTCACGCGCGTCGGCGTGTGCGTGATACCGACCCTAGTTTTCGTGCAGTTGAAGGCGACGCCCCTCCACGCACCAAGTGCAGCGTGACACCCTAGTCAAAGGTCTTTAAGCTTCGGTTTGAGCCACTCGTCATGCAGGTCTTATAAAACCCTCTGAGATTATAGGGTTTCATCCCATATACCCTACGTTCAGGACCCTAGACTTCTGAAGTCTTGAGACTGCCGAAAAGGGACCCCAAACTTATGTGGTGGGGTGTATAGGATATGTATATATGCGATAAATGTACAGAGGATATATACTGCGATATATATCCTATTCATCGTTTCATCGTCCTACACGATATATATGCGGATGTATAATGACTCCACCAGCGGTGTTGATAACTGCCAAGTCTGCTGATTGCTTGAAACACGAGTACGCTGCTCAGCTATATCAATGCTATTGCTATACTGCATGTCGTTGCTGTAAGTACCTTGCTACTGTGCTGATAATGCCGCAACGCACATATAATATACAAGGATTATGATAAGGATTACTCAGCACGGCAAGTCGCTGTGAATCTGTGATTCTTCTCGGCAGAGCCGACAAAGACGATAATGTGGCGGCTCTCGCGCTGCTACGAGTTTTATAGTATGTCGCGACCTATTACAGTGTTGTACCTACCGCCAGTCAAATTGCCACAAAATATCTGCGCAGTGATGACGTTGACGGTGCCTATAGTATTTACAGTGAAACGCCGCCACTGGCCTTGGGCCTATTTTATACTCCGGTAATTCTGGCTGTGAGGAAGCAACTCTGCTGCTACTGCCACACCTGGTGGCTGAGACTGTCTTCATTAATCACTGAGAGCATTTGAATCTTCATCAAAGTGTTTCACAGGTAGAACAGGCCCGAACCAGTGCCGATATAGTTCGCCGGTGCCAGCAGGCCCGAATCATGCAGGCCCGAGAGTTGGTACGTCATACGCCGGCAGACGACTAGCAATAAGCTTGCAATGGCAAAAGAGTCCTGCTGCACCGAAGCCGCCGCTTTCAGCGATGCCGACCAGTACGGCAGGCGCGCAACTGGCCGCCGAAACGAAAAGACACCACCGTCAACCACGGCGCCTTCTCGTCGAGAAGCTGCGCTCCAGGTAGGTACCCCTCAAACTGCGCGCGGTCATTGACCGCACATCATGCTGTGCCCCACGGCGCCCAGCAGTCTTGAGCCGGGGCTCCGATGTATCATAGCATCTGCTGCTGGTTTTAATCGTCTACCGTATTGGCACCGCCAAGAAAACGTCAGGGCGGCAAATTCGCATCGGCACCAATTTTCAAATTGCTCATTGATGGGCATCACTACTGATTACTGCTGATCATCCAAGGCTGTGACCATCATCACTGATGGCCGCCCAAGTCTTGTGATTTAGCACAATTTGTTGGTCTTGATTGAAAGGCTGCTAGGTCAATGTTGCATCGTGGTCAGACGCCATATAGTCCTACTGTATAACTGTTTGTCAACGATGTCTCATTTCAGTATGTTGTCAGCTGAGCCGCAGGGTGTTCAGCAGTATGACCACTTCATTGCATTTATCTAAAGACAGGTTAAATACCCCCCCAGGGCGGCGAGTCAATGACTGGCTGCCCTCCGGGACGACGACGAATGTTTTGAAACAACCTCCGAGGCCCTGGCTTGCCCTGGTTCGCAGGTTGCACAGCTGGAGAAGGAGATCGCCGACACTGTGGCGAGGCGCGTGGAGCTGCGGCTCCAGACAAATGCGCTCCGGCAGGCGACGGCGACCTCGGCGCCGGATGACCACGACAGCGCGCAAGACGACGCGCCCTGTGTGGAGTTACTCAGGCACACCGAGTGAGTAGAGAAACAAGCGGCTGTCAGGTTGCGCTCGCCACTATTATAATACGGCGATCAACGTGGCGAAACACGGTCCGACCCGCCATGCTGATAATACTGTAAACTGTCAATATGTTATCCTGCTTTGTACGGTCGATAGCTTTTTTTAGAGATATCGAGCTTGTTTCACATTTCCGACTCCTAAATCGCAACACTTCATAGTCTCATCTTCAAGCTACCTTACGTATGTGCTGGCACACTCGCTGCTTGCAACGACGAAAATCTTCGACGGATTGCCATTCGCTTGTCCGAGAAGGAGGCAAGACACCGGTCGCCCCCATTCGCACGCTTACCGGCATCAGTGATACCCACCGGGCATCCAACGCAGTTTCCAGACGTGCTGTGCCTGCCGTCTGCATGTGATTGCATTGCAAATGCGTGTCCATATCATGCAGCCTCGAATTGTGCTATCAGGATATATATACATATAGGATACATCAGGATACATCAGGATACATATACATATACATATACATATACATATACATATACATATACATATACATACACATATACATATACATATACATATACATATATATGTTTACATTTATATAATATATATGCGAGGAAGACGCGGCGCTCCGTGTCATGATGCTGTTGCTGTATGTCGCAATGTTGAAGCTGTGGTGCGTATGAGTATCAGATCCATCGTCTGAGATCCCCAACCACGAAAATAACCAAGCACACCGGCCGACTCCACCCAGGTGGGGACGAAAGACAGGACAGTGCCTGATTATAACTTCGTTATTCAGAAGGAAAGCGCCCGCCTCGTCGTCCACTAGCTGATGGGCACAGCGTTACCGCTGACACTCTGGCGCCCTGGCCCTGGCAGCGTCACATGGTGGGCGCCCCCAGCGGGTGGGTTCACCTGCTCCAGCAGTGTTTACCACATGTATACATGCCGCCCCGCGTGGTCCCCCCGCAGGCTGAGCCGCAGGGCGGCCGCCGTGGACCGTGAGACGGCCGAGCTGCGCGCCCGCGTGGACAGGGAGCTGGAGGAGGAGGACGGCATGCGGCGCGCCAAGGAGGCGTTCTTCGCGGACAAGGCGGCGGAGGTGGCGGAGAAGCAGCGGCGGCTGGCAGAGGTACCAGTATCCGGGGCGGCGGCCGACCCCTCCTCCGCGGTGCTCAGCAGTGTGGCCAGTAGATGCTCATGACATTGCACAGCAGCTTGATGCTGCCAGCGAAAGACGCACAATGACATACATACCCCCCCCCCCCCCCCCCCCCCCCCAAACCAACAGTCAGTCGGTCCATCAGTCAGTCAGTCAGTCAGTCTGTGCGAGTTACACACGTCCCATCAAGACAAATGTCCACAGGGGATGGGCCGTGTCCGGCTACCCGCACATCGAACCTCTGGGACCGTTTCTGATGTGATCCTGGGTGGCGTCATTATCCAAAGGCCCTCTAGTTCAGCTGACACTGTTTTGAAGAAGCCGCGGCGTTGAGTCCGGGCGGTCCACACTCGTTACTCGCGGGACACTTATGGATGGAGCGCTCACAGACGGAGACAGGGGGAAATCCAGCTGGGGGCCTCTGTGTTGCTGCTATCCTTCCGGCAGGCGGAACACCGCCACCACAACACATACACACACAAGAGAGAGAGAGAGATAAAGAGAGAGAGAGAGAGAGAGAGAGAGAGAGAGAGAGAGAGAGAGAAAGAGAGAGAGGGAGAGAGGAGGGGAGGGGAGGGAGAGAGGGAAGGAGGGGGAGAGACAGAAGGGGGCGGAGGGGGAGGGAGAGAGGCAGAGAGAGAGAGAGAGAGAGGGGGGGAGAGAGGGAGAGGGAGGTGGGGAGAGAGGGAGAGGGAGGGGGAGAAAATAATGTCAATATGGATGTGTCTATGTCGCCCACGACCCGCGTGTCGATCGACATCCCAAATCTCAAGAACGTGAAAGCTTCGCTTTACAGCACTAAAGCGCACGAACTCCTCTCTATAGCCCTTGTCACTTTTTAAGGGAGCCGGCCGGTGCGCACATCGGCCCAAGTATGCGTGGGTGCCCACACACTTGTTTTCATGCGGACACTTATTGTCACGAGCCTGCTCGCAACCTACATTAGCAGCGTTCGCTACAGCTCCGATACAATCGTGTCTGACCTCTGTCAGGCAGGGCAGGGCGGTATTTGCAGTGCTCTTGCCAGCGCGCCGGCGCCTGTGCGCATCCGATGTGGCTCTGCGGGTGCGGACCCGACAAAAAATAAGAAAACTGTTTAAGGAACGCAGCATCTCCTTGTTTGGTCCAATGTCAGACGAATACATCACGATACCACGATAAGAATGAAGAACAGCCGCTCTAGCACCCCATTTCTGATAGCAAAAAAAAGGTTCTCATCGTCGGGTCGGCACCCGTACACGCAGTCACACGCGCACACACGTGTACTTAACGACGCCACCTGCGCTGGTACCTGTGGGACACTGTCACCACTCCCGAGCGCAGGCGGTGCTGGCCCCCTCCCCCTCTCACCTACGAGCATGCCCCACCCCCCCACTGACCGGGCGCCTGCCTTGCCGGCCAGGTGGAGGGGGAGATCGCGCAGCTGCAGGAGCCCGCCCACCGGCAGCCGCTGCTGGACTCCATCGAGGACCTGAAGGACCAGACGCAGCTGGCGATGGTGGAGCGGGAGCGCCTCCTGGATGCGCTGGAGTCCGCCAAGTGCGCCCCGCAGTGCCGGCTGATACATGACCACATGCGCACACACCTGTGCCGGCGTGCGCTCACGCACATGACTGTGTGGGACCCACCGATTCACACAGACACAATAATATTACGTACGCGGACATCATATTATATACCCATTCGCGGCCTTACATATACGGCCAACTATGTATGATATGCATATATTTGCGCATACGTGCACGAGCATAGCAAGGAGAGGTCAACATGTTGGTGTGCCTGCATCACGTATATCATAGAGACCTATTAACATATATACTTATGTTATATCGAACTACTGCTTAGTTACAGGTATAGTCAGAATTGGTACATATGTATTAAGTCCATCATATGTATAATGTGTACTTATCCTATTTATGTTCATGTAATAAGATACCTATATATGATTATATCTATTTACGGTAAGAAGACCACTGCCCTAATGAAATCCTGCCCTGCCTGCCCGAGGTCAAATCGAGTTGAACCTGTAGCGCAGCTATCGCAAATGTTCCTGTGTTCATTCCAGGTTGCTGGCGCACGCCCGATTCGAGGTTGATAATAAGGGTTCTTATCGGCGCGTCGACACCCCTACGGGAGCTCACCTGCGTGCGTGCTGCTGGGATGTAGCAATGATGGCCTTTGAGGCCTCTCGGTCTTCTCTCTCTCTCTCTCTCTCCGTCCATCGTTGCACATGTGCGTGTGTGTATTCGTGACCGGCGATTGTCCGGCCCGATTTTCTGGGGCGGCGCAGGCGCGGTCGGTACGCGCAGCAGGCGGAGCTGGCCCAGATGGAGCGCATCAAGAGCACGGACCTCAATGAGATCCGGAACAAGATCAGCGACGCGGAGACGCGGCTGGTGGACCTGCTGGCGGAGGAGCGGGAGCTGGGTGACAGGTCGGTGCTGGCAGCGCCGGCCCGCCCGCCACTCCCGCTGCTTCGTCTCCCACCCCGCCAGCCAGACCCAGGCGGGGGGGCGGGGGGGGGGGGGGGGGGGCTCCAACCATGTCACCCCCCACTCCCCCCCCCCCTGGTGCGCCCCACAGGATCGACGAGCAGCAGGAGCTCAACGTGGAAAAGCAGCAGGCGCTGGAGGAGAGGCAGATGGAGTGCGGCAAGCTGCAGACCGCGCTGTCTACGCTGGCGGGCGGCGGCTGAGGCGCGGCGGAGCTTTAGGGTTTCTAGTTTAGACACAAATCCTAGAAAAACCCTAAAACCTACTGCGCCCGTGAGGCGCCCGGCCCTCGGTAAGCCCGTGCCGCTGGGGCGGGCGCGGCGGTGGCGGCCGCCAGAGCAGCGGTCCGGCAGGCGCTGGTGGCGCAGCGCTTTTGCTGCGTGCGGAGCGCCTGCAGCGGAGCAGCGAGCCCCTGCGCGCGTGGCGATCCTACGCCTATGATTCGTGACTATAACTATGAAATGGGGGCCGAAACGGCGGAAGTGAGCGCACCGCCAATAAGAGACTGCCCAACCTGTCAGGTACAAAGATAAAGTAGTGGGGCTGTGGAAGCTGCGGCAAACATTCCGATAGGTGGGATGCAGGCCCGGTTTGTGGGCTGTGTATCTTGTGAGTGGTGACCGGCGCTGCGTCGGCGCACGGGGCCGTGATGGGCACCCTGCAACCAGTGCCGGCCTCGGCATGTGTGCAGGGGCCACCCATGCTGTGCCTCCGCAGAGCGCCAAGCTGTGTGCAGTGACTGATGATGTCAATGGTGGCGTGATCGGCAGAGATGCTGTGGGGTGATGCAACATGATCGCGGCGATAATGATTCGATAGTGATGCTGTGGGGTGGTGCATTACTGTCACGTGGCGATGCTGGGTGGGGATGGTGCCGCTGAGACCGTGCCGGTGACGGGCGATGTGGGCTATGTGTTTTTCCTGCTGTGGCGGACTATCGAGGTGTGGAGTGGCGGACAGTGGCGGACATGGGATTCAAAACCCCGCACTTTGGCATGCGGTGAGCCCCTGGACACCCCCAGAATCGTCCTATCCGTACACAGGGCTGTTTAGGAGTCAATGTCTGTGTTAGGCGGCGGCGGGGGGTTGCTTTGACGAATCGAGGTGCAGAAACTTGCGAGGACCCCCCCCCCCCCCCCTGGCAGAGGCAACTCAGTTCATGAGGGTAGATAAGGCACAGTGTTCCTGAAGGTAGGCTGAAGGGAAACCTACAAAACGTCGACCAACATGTCCCCCGGGGGAGGGAAAGGGGGGGGGGGGGGGGGGGGGCTTTGACGGGGGGTTCCTCGCAACTCGCAAGTTTCTGCAACGCCCCCCCCCCCCCCCCCCCCCCGCCCGGGGTCAGAGGCAGCTCAGCTCATGAGGGTAGACAAGGCACAGTGTAGCCACGAGACTGAAGGGAAACCTACAAAACGTCGACCAACATCCCCCCCGGACGGGGCGGATAGCTTGCCATTGGGAATTGCTTGCAACGGACCAGCTCGGCGCTCTGTGCCGCCAAAGTGGGGTTGCTCTACTGCTCGCCAAGCTGCGAGGCGGGCCTACTACCATGCTAGGTCGTTGGTGCAGGTAGGATTTGTGTGCCTCCTCCGCGGTTGTTCGTGCCGGTTCCCCCGGGGGGGGGGGGGGGGGGGGGAGCATCGGTGCGGAGGTCTTGGGGTCGGTGCCAACCCGCGCCGCAGCGCTCAGCGCGCGTGCTGCTCCATGGCGTGGACCCAGTCGGCCTTCTTGGCGCGGTTGATGGCCAGCTCCGACACGAGGTCCTCCTTGCCGTGCTTCACCAGCCAGTCCTTCATCTGCGGGATGGTCATGCTGCGCATGTCCGGCACGGGGGAGCCCATGTTGGGCTGCTCCAGGCCCGCGTCGGCCACTGCGGGTCGAGCCAGGACGGGGCCGGGGGGGCTTGAGCACTCACATAAAGGTGGACCAATACCACCATCTAAGGAACTCCAACATGAGCACCCGCAACCTCCGCGGCACCCCGAGCACTCTGCCGAGTTGATACCAGTTGGCCAAACGCGAGACGCTGCGCTTCAAAATTGCTCGCAGTATATCTGCCGTAACACTTTGTATCCGAGGTGTATTTTGACCGGCTGCCGCAACTTTCCTTCCGCGCAAGGAGGTCGATCACAACGGCGCACACGAGGAGCGTACCCAAGGTGTGGTTACGGCAAACGTTGCACCAGACCACGACCAAAATGTCGGCCATCACACCACGCCCCATCCATGCCATAGCTTCCCCGCATGTCGTGCGCTCGCACATTAAAAAACAGGGGTTGCCCACATGCCCTCACTGAGTATCTCCACGGCCACGTCGTCGCGCGTTTCTACGGACTGGCGCGGTGCACCCTGCTGCGGGCCAGCGCGTGCTGGCGGGTGCCCGTGTGCGAGTGCGTGCCCCCCCCCCCCCCCCCCCCCCCCCCCGGGTATAAAATACCAGCTACTAATATTAACATTACTTAATAGTTGTTAATAGTTTTTAACATTACTTAACAGCTTGCTATTAGTTGTTATTGCTATTTATAACAACTAATGATACATACGTCTAACCTCTAACCAATCCCCGTACCATTGATGCACAGGGTGCCGGGGCGTGAATGAGGAGATAGCTACGTTGGCCTGCGGAGGCTCCGCCCGTCGCACGGCAATGCGGACCCATCCCATCAAAGGCGGTCGGGTCAGGGGCCGCCCCTTCCCTGATGCTGGGTGAAGCCGGTTTGGCAAAAACAGCGCCCTTGGTCTCGGCACTCCCCATCCCCATGCCCATGCCACCCCCCAGAGCCGCGCGGTGGCAGGCAGGCACGGCGCGCACTTGGGCTGTGGAACTCGTCGGGCTGCGGCGACCTGCCCCGGGGCGGCGGCGATCGCGCCGCGGCGCCGCCCGCGGAGGGCGCCTCCCACTGCCCGAGGCGCCGGTTGAAGTCGCCGGCGGCCTCGTTCAGCCCGGCGCGCGCCGCCTTGGCCTCCGCCTCCGCCTTGGCGGCGCGCGCCGCCTCCGTCTTGGCGGCCATCTGCGCGGGTCGGGGAAGCGTGGGGGTCACGTCCCGCCACCGGGCGCTGGCGGACTTCGCGCGGTACACATAAATGCACACGCACACACGCCGGAGTGGTGCATGCCCCGGTGTGTTGTCACTCGTCCCCTGATAGATACCCACACGCGCCCGGCCACGCGACTCTGATGGCACAACGGGGCGAAACCGACGACCTTTTCATTGTGAACCTCTACCAGTGCCGCCACACGGAGCAGCACGCCACCCCCTCTGCCGGGGATTCCCGTTCCTGTCCGGGTTCACGACCCCCGAATCCCAAACCTCCAAACCCCGAAGTTGCGTTCCGCCCTCCCCACTGGATGGATGGCCAGTGTTCGGTGGAAACGTACCTTGCCGGCCTTTAGTTTTCGTCACCTTATCACTCGGTTGTTACCGAGGTGTGGTTTTTTCGGACCATCCCAGCCCCTACAACGTAGTAAGCCCCTATTTAAGGCAATGGACATATCCAAGCCTTAAAGTACTGTGCTGAGCGGTAGGAGGCAACGAAGGTGTTGGTAATTACCAGATATATTTATAATTACCTTATAATTATCCTACCGCTCAGCACAGTACCCTAAGGCTTGGATATGTCCATTGCCGTGAATAGCCGCCGCGCACGGGCAGTACCGGCCGCCGCCGGTCGGGCCGGTCGTCGCCGTTAGTCAGGTCTACGGGGCGGGCATGGCGCGAAGCGCCGAGCCCGCCGCGTGGAACTGAACCGGACGCCGGACGCCGTCGTTCGTGCATCAACGGACGCCGGGCCCCGGGCCCCGGGTCGGCGGACGCGGGGCTGTAAAATGTACGACTACTACGATTGATCCTTGCAGCTCCCTGGGTTATACACTCCTGCAACGGGTCTACCTGTTTCCTGATAATTATCTGGTAATTACGTAATTGACAACACATTTGTTGCCTCCCACCGCTTAGGACAGTACTCGAAGGCTTGGACATGTTCATGGTCACAACTACGGGTGGATGTGCGCGCATCGTTGTGACATACAACATCGCCGTTGTACTTAAGGAGCCAGGGGGAAATGACCAATATACATGTATCACCAGCCGTTATTACCAGCCCGTGTTAATCACCAAGGCAAGGCGAGTCGATTACCGCTAACCACCAACACAGCCTTCCACCGGACACTGTGGACCCCAGTTATCCACGCTTGTCACCGTGTCCCCGCGCCGCACGCCATCGCGGGTGACGGCCAGGGTGGCACAGAGGTGCGACTGGACGCCGTCGCTGGCGGCAGGCTCATGCTTGCACAACCAAGTCACAAGGCCGTTGCGGATTCATCGGGAACGGCGTCGCGAGTTCGAACGCCGCAGGCAACGCCATCTGGAGCAGTGCTAGACGGTCCTTCGAAGTGCGACGGCACTGGTACCACTTCCGCGTTCTCAGCAATATCAAACGTGTACCGGATATCTCCTGACGTATTGCAGTAACTGTGTGTGTGTGTGTGTGTGTGTGTGTGTGTGTGTGTGTGTGTGTGTGTGTGTGTGTGTGTTTGTGTGTGTGTGAGAGAGTCCGGGGAGGGGGGGGGGGGGGGGGGGGTCCTCTATGGGGTTGCAATCGCGCAGCACTTGACTCCAAGGCAGTGGGAGCGTGTGAGGTGGAATGTGTAAATGGGTGTGTTGGGCAGGACCGGGCGGGGGGGGGGGGGGGGGGAAACTCCTCTATGGGCTGTTCCTCTATGGGGTCACAACCGCGCAGCACTTGACTCCAAGGCAGTGGGAGCGTGTGAGGTGGAATGTGTAAATGGGTGTGTTGGGCAGGACCGGGCGGGGGGGGGGGGGGAAACTCCTCTATGGGCTGTTCCTCTATGGGGTCACAACCGCGCAGCACTTGACTCCAAGGCAGTGGGAGCGTGTGAGGTGGAATGTGTAAATGGGTGTGTTGGGCAGGACCGGGCGGGGGGGGGGGGGGGAAACTCCTCTATGGGCTGTTCCTCTATGGGGTCACAACCGCGCAGCACTTTACTCCAAGGCAGTGGGAGCGTGTGAGGTGGAATGTGTTGGGCAGCGACCGGGCCGGGGGGGGGGGGGGGGGACCTGAGCCTGGGAGGCGCGGGCCTCCGCCTCATTGCGCGCCTCGATGGCCGACAGGCGCTCGCGCTCCGCCTTCTCCGCACGCTCCTGGACGGCGGCGCCGCAGACAGTGTGTGTGTGTGTGTGGTGTGTGTGTGTGTGTGTGTGGGGGGGGGGGGGGGGGTGAGGGGGGTGAGGCCCAGACTTGTCCTTGTTTCTGTCCTTCCGTGTTGTGATTAGCACCTGCAGTACCCATATGTACTAAACCCTAAAATACGTACCAAGGCATGAACCCACAAGGAGGTGGCTCTATGAAGACGATGCTGTGAAATCGAGTTAATCACTTCCCATTGTGTGGGGGGTAATGTACATCTCCCCGAGGGCGGTCCATTGAGCCCATCGGAACCTGAGGCGGACCACAAAATGTCCCGGCTCCCAAAGGGGGGGAAGAGGGGGGGGGGGGGGGGGGGGGCGGGCGCACCCGGTACGCGCGGATCTCTTCCTGCCCCGCGCTGCCCATGCGGCCCAGCGACTCGAGCTCCTGCTCCAGGGCGCGGCAGCGGTGCTCCGCATCGATCAGGCGGCGCTCCTTCTCGTTCAGCTGGCCCTGGGCGCGCGCCAGCTCCGCCCGCGCGTTTGCCATCTGGATGAGGCCAGCGCGGACATCCCGGCGAGGCGGTCAGAAGACCAGCAGCGCTCCCGGGACGAAATGTACAAAACATGGCAAACAGGGCAAAATGCGCGCATCCACCATGAGAAGGGAAGGTTTATATTGCGAATCCTCACAAGCCGTTCAGAAGCCAACGCTCCCCATGCACATCCGCACTTATAACCTCAACATCCCCACCTATGCCCAAATACACTGTCCCATTAAATACCGGTCCTAAACTCTTTTGCACCATTGAGTGGAAAATTCGGTACTCAAGGTACATTTCGAGATAGTGCAATAAAACATTGTGCCTTCTCTCCGCACTTTTGTAACCTTAACATCCCCACCTACGCCCAAATACACTTCCCCATGAAATACCGGCCCTAAACTCTTTCGCACCACGGAGTGGAAAACTCGGGACTCAAGGTACATTTTGATATAGTGCAATACAACATTGTGCATTCTCTCCGCACTTGTAACCTTAACATCCCCACCTACGCCCAAATATACTGTCCCATTAAATTGCGGCCTTAAAAACGATAAACTCTTTTGCACCATTGAGTGGAAATTTCGGTACTCAAGGTACATTTCGACATAGTGCAATACAACATTGTGCCTTCTCTCCGCACTTTTGTAACCTTAACATCCCCACCTACGCCCAAATACACTGTCCCATTAAATACCGGCCCTAAACTCTTTTGCACCATTGAGTGGAAAATTCGGTACTCAAGGTAAATTTTGATATAGTGCAATAAAACATTGTGCCTTCTCTCCGCACTTGTAACCTTAACATCCTCACCTACGCCCGAATACACTGTCCCATTACACACCGGCCCTTAAAATGATAAACTTGTTTCCACCCCGGAGTTGAAAATTCGGTACTCAAGGTACATTCTGAATAGTGTGATAACACAGAAGGCCTTCTCTCCGCACTTGTAACCCCAACATCCCCACCTACACCCAAATACACTGTCCCATCAAATACGGGCCCTAAAAAAGATAAAATTGTTTGCACCACAGAGTGGAAAATTCGGTAATCAAGGTACATTTTGATATAGTGCAATAAAACATTGTGCATTCTCTCTGCGAGGGCGCAGGGTGCGCTGATGGTGAGCCTACATAAACAGGTGAGCAGGGACCTATTCACAGCGCACACACATCCGGCAACATCAAGGGTGGGGGAAACACCTCTGCGCGCACGCCCACGAGCTGTGCCTCCAGGTTGGCCGCCATCTCGCGCTGCTCGGTGTCCTTCTGCGCCAGGGTGGCGTGCAGCTGCAAGAGGGGAAGGGGGGGGGGGGGGGGCACAGGTCTCAGGGCAGCACCCAAAGCACGATTAGTTTGAGTACAGGAACTGATGAGAGTACGACTGTAAAGGGGGGGCGGGGGGGGGGGGGGGGGGGGGGGGGGGGGGGGGGGGGGGTCCTCCCCGCACCGCACCTGCTGCTGGTAGACCTCTGTGTTGTTGCGGATCACCTGCTCTGCAGCTGTCAGCTTGGCCTTGAGCGCTGCAGTCTCCTGCGCAGCGGGTGGGGGACCAGCGCAGCGGGGGGGCAGCGTGGCGCCTTGAGGGGGGGACGAGGAACATGTGGTGAATGGGGTAGGTCATTCGATATTAGGGTTAGTCTTAGGGTAATGGACTACATCATTCGGTTAAGATGGGACGGATGCGTGACGTGTGCGACATTCCCCTTCCTGGTCAATAAGGGTCTAGAAAGCCCTAAATAATCCTGGCCACCTTAGGGTGTTCAAGTTACCCTAATAGAAGCCCAGGGCATGTGCCCCCTTTCAATACTCCGCCCCCGGCCCCCCCCCCCCTGCCTGCCCCGGCAGCCGCGCTCCGTCTTCTCGTCTGGTTTGACAACCTTGCGCGTGGCGTAGGCAGCCTCCTCCGCGGCGGCAAGGCACTGCCGGCCCTCCTCCGCCTCCTCCGCCGCCGCCCGGGCGCGCGCCTCTGCAGCCTCAGCGTGCGCAGCGGCGGCCCGCGCCTCCTCCCCCGCGGCGGCGGCGGCCGCGTTGGCCTCGGCTGCGGCGGCGTTCGCCTCGCGCGCTTCCCCGCGCGCCACCTCCGCGTCCCACTGCGCCGCCTGCGCGTCGGCGCCACGCGCGGCCGCCTCGGTGCGCGCCACCTCCGCGGCCGCGGCCGCCGCCTCGGCTTCCGCCGACGCTGAGCGCCGTGCCTCGGACGCCGCGGCCTCCGCCGCCAATCGACCGGCCTCCGCCTTGGCGGCCGCGCCCTCCGCCTCGCGCACTGCCGCTGCCGCGGAGACCTGGCACTCCTCCGCCGCAGCCTTCGCCTCCGCCGCCTCGGCGCGCGCGGCGTCGGCGTCCTCCAGAGCCACTGCCGCTGCCCGTGCGCTCGCGGCCGCCTCCGCCTTGGCGGCCTCCGCCATGCCCAGCGCCTCGCTGCGAGCCTCCCCGGCCTCCGCCACCTCCTTCGCCGCCGACGCCCGGGAAGCCTCTGCCGCCGCCTGCGCGGCCCTTGTCTCGCGCACCGCCTCCTCTGCCCGTCGCTCCGCCGCCGCCGCATCGGCACGCGCCGCATCCGCCTCCGATGATTTCTCCGCCGCCGCCTGCCGGGCCGCCCGGGCTTCCTGGCGGGCGGCGTCCGCCTCGGCGCGCGCAGCCTCCGCCTGCGCTAGCGCCTCCTTGGCATCGCGCCGGGCGGCGTCGGCCTCAGCGCGGGCTGCGTCTGCCTCACCCAGTGCTTCTCCGGTCGCCCGCTGCGCCGCCGCCGCTGCCTCCAGCGCGGCACCCGCCTCGGCCCGGCTAGCAGCCGCTGCGGTACGCGCCTCGTCCGCCTCCGCCAGAGCAGCATCGGCACGCGCCGCCGCGCGGTCCGCGTCCGCCTTGGCGACCTCTGCCTCGGCGCGCACCGCCGCAGCCTCGGCCGCCGCGCCCTCGGCGTCCGCCAGCGCCGACTGCGTTTGCCGCAGGTAGCCCTCCGCCTCCGCCAGTGCCTCCCCCACCGCGGACTCCGCGCGCTGCCGGACGGCCGCTGCCTCTGCACGCGCTGCCTCTGCCTCCGCACGCGCGGCAGCCGCCTCCACGCGCGACTCCTCCGCAGCAGCGCGCTCGACAGCAGCTTCTTCGCGCGCGGCCTCTGCAGCCTCGGCGGCCGCTTCGGCCCGCGACCGCTCGGCACGCGCCGTCTCAACCGCCGCGGCCGCCTCCGCGCGCAACTCCTCTGCCTCGGCCCGCGCCGCTTTGACCTCGGCGCGGGCGGCCTCTGCCTGCCGGCCCGCATCGTCCGCCAGCGCAGCGCCAGCTTCCGCCTCGGCGCGCGCTGCGGCGGCCTGCGAGCGCGCCGCGTCGGCCTGGGAGCGGCTGGCAGCGGCCTCTGCACGGCACGCGTCCGCCTCCCGCTCCGCCGCCTCGGCGCGCGCCTGCGCGTCCTCAGCGCGGGCGGCCACCTTGGCAGCCGCCGCCGTGAGAAGGCCACCAGCGGCCAGAAGACTCACTCCAGGCGCACGACAGGGCAGCTCCGCCGCAAGCTGCGCTAAGGGACCCCCATCTATGACCTACCTATTAAGCCTAACGTGCCTGCTAATGTGCGTATGAGGGCGGAGAGAGGGGAGGAGAGGAGAGCGGAAGCTATTAGGGGGAAGGGGGAGGGGGCTACCTTGCGGCCCTCCTCCTCCACCTCGGCCCGTTTGCTTTTCTCGCGCTTGGAGATGTCCTGCAAACACATTAGGGGTCAAGGTGCATGAGTGACTCCCCAACGGGTTTCAGCAAGGCACAGCCACAAGGGTCCAACATCATGTCATGGCATCAGCTGGCGCAAACATGCGCTTTAATTCAGTGTGGCTGCTGCCCCCCCCCCCCCCCCCCCCCAAACACACACACACACCACACCACTAACCACAGCATATGCAACCAGGCAAGACGGTGCCTGCTTCTGGTATCTCAAAGTCGCTCCACATTCTATGCTCTCATCGCTCCCTCTAGCACTGTTTTAAGCAGCTTACATTCCGTTGGTTCATATGATAGAGCGGTGTAACAGTTTGATTGCACATATTAACGACCAGACAGCAATCCAGGTTCAGGCTAGGTTGCCCTGCAAGTTGCGCAGCCGCTTGGCAGAGATGGCACCTGGTGCTCCTTCAAGGGAGCCGCACTTGTGTGGGGGCATAACCAGCACGCTCAGGCAGCCGGCGACACCCGCAGCGCCGCCATAGGGCAGGCCTCAACGGCATTTTCATGTGCCAGCCTGGACGATTGATGCCACAGTGAACGGTTTGCATCGCAGGGCGTGGCGCACCTCCAGCGTGGCGCTGAACGAGGTCTTCATAAACTCCTCCAGCCGCTTCCACTTGGTGGGGCCGACCGCCTCGCTCGAGTTGCCGTAGGCGCTCATGAAGGCGTTGAACTCCTCCGAGATGCTGTCCATGCTCATGCCCTGCCGCGTCATCTGGTGCAGCCGGTTCTGCGCCGCGCTGAGCATCTGCTCGCACGCCAGCTCCGCCTGCGCCAGGCGCTTGTCACGGAAGTTGGCGAAGCGCGACTCGCATGCAGACATCCAGCGCTCCCGATGGGCGTTCTGCGCCAACGGGAAGGGGGCCAGGGTGCGGCACACACCCTCAGCACCGTTCAGTGAGCCAACTACACAGTGACAGGCGGCTGCGAGCGAGCCATTGGGGGCCAGGCAGAGGGCGGCCCACACCTTGATGCGGTCGTCGCCCACCGCGATGTCGGCGTACACGGCGCCCGCGACCTCCAGGCAGCGGCGGTGCTCCTCGTTGAGCTGCTCCAGCTCGCCGCCGCAGCCGGTGTTGAACGACTGGCTGTACGCCGCCTCGGCGGCCTCCGCGCCGCGGCGGCACTCTGCCTCCGCAACACCCTGCAGCAGCGCGTGGAGCGATCGTGTGCATGCAGACACAGGGGGGGGGGGGGATCCTTGTATTAGCAGCAGCACACGCCACTCTAGGATGGCCAGGCTTAAGACCGCCAACAGCTACCCAGACACTGTGTGACAGAGAGAAAGAGAGGGAGAGGAAGATATGGAAGCAAAGAGGGGGAGAGAGAGAGAGGCTCTGCGTCGCTGTGCAGTCCCACACGCACTATGCGCACTCGCTCACATCCACATACAGTGCACGCCGGCGAGGGACTGGACTGGCTTGCGTGATTGTGAGGTTCTCAATTGCCCATGGTGGCACCTATCTCAGGGAAGCCATGCTTCGAACGACATTGCATCACCACACCCGCACCTTGCAATCACAACAGCGCTCGGATAGAAACGGCCCGATACACAAAGACGGATCTGTGTGCCAGGGGGTAGAACATAGTGGAGCATTTATAAATACTAATACTGATTGAGCTCCGGGCCCGGCCTTCAGCCGAGCCAATTGGGGCCGGGTGATTCCCTTTAGCCAACTCTACCATACCAGGAGCTCCGAGGCACTGCTGATGCTGGCGATGCTTGACACTTGACCGGGAGCGCTATGAATTGGCCGAGACCATCCCATCCCCGCATCCATCCATCCATCCATCCATCCATCCATCCTTCTCCCTCCCCGTATAAAGATGTACGTAGATATAGATGCATCCTGAGCGCACCTGCCAGGCGGTGGAGATGCACGGCACGGCGCCGTTGTTGATGGCATCCACGTACGCCTTTGTGATCCCCGCCAGCATGGGCCCCGTGAGCGTCATGCTGCCCATGCGCTTGGGCTGCCCGCGCTGGAAGATGGCCTTGGTCAGCGCCGCGAGCTGTGCGCGGAACTCGGGGCGCAGCTCAGACGAGTCTGCCGTCTCCAGCCGCTGCAGCAGCTTCTCGTCGTTGACAGGCCGGACCTGGGAAGGGCGCACACAGCAGGGCCCCGTTAGCGCTGCGTCGCCGCGGCTGGTCCGTCCAGCCGCTCACCCGGCCGGGCGCTCGCACCAGGGTGAAGCACTCGCGGTCTGGGAAGAGGTGCTTGATGGAGGCGCGGATCTGGTTCTTGGCCTCCACGGAGGGGCCGCTGCCGCCGACGGGGCGCAGCGCGGTCTCCAGGTAGTCGCGCGGCGTGAGGTCCACGCCGTCCTCCTCCAGCTGCAGGTAGAAGTCGCGAAGTAGCCAGATGAAGGAGGGCGTGAACTCGCCCAGCTCCCAGTCATTGCTGCTGGCCTCCCTGCACATCCATGCCACACTCGCTCATTGGGCGGCTCCAACCCCCCCCCCCCCCCCCCCAACACACACACACACACACACACACACACACACACACACACACACACACACACACAGTTCCATAAAACAGAGCAGTTCTCGCCGGGAATGAGCTCTATGTATTGTCCTGCTTCTGCTTCCGGGTGCTCATCAGTGCTTGACAGCGGTTGGCGAGACACCCGCCGAGCCTCCGCCACATTCACACCGCCCAGTGTGCGGGCACGAGGCAGCCGCACACCCGCACAGGGGCTCAGAGCCAAAGCGCACCTGCCGCCCTGTGCGCGCACGCGGATGTGGCGTGTCATCTCCGTCACCAGCGACAGCCGGTCCAGCGCCGCCTCGTCGATGCCACCCATCTGGTTGTACACAAACAGCGACGAGAGCAGCACCGCCAGGGAGAATATCTGTGTGCTGTACTGCCCGGTCTGCGGGTGCGCAAGAGAGGAGGGGGGGGGGGGGGGGGGGGTTGGTCCAGTTGTAATCACGCGGCATGCACAGATGTGTATCTTTGGGACGGCCCAGGGGGGGGGGGGGTGCACCTGGTCGTAGGCGTCAATGCCTTCGGTGTCTAGCAGCACCTACACGCAAGAGCGGGTGGTGAGAGGGGGGGGGGGGGGGGTCAACTGGCTTGTTCAGATGAAGAAGTCCGATTTGCTCTCGGAAAGATACGGGATTCAGAGGGAGGGGAGGGGGGGGGGGGAGGGGGGCTCACCATGTGGTAGGGGCTGCCGTCGGGAGCGGTACGCGGCACAGGTGCCGACCACATCCAAAGGCCCTTGGTGCAGGGGCGATGTGTGGCGGCCACGCGGAAGCCGCTGCTCTGGCCCAGCAGCTGGTTCAGGATGTAGCTCTTGCCCTGCCGCGCGCGGCCGCATACCGCCACCACGCCGACGGGCCCGCGGTGCGCCGACAGCGTAGCCAGCGCATCGTGCCCGACCTCGAACTTGCCAGTGGCCGCATTGAAGCGGATCAGCTCCTCGGGGTGCGCCTGGCCTGCCATCGTCCTTCCCCCACCTGCGCCAGGCGAGTCGGCCGGGGTCAACGAAGTAACAATCCATATGTATGAGGACCGCCGCTTACGCAGCGTCGCAGCGCCAGGTAGCAACAGCTCGAAAGGCAGGCGGTCGCGGAGAAGCGGGGCGGAGGCTTCTGGCATCCACGGCGCCGCGTGAGTGGCCAGGGTTGACTCGGGTATGGTGTGTACCCGTACTCGTAACACAGCTGGCAACAATACCGTCGATATCGGGGGCGCAGTGTCCGCCGGGATCTGCCTCGCGACGACGAGTGCCGCCGCCACTGACCGAGCAACACTACCGGCCTCGACGGTAAAGTGGCCTTTGGAACGGCAAGCAAGCGAATGCAGATCTGCGGCGGGTAGCTTTCCGGAAAGGTCGAGAGGAGATTGTCCAAGTGGGCTGGGGCGCGGGGGCTGCGCTGTCGGCAGCGCAGTCGTGGTTATTATTTTTAAAATACCGGCAGGACCTGTACAGGTACCTTGTACCACCAGGGGTCGTGCGCTTTTGACTCCTATGTCGAGCAAGCTGCTGGACGACTCGCTCACTCACCGGTGGAGGTGTCTTGCGCGGTCGGCTGACGCGTGTGACTGCTGCCACAGGAAGGATTGGCAGGGGGTCAGGGTCCGGCCTGTAGGGTCGGCTGGCGGCGTCGGGAGATCCCGCGTGGGTAAGTGTGGGGCCCGCCCAGCATACCATACAGTAGGCGCGTGCAGCAGTCATCTCCGCCACAACTGCGGCGCCGCGGCGACCGCGCCGCGGCCGCTGCGCGTGAATCAATGCGACATTGATACGGAATGTAAAATATCCTCCTCACTATATACTGCAGCTAAGTTAAGTCA
Organism: Tetraselmis striata; assembly: GCA_006384855.1. NCBI lineage: Eukaryota > Viridiplantae > Chlorophyta > Chlorodendrophyceae > Chlorodendrales > Chlorodendraceae > Tetraselmis > Tetraselmis striata. Next base: position 43,028 of record VCJN01002769.1, read on the forward strand.
TCATACTGTGTGACGATATGTTATACCATATATGCTGATGTATACTGTATATATGAAGCCCTGCTGTTGATGCATTAGGCCTTCGGGGTTCGAATGGGGCATGCCAGACCTACGACTGCAGTTGTCGCCCAAGAGGTCGAGTGCTGGGGCGGCTTCGGCCGATGTGCTGATGTCTAGGGTACCCAGTACCTTACTTTTACCCCCTGCTGCTGCAGCGACCAGGGTTGGGCTGCAGTATCTACTGCACTGCAGACTGCAGAAACTGCAGCCTGCAGTTAAGCTACTGCACTGCAGCCTGCAGTACTTCCCGAAAAGGGGCTGCAGTGCAGTTACCCAAAGTGCCCCACATATATGCCCTTCTCTGTCCCGCCCTTCCCTATAATCAACAGTTTCAGTGCTACTGCAGTCTGCACTGCAGCCTGCAGTACTGCAGCCTGTTGACTGCAGCCTGCACTGCAGCCTGCAGTATTGCAGCATGTTGACTTCAGCCTGCACTGCAGCCTGTTTGCAGCCTGCAGTACTGCAGCATGTTGACTGCAGCCTGCACTGCAGCCTGCCTGCAGCCTGCAGTACTGCACTGCAGCCTGCAGTACTGGAAAGTGGACTGCAGCCCAACCTTGATAGCGACCATAGCCCGATAACTATGTACAGTTACATGAGCTAGCTGCAGAAGGCGATCATGAAACCACCCGAATAGGCAATAGGAAACATCCACTACAACAGTTGCGAGGTGGAAGCCACGCCAGAAGAGGGCGCGGAATGAGCACGGGCAAACGCATCCGACTTGGCCGTCTGCACTCCGGCAGAGAGGATGCCGCCCAAGGTACCATGTACGCAAGCAGAGACTCGCTGTAACAACCCGGCCCGCCGCATGCGCGACAGGTGATGGCGGACGGAACTCAGCGGGCTGACTGGCAACAAAGTTTCGAAGAGCATGGACGGACTGACCACGAAGGAAGCATGAAGTCGGGGCGGAAGGACCGCCAGGGAAGTTGCGCACAGCAAGTAACACCGATAACTGCCAGTGTAAACAACTGTGGTTGTTACACAGAAACCCTGGCATGAAACACTTGCGTGCCATATTTAGTCGCTAAAATCGCTATTTATTTTTCAAACGGCTTGCGCCTTTGGCTTAATTAATACACGTAGAATTAAAACGGTTCGCAGGGCCCCAAAAATATGAATTATTTTGCACCTTCGCGTCGGAATATTCGTGCCTAATTCTTTATTATAATGTTTCCTTTTTCATATAGTTTTTTCGAAGAGGATCCTCTTCCCGGGGGGGGGGCGGGGGGCGGGGGGGGGGGGGGGTTCCTCGAAAACGTTATTTATCCGCGCAAACCGTTTGTGTTTGCACGGGTACTGGTGTCGGAACGTGGGTGTTGTGTGTTAGTCCAGGCGCCGACTCGCCGTATTGGGCGCGGGCAGGCGGCGCGCCCCACCCATGCTGGACATGTGTCGGGTGGGGAGAGGTTGCAGTGACTCTGCGGCCACTACATATATTTATCTCGGCCTCTTTGCCCACCGGCTCACAGAGGGGGCCGTATCTGGACCGCCTAGATAATATGATAGCTGGCTCGAAATGTTGTTCATCTAGTACATTAGCAGTACCTCCCGGCCGTATTCGTCTCACGCTCCGTCTCACCGCCGCAAGCCGCAACCGATTGCGGGGGGTGCGGGCTGCTACATTCAATCTCCGCCGCCACCCACACAACCGGTGATGCGCGCTAGCTAGGTCACCCACCCAACTCGGATAGGCAGCAAGCTAACGCCGGCAAGAAGGCAGATCTCGAGGAAATCCTTGTCAAAGGCTGGCAAGCCGATGGGCGGTAGGCCCCATCTATATGTCCGGGCACTAGCTGAGGAGAGTTGCGGGGCCACACGGATTATGAATTGCTGGAGTACCAATACGTGGCGAAAGAGATAAACCCGCAAGTTTCGTTCGATCTAGTAGACTCCAACTGCAGCTAGCCGCCCAACACCCTCACGTTCAACAACCACATGCCAACAACTATATGTGATATGTTGTGAAATATCAGCGTTGTAATGAGGTGGTATGTGCTCTATGAAGTTGCTCCCATTGAGGTACATGCCCATCCTCATGCACATCAAGTCCCTGCTGCTGCACAATATGGAAGCCATTCTGCCTTAATCCCCCCCCCCCCCCCCCCCAACCCAACCTTGATAGTTTTCGGAACAGAGCTTTACACAGAATATTGTGCAGCTACAAAACTATTGAAAATGGGCCAAAATAAGAAGGGGGGGGGGTCCTAAAACGGGACATTTTTCAAACATAGTTTTCACTATTGGCCTGTATTGACCTTATTCCTTGGTAGTTGTACTCAAATCGCAGCATGTCTGTTGCCACTTGCCAGTCGCGCGCGTTGATGATGATGATGATGTTGGCGGGCGGCTGCGCGCCACATCAGCACAGCCCGACCCCGCCGCCCGATGATTAACTCCGCTAGCAGGTGGCGGGCTGTCGTATGGCTGTTGGAGTGTCGGACGGGGCCGAGCGTTGGCCGTGCGCCATGTAAGGATTAGCGATGCCCGTTATTTACTTGATATGGTGCGAGTTCTCAATCCGATACATGAAGAAGATGAGGAACTCCGCCCGGAGGTCGTCAGGCAAGTCGCTAATGTGGTGGTAGTGTCCTCCGAGTTGGTGGAGGGTGTCGTGCGAGACCTTGCCAGGGCGTTTCCGAGCGTTGTGAGCTTGGAGCTGGAGCGCTGCCAATGCAGTCATGCATCAGGTGTACGGGAGCTGCGAGGCATCGCTGGCCTCTAAAAGCTAATTGTTCAGGAATGCCCTGTGGTGAGACCTCTGGCCCCCCAGGCGGGATGAAGGTCTTCCCGGCACTTGAGAGCCTCGGCATTACTGGGATCAACAGCTCCGGGCTGCTTCCAAATTGAGACATCTCTCTGCTGGTGTCAAGATCCCTGATATATGCATGCAGCCATCCTTTGGTAACGTCCGAAGCAAGGTATATTCCAATGATTTTATGCAGGCCATCATAGAGGCTTGCACCTTGATGGACATCAGTATCTACGGAGTCCTGCAGTTGGACCCGCACTCGGGCTCGCTGGAGGAGGACACCTCACCAAAGGCTCACGCACCCCGCAACGCACCTGGAGACTCTGCGTAACATGTGGAGGCGGTTGATGGAGGCGCTGCCACCCCTAAAGGTCCTTGATATTGATGGTTTTGCTTGGGAGAGGAGAGGCCACAATGGAGGTGCCCAATCCAATAAGTAGCAACTTCAGAGCGGGCCATCAGCGGGACGTCCATATAGCAGACCGGAATACAATATATGCACATGGGCATGCAACTGGTTAAAAATCCTCTTTCACACGCCGACATGTTTGCGCGCTGCGCAAGTTCCTTCACGCTCATGCCGCTGTTATAGTATATCTGGATTAGCAGTAGCTCTGATAAGCCCAGAGTTATTTAGGCACCCTTATGGAGGCACGCACCGACGAGTCGCTACGATGCCGCTGCGCTATTACTTGATGCACCTTCCTGCATTTTTGTTGTTATTGTTGTCGTGCCTAAAAAACCTGCTTTTGTGGCATTACCGTGATGCTACCTTACGCGGGATAACTTACACCCTACTTGCACTACTTGCGCTGATATGATATATATAATATGATATATCATCATACATTATTTACATATATTGCAATGCAACCTACAACATAGATGTTTTCTTGTATCGAATACCATCTGGATATATATGTATATTCGGCGCGGACAGTGCGTATTACAAGTAGCTAGTGGGACGTAGTAGTATTGATGAATTGCGATTATATAATATTCTGGCGATGGGAATAAATTGTAATAATAATAGTAAGCCACCAACAATAACAGTCGTATTCCGGTTTTCAAGCGACCGCGACTAAAAAACCCACATCAGACAACTCCAGACCACTCATCCATATCCCAACAAACCATACATGTTGTTTGAACATTTGTAGTAGTCAGACCAGTTTCAGGGCCAATAATGTAGTACACAAACGGTTTGAGTTCGAGTATCTTATAGTATACAACCGGGTTAGTATGTCAGTAACTTGGCGCAGGGCACGCTGTTGTTGAATGTTGTTTAATGTCGCCATATAGTTGGATACAGTACTATTTGGTGTGGTTTGGTGACTGTGGTTTTTGTTGTAGTTAAGCCCTTCATATCGAGCGACTTTTTACGGTGTCGCGGTCGCTATAACCGGAATATGAGTTAATGATAGTAATTTGTCGACAATATTAATAGTAACCCGCCCTATGGTTTTGGAGCAGTTTTTGGTCCCTGTGATGCTGCAAAAAGCGACGTACTATACGACAGTACTGACGGGACAATGCTCGTACGAAAACAATTACCTGGTAGTGTTATATACTGCTGTCCCGACCTCTATATCTGTTGGCAGCAGCGGCGGTGCCGCGGAGCTCGCAGCGGATGGGGACAGGCCCATGCGGTGTATGCACGCAGCGGCAGACCTTGCCGCCTCATCATATATTGGGCGGAGCGCACCGAGCGCCCCATTCGCCGATGAAGCCGACGACGCGTTGGCAGATTGCCAGTTCCCCACGCGGGGCAACTAGCACCGTCTCTGGTTTCTCACCGCGGCCATCACCGCGCGAGAGACGTGATTCTCCAGCGCGAGCAGCCCGCGGTCGCCGGGAGATGTCACAGTACTTCCTAATGTGGGGGCGAGCTGCGGGTCGTGCGTCCCGTGGCTGCCTGTGGCGGAGAATGTCTGCCTATTTGTATTCCTCGCTCGGCGCGCGCTGGCTTGGCAACTGCGGCTTAAACCTAGTCACATGCTGCTTTGATCTGAGCACATTTATGACTCTCTGAAACATGAGGTTGAAATCCCTTTGCTTAAAGGCTCTGGGGTTCGCTATATGATATCATGCATTCTTTGACCCCCACAATATGATGCCATACAGCCAACCCGCCGCCTTGCATTGAGGCTGCGGCGGCGCTCTGGCGCACTTGGCACCATGCTGTATGGATTTTCATGGGAGTGTGAATCAAGACTGCAATGGGAGGCGGGAAACGTGCTGACAGCGGGTCGTCGCGCTGAACGATAGGATTAAGCAAGTTGCCTGCGGCTCCGCCTCTTCCACCGTTTCGTCTGATGGCAGGCTGATATACCCCCTCCCCCCCCCCCCCCCCCCTCCACTACTCCGACGCACCCCGGTCTCCATCGCTGCGTAGTCCTTCACGGCTTGAGACAGTTACCCCTTGCTGCCTGTCGCAGTGGACTGAATTGCTCTGTATGTTACTATACCACGCGGGCGCTGCATCCATGACAGTGCGGGTGCCGATGCACTAACAAGACACTGGTCATAGCAGGCTTTTCGAGGGTGCTTAACGGCGATTTCTTAGTTTCAAAGTATCATAGTTTGGTTTCAGGAGGGCGCTTCCTTTAACGTTTCCATGCGTTTTATGTCAGTATGGTGCATCGGCCCCCAAAGCAGCGATCACAAGCAGATGCCGCCATTCCAATGGGGGCTCACACTGGACCAATATGCAATCGTGCCACGGGCAGCACGCAAAGCTGTGTGCAAAAGGACAGCCATGTCCTCCCAGAAATGAGCTGTGGATCGACACCACATCGCATTCGAGTGTATTCAATCCTTACAGCGCAATATGCCATTTTGCGCGTGTTTTTGCAATCGCATGGGCTTGCCATGTCACAACAGGCGAATTCCCAGTCGTGTTAATAATCCTATTGCAGGCAATGTGAACAATCGGCACCGAATGGGGGACAACCGCTCCCTCTGAGCTATGCTGATACGCGCAGATGTCAGCGCGCATCAGGCGTCTTGGGCAGCGCTCTTGCTATTGGTCTAGTATCACTGTCCTCTAGATGTCATAGGACAGGATGCTTGAATACTGCTCGGCTTGATCTATCTTGAGCTTGATAAAATGCTGCCATGGCCTACTAATGGTCGGCCAGGGCAGCACGCCATTGATGACGAATTCGGCTGCCGCGTGAGTGGTAGTGCGGAGCAAAGAATAATGGTTCAATGTCTCCTGGACACTACGACGTGGGCGTAACGGTATTCGTTGCGGTAGGGATTGGAATTGGCGATTCCCCACTGTTGGGTGTGGCAGTAGGAATATCAATGCTGGTTTCATTCAGCGGGAAATCTGGAGTAGAGGTAGAACGGGGGATGATTTCTGAGGTGTAGGCGCTTGGCGTCGTTGTGGCTGCCGTTGAAGTAATCCCAATAGCGGTGTCATCTGAAATGTCAGTGGCGGCAACGGCTGCGTCGACGATCGTGTCGGTCGTCGTGCCAGCTTGTGCAATGGAATCCTCAGGGGGATCGACCTGAGTAATAGTAATGTCTGTAGGCGTAGGGGTGGGTGTTGCTGCGGGGCCGGCTGTCGCGGTTGTTCCAGGAGTCGTGGTGGCGCTCGCGCGTTCCTCCTGCATATATCTACCAACAAACGGCGTCGGCGAAGGGGTGTCGATATCGCCGTGCTCGACAGTAGCGACGAGCGGCAGATTCGTCGTCGCCATAGGCGTTGTCGTGGCCGGCCCCGTCTCGACGCTGTCGACCGGCAGCTCTGTCGTTGAGGCGGGCGTCGTTGTGACTGGTTCCGTCTCGATGCCGTCGATTGGCGGCTTGGTCGTCGTTGGGATAGATGTCGTCGTAATGAGCTCCGCATCGGAGCCGTCGACGGGCTCTTTGCACCCTGGCCGAGCGCACAACTGGAATGCGTCCCGCACGCCGCCGCTCGTGTCGAGAAAGCTCCACAATAACTGGCGACGGTCGGCCTGCAGGACGCCGTAGCCGTGCATCTGGATGCAACCCGTTGCAGAGTACTCCTGCGGAGGCAAAGCGTTCACAGAGACCCGCTCAGTTGGACGCCGTCGCTGTGCTTAATGCCCGCCTGCTCGTGGTGGTTTCGGGGTATTAGTAGAGTACGAGTCGCCGTGTCGCACAGCTTTGCCCGACTCGAGACGCCCCAGAGTCGCCGAGTCGACGGCAACATACCTCGCGTCCGCAGCGCTCCCTTATATCCCGACCACCGGTGCCCACCACCACCCGGATGGTGTCCGGCAGGCTGCTCCCGTCGCCCTCTGCCGCCAGGAATCCATACGGCATGTACAGCTCGCCGCGGTGTGAGGTGGTGCGGCGGCCGTCGTGCACCGGGTAGGTGCGCTCGTAGTGGTGCTCATGCCCAGCGAGCATGAGGTTGACGCCGTACTTGCGCAGCAGTGGGTCCAGGGACCCCATCAGGCGCCGACTGCGTCGAGAATCGCATGGATGGGGGCAGGGTGTCCCGTTTTGGCATAAATTGCTGTTCATCCGACGATTTTAAAGGCTCTCCGGCCTCACGTGGGTGTATTTTTGGCGATCAACGTGACAAGCAGGCGGGCGGGGTGCTCACTCTTCTCCGTGCCTTCCTGAAGAATAGTCGGGCGTGTGTATCGCCCCCACAATCCAAGGCACCGCCGAACGCCGGCCTGGATCGGCCGCCTGCGCCAAGTCCGCCTCGAGCCAGGTGTGCTGCTCCGAGCCCGGCTGCATACTGTGCTCGCTAGATAGAGAGACGAGGTGCACGGCGCCCTCGTCGCGACTCCACCAGTAGCGCGGCTCGCCTGGCGCCGGGTGCCGCCAGCGCTCATCATACGCCTGAAACCCCCCGAGTTCCTCCTCGTGGTTGCCCACCAGCGCCATGACAGGCACGCGGCTGTACAGCGGCTCCACGACGTCCGCATGCCTGTCCCACACGCGCTGGTCGCCGTCGGCGTACGATATGTCGCCGAGGAGCCAGACGAAGGAGAACGGCTGCTTGTCGGCATCGCTCAGCAGCCGGTCTCTCACTTGCCGAGTGTCATCCGTGGTGTCCTGCAAGAGATGACGACGGTTAGTAAGAGGGGGGGGGGGGGGGGGGGGGGGTCAGGCAGCGCATACCGTGGCAGGGGGTTGATTGTTTGTGTCGACGCTCTTGCCCGTACCAGAACGGAAAATGAAACTCTAGCCCCCCCCCCCCGCCCCCCGCGCCGCCAGCTGGCACAGGTCAAAGGATGTAGGGCGCAACGCAGCTAAGGAGGGCTGCAGCCGGAGCAGCGGCAGGAGGTGGCGTGCACCATGAATGTTTGCACCGGCAGCATGCAGGAACGCACTCCTCTAAGACGGCGGGGTGAGGATGGCTGAGCTCGCGTGGGGCGTTTGGGGGATGCCACGACGCGCCGGTGTTCCTCGGACCAAAATACACGACGACGAGCCTGTGTCACGTGCTTACCTGGTCGCCAAAGACGGCAATGCGGACGAGCTCATCGGCGTTGCCACCGCGGGTGACGAGGGACATCACGTCCGACTGGTAGCCTTTCCAGTTATCGACCTGGTAGAAGACGGTGATGCCAGGCTGAGTGGGCAGCCCGGTGAGCAGCACCGTGTGTATGTATTCGCTGTTGTAGTAGCCCGCGTACGCATCGTCGTCGTCGTCGCGCCCGCTGCTGGAGCGTTCGCTGCTGGCTGGGACAGTCTCGTACCGCCGCTCGCGACCGTTGTTGGCGACCGTCAGGTTCAGCGCGTCAGGCGAGAAGCCATAATGCACAACACTATGATCGGAGCTGATGGGAGACATCCACCAAACCAACACCTCGGCGGGATTTGGCGTGGGCTCCAGGTGGAGTCGGTGCGGTCTGGGCGCCCAAGACGCGCTGTCCGCTTCGGAGGACATCGCGGCCGGCACCGCGCACATGCAGATCTCGAACAACAGTAACGCCAGCGGAAGCCCGCTTGCGCAGCGAGCTTCGCGGGCGCGGCCCATCTTGCTTTCTGGGGAGGTTTCCTGGTCGTGGCTTGCAGGAAAGGGCCCCGGTGGTGTTATGGGGACTTGTGTGGAATATAGTCGCTAGCCGAAGAGCTGCCGAGGTTGATGTTGGAGTTTGCTGGTTAACACAGGGCGGGTAGGTCGGGCCAAATGCAAAGTACTACGGGCGGCGGGCCAGGGGGAGGGGTTTTGATACTTGGGTGGCGGCCGTCAAATCGTCGTCCTGAACCCGTGCCGGTGATTCGTTGCCCATGATAGCTAGGAATGCGAGTCGTCTTTATATATCGCTAACCCGTTGTAGACGTTATATAAGGCACAAAGTGCCTAGTGCCGATACGGCTCGCACCCCTGACGTACCGGTACGATTAGCCGCTCGCGTAGTTTTGGAGCAGCTGCGGCCGGAGAAATTTATGCTGATGATGAGATACCCGGGTAGGCGCGACAGGAATATATATCCTTCACGAATCCAAACGCATCAATATCCGTCACGTGGCACCGCCGTCTCCAACTAATCCTTATTTATTTATGGTCACTAGTACATTTATCGGGACTGCTGTACTTTAATGAAAGATAGTACTGTAGTCGCTATTACAGGTCGCTGAAGTCGTTGCAGCAGTCCGTGTATAATCCCAGTCGCTACTTCTCATCGTCAGCACAGACGAGTCGTCGACTACCGTACACGTACCCGGTACCGTACTACCAGCTGGCGGCTGTCGTGCTGACGAGCGATATACATGATCATATGGTGTGGTGACCAGACGACTGCCAGACTGTACCGTCAGACCGTCGGCTGACCAAGTATATGGCGGGTACGCGTACCCGCACCTGGTACCATAGTCGCCATGGGATAAGGATAACCGCCAGTTACCTGGCTGGCAGTGGTACCGGGTAGTACTCCGTAGCAGGCGGTCAGACTGTCATCCAGCGCGGGTGCGTGCGCGGCGCGTGCTGCTTGCAGATGCGGGCGGCTAACTACTGCTTTAGTGGCACGCTCTAATATACTATTTACATGAGCTAGCTGCAGAAGGCGATCAGGAAACCACCCGAATAGGCAATAGAAAATGTCCACTACAGCAGTTGCGAGGTGGAAGCAGCACCAGAAGAGGGTGCGGAATGAGCACGGGCAAACGCATCAGGCTTGGCCGTCTGCACTCCGGCAGAGAGAATGCCGCCCAAAGTACCATGCACGCAAGCATATACTCGCTGCAACAACCCCCGCCGCGTGCGCGACAGGTGGTTGCGGGCTGGCTGGCAACAAAATTTCGAAGAGCCTAGACGGATTGACCACGAAGGAAGCATGAAGTCGGGGCGGAAGGACCGCCAAGCAAGGAAGTTGCGCACAAGAAGTAACACCGCGAAGATGTAGACCACCGTTAAAGCGGATTTTCCGAGGCGGCCGCGGTCTTCAACCACAAAAGGGTAGTACCGGTGAACACCCTGCACCGGGGCGGAAGACGCCCGGTCCGCCGCTAGCTGGTTGCGCTCCGCCCCGGTCGCCGCGATCCTCAGGGTGCACCAGCAGGGGTCGTTGCCCCAAGTGGGGGTCGTGGAGGACACCCACGCAAAATCGATCATGCAACTACCGCACTACGCCGCCCCCCCCACCCCGCCAGCGTCAAACCTGACGGCCGCGAGCGGTCCGCTGGGCGCAGCCCACTCGTCTCAAGGGTCAAGTCGCCGACTCCCGAGCGGTCCCGGTCGAGTACCGCCCCCGCTTCGATCGCCATGGAAGCCCACCCATTTTTCAAAGCGATATGCATGCGGTGCTTGTAGTTCGCAACGTGGCAGATGGGCAGATGATCCACGACGAAATCCGTGGCATTCCGGCTCGAGCCAAGCCATAAGGGGTCAATTCCACACGTGTGGCCATGACATGTGACAAACATGGAACTCCCACGCGGGCGAAGGCCCAGCCTCCGCGCACCGGCGGCCGAATAAGCAGCATGGGGAATCTTGCGGGCTGACTTGAGATCCGACTGGAAAAACGATAGGGAGCCCGGCCCGCGCCGCACGCGATGTACACGCGCCGGGTATCAAGGCGCGAGGCCGCGGCACCCATACGCTATAAGCCAAGAGCGAGGGCCACGAAGTCACGCAAGCGAATCGCACGGCTGAGGTGGCGTTGGACAACCATGGTCGTCGTTGGTTGATCATCGGAGGCAGCGCACGTACCCGTACCCGAGGGCGGAGCTGTAGTATCGCTTGGTTGCGGTTCTAGTAGGGAAGGATACCACTGACGAAGGGGGTGCCACTAATTCGCGGGGCGACGGTGTCTTGAGAGCTACATAAGCGCATGAAGTAACGGTATTGGCAGTACTCATACCACCGATAGGAAGCGAATGTTAGGCAACAGAGGGAGCCTCACCAGTACCAACTCCATGGGGAGTGGCCGTAAAAGGAGATGTGGTGACGCGCATCCTCCGCTAGTGCTCGTATCCGTACGGGCCGTAGTATCAGCTGACGGATCCGGTGCGGCGGTGGTCGTAGCATTACCGACCGTAAGTAACTCGAAGATCTCGTGGGCGTGCCCGTTCGCGCGGCGCGTGCGCGCTGCACATCTGCTTGTAGTAACGTAGTAAGGGCCCGTATAGTCTCGTGCATGCGGCGCGTCTCGCGCGCCCATGGCAAAGCACTCGTAGCCACGGACGACACCTCGGCGCGCACCGCCTCGTACAATAAGGGGCCGAGGGCGGGCCCGTACTCCCGTACCAGCTTTGGCAGGACAACCGATTGTGCGGAATAAAACGCCGCGGGGACCTCAGCCTGCAGCAAGGCCATATTCAAACCGCCAAACTCCGCGGGCATACTCCTCTGGACGATCGCAGCCTCCATGCGCGGTGTAGACTGGCCGCAAGCGTCCAAGCCAAGCAAAGAAAACGCAGCCGAAATGTTGGCGGCGTCCACGGCCTCCAAGAAAGGGTCCAGCTCCGACGGCGGCATCATGCGGCTGATGAGGAAGCCGGTCTGCCGCACCGCGCATACTACCAGCAGCCGCATGGGCCCATGGTGGCAGCCGCATCCCGACGTGCCAAAGGAGGCGATGCGCTCCAACAGTGCGGCGTGGGCCACCCGGTGCCGCCCCAACGCATCGGTCATCCACCTGGGGTAATGGCTAATCGGAGCACCCATGTACACGGCGCCATCCTGGACATGGTCGTCGGCCGGGGTTCGAAACCCTCCCGGGGCCAACTTCGCCCGCACTGCCCGCAACTCAGCCTCCCTGTCACCGGGGTAGCGAGCGTACCGCGTCTTACTGTCCTTTACTACCAGTCCGACTTTGAAAAGCTGCGTACAATAATCCTTACTCGTCAAAAACACGCGGAACGTGAGCCGCGGCAGTAGCCGCGCCGCAATCATCTGCGAAACTCTGGCAGAAAGTATCAGCGGCGGTCTGAGCCACTACCGCTTGCACCGGGCCCGCGATAGCGAGGCAGAAATATAGCGGGACCAATACATCACCATGCATGGCGCACACCCGTACGAGACTGTAGGGTGGCGCGCATAGTACCGGGATCATCCGGCGCATAGTAATACATGTCGGTAGGACGATCGTACAACATCCGGAAAAAAGGATCAGGCCATGTGGACGCGGGCGCTGAAGCAAGCCGTAAAGTATCGCACCCCGGGATACCTCATTGAAGGCATTCCGAATATCCATGGGTAGTAGCCCTTTCCCGCCAGTACCACGCCCGCCGAAAAGCTGCAGCGCCACCCGCATGCTCATATACGCCGTCTCACGGCCAGCTCCCGACTAAAAGCTGCGTTGCACGACCGGGCCCATGGCCTCCCGCGCATCCGCACCCACCTGCACGAGAGCGTGGGCGGAGGCCAGGCGCACCAGCACGGAGCCGACGCCAAGCGGGCGTACTCGCAGCGGCTCGCCGGTCTTCGCCCGCTCCTCGCGCGGCGGGGTTGTCCTTGTGGAGCGCAAAGACGGTGCTGCTCGCCAAAAAAGCCGCAGTGCGGGAGTCGCACCGCCCCGCTAGGCAGCGGCTCACCCACATGCGCCATGAAGGTACGTCTAGGTCCCTGATGTGCTCCCAACGCCACATGTCCACATGCCCAGCGGAAAGGCGGGGAGCACGGCGCAGAACCCGCCTCTGGTCATCCCCCCACCGCCGAACCTCATCCAAATTGCCACCCCACCCCATTGCGGCGCCCGCCGTAGGTCCGGCGGCTCCTCGAGAGGGGAGTACTCCGGGTCGGTGGGAGCAGAAGGCGGATGGAGGGCTTCAAGGACAGGGAGCGCCGCAGCGGCGTCGGACACCATACCGAGGTCGGCGGTATCTAGCGCATGGCGAGCGCGGCGCAGCTCCTGCACGGCGGTGAGCATCTACCACCGCCGGCGGCAGCCCATCCGCCGCAGCATCGGCGCCCCCCTCCGCAGCTTCTGCAGAAGCCGCCCGCGCCTTCGCAGACCGCCGGCGTTTCCGCCGGCGGGCACTCCGAGACGTGCCCGCCGGCAGCTCTCCCGCCTCCATCTGGTAATTATGTAGCTCGCTGCCACCCCGCGACTCGCGCCACAATTGCTGCATCCCGCACACCGAGAAGCCGGCGCGCACTGCATCCCCCGCCTCCCACAGCCGCACTTGCCGCTTCGCCAATTTCCGCACAATTGCGGGGCTGCTGGATGGGTAGGATCGCAGTAGTAGCCCCGCAAATACGCAGACAGCGCCTTCGGCCCCACGTACGACGACCGGTCGTCGGTAGGAGGGAAGCGGTCAGCATAGGCAAGCGTACGGTCTAGAAGGGGGGAGAGGACATGCCGAGCCGCGGGACAGGCGCCGACAACCGTACCCCGCAGCGACGTACGAGGCATCTTGCTGTAGACGTCGTTGATAGCGCACCACCGATCGGTGGCCGCGAGGGCGGCATCATGGGCGACTGAGGCAGCAGCCGGCGCGTGCTTGCGCTGCAGCGCCCGCACGTCAGCTTCCGACGCCCGGAGAGCCACACCGGGGGGCGGAGCCGTGGGGGGAGGGGGGCTCGCAAGTGGCGGCACGGGCCGCCGCTCGCGCGCCATGGAACAAGCGAAGGCCCGAGAGCGCAGCCGGCTCGTGGGCCGCACCGCACATACACAAAGGGGTCGAAAGTCGCAGCGTAGGCGAGGTGCATGGCAGCCTACCGCCGGGTCGTCGGACTACATCCCGTGGTTCACGTGCGTGCACATGGGGGGCGGGCCGCTTGTAGGTGCGTCCGCAGCTGCCATCGCAACACCGGAACTGCCAGTTAACGCCCCCGCCGGGCGTCGACGACTGCACCCGCGCCATCGCTTCGTTCGCCGCGCGCCCACCACCACCGCCGCCCCCGCCGGGACCGCAAACCCCAAGGGAGGTACCCTAGCAGAGGGGCCGGGAGGGGCCGGAGGACGCCCCACGGTGCGGAACCCCCACCGGCCACTCCACAGCCAGAAGCCGGGGGCCGGGGGTCGGGTCCCGCTTTATGATGTTTACTACCATTGACCGATAGTAGTTGGGGTTTGGTTTCCCTTGTCTACTTAGCATGCGCGGGACGGTTGGACGGCGGCGCAAATACGGTAGTGCTAATATGTCGGTGCTAGTATGCCGTACCGCCCGAGGAGCTGCATCGACACTGTACTCCCGTACGACATCTCCGCGTACAATCCCCGACGCAGCCATCCCGGGCAGCGCTGCTCCCGCGTGTTGCTTCGTCGTGTGCTTAAAAACACCAGGGGGCTTGTCTGTCCCCATCTTCCTTTATCGCGGCGCACTCACCATGGGGTCGCGCCGCGAGAGAGCTCGTGCCTTCGTGACAAGTCTGGTTATACAATCCACTCAGAAGTGAAGCCCCGCGCCCAACTCGAGGATATGTTTCGTTGGCCGGGAGGCGGTCGACGATCGTCCAGAGGGCACCATACGCCAGCTCTTCGCGCCGACAACAACCAGTGTCCCACACGGCGGACAACCGTTCGACTGATTCGGGGGGAACGCTCTTCACGCCTCGCGACACAAGAGTCCCCGCCCCATGCCGCCGGCCTTCGGCTCGCCGGTGAGGAAGCCCGCCGTTATTTCTGGGCAGGAACGATTTTTGCGCCGGTGGGAACTGCGGCTTCAACGCACTACTCCGCGCCACAACCGGGCTGCTGCCCCTCACGGCCACAATAACTGGTCGACGCCAATTGGCCACCACGCACTGTATTTCGCCTCCGGGCACCCGCGCTGGTCGGCGCCATCAGCCCGTCCATGCACCATGTGCCCCTAGGTTGGCTCCGCGGCATGGGCACGCAGCTGGCGGGCGCCAAGGGGCCACCACTGCACGTTGTGCCTCAATTACCTTCGCAGCCCCGGACACGCAGTTGGTCAGCGCCATCATGCCGCCACTGCACCCCATGCCCCGGTCGCTTCCGCGGCGTGCCCATGCAGCTGGTCGGAGCCGTCAGGCCGTCACATCACCTTTTGCCCTGGCCGCTTCCGCCGCATGCGCAGCAGCGGGTCGGCGCCAACGGGCCGTTCCTGAACACTGCGCCCATGTCGCCTCCGCGGCATGCGCACTCAACTGGTCGGCGCCAACGGGCCGCTTCTACAAAAGGTACCTCAGTTACTTTCGCAGCCCCTCGCACGCGAATTGTTGGCGCCAACGGACCGCCACTGCATCATGTGTCCGGGCATGCAGCTGGTCGGCGGCTGCGGGCCGGCGCCGCACGTTGTGCCTCGATTGCTGTCGCAGCCTCGGGCACGTAGATGGTCGGCGCCGTCAGGCCGGCATTGCACCATGTGCCATGATCGCATCCACGGCCGGGGAAGCAGCTGGTCGATACCGTCAGGCAGTCCTTGCGCCATGTGCCAAGGTCGCCTCCGCAGCTTGCACACGTAGCTGGTCGGCGCCAACCGGCCGCCACTGCACCATGCGCCCCGGTCACGTTCGCGGCATGCGCACGCATCTAGTCGTAACCCACGGGCCGTCACTGCACCCTGGGCCCTAGTCGCTTCCGCGGCCAAGGCACGTAGCCGGTCGGCGCCGTCAGGCCGTCCCTGCACCATGCGCCGCGGTCGCCTCCGCGGCATGCGCACGCAGCTAATCGGCGCCAACGGGCGGCCTCTTCACAAGGTGCCTCTCTTTCTTCGCAGCCCTAGGCACGTAGCTGGTCGGGGCCAGCGGGTCGCCACTGCACACGAATGCCTCGGTTGCTTTCGCAGCCCCATGCACGCACCAGCTGGTCGGCGCCAACGGACCGCCACGGCATCGTGTGTCCCGGTCGCTTGATGAAGGGGGGGGGGGGGGGGGGGGGGGGGACACCCTCCGTGCATCGCTTGCCGTATGCTCGCCGATCGAGCCGCGGTGCCGCTAGTGCCGCAATACACCAGTGTCGGATCGCCCGACGCGCGGCAACCACCTGCCCACGCTCATAGCCGAGGTCACCGCCCGAGGGCGGCTTCCAGGCCCCGTGCACGGTTGGATTTATTACCGCCGCCACCGTGCAAGGCTGTGCCGAGTTTTGGAACGCCCCATGCACGGGGCGGGTCGCACCCAAGTACAAGAACACGATGATTTAATTTCGAACAGCCCTCGCAAGTAGGATGCCCGCTCGTCCGAGTCATACACACCCCCTCCCCATCCGTGGGCGCATCTCGGAGAGGCCAACGCGAGGCTAAGGTCGTACATGAATTATTTTTTATCACCCCCCGTACCTATCCGGCTGTTGCATGCCCGGTGGCGACATGAGGCGCTAGTATTGGTTGAAAATCCTCCCGTAGGGATCCCCAGTCGTCGCCAGATCCGAGGATCAGCAGCAACCGGCCACTCCGCTCAACGCCCTTCTACCGCACCTAGCCGGGCACGGGTCGCAGGGGTTACAATCGCCCACCTAGAGGTGGGGATGGTGCCGTCTAGCCAACCGCAGTGAAGATCCTCCGCTCCTAGTGGGCCGCGGCCTGGTGGCGGCGGGCGGCCCAAAGGGCTAATGCATCAATAAGGTAAACTCGGGACACGCTGGGCCAATATTGCCGGAATACATCAATATTAGCTAGAAATCGATCCCGGGACCTCTTGGATAAGACGCCATCGCTCAACCGAGTGGCGGACACGGTATGTGCCTTGTAAAGGATTGCCGGTATTAAGTGAACACGTTCCCGTAATCCGGACAGATGGCCGCCTAGGCGAGCGGGGACCGCCCAGCCTATCCACGCATCGGCCTATTTTTCAGGTCCACATTCAAGTCGTATGAGATGAGACAATACCGGTACGTACGACTAAGCACTCACGGCCCGGCCGATCTCGAGCCGCCTACTTACATATTCGTAGTGGCTATCCAGCTATCCAGCATAGTTACAACACTTCCACACTCAAACACCCAATGAAACCTAAACCCTGTCCACTGTCAACATGATATATAGCGTCGCCGCCTATCACGTCTCATGAACGTGGCGACGAGGTCATGTAGACATATGACGACACCAAACCGTTGCCTGCAACATGTTGTCACTGCATGTTACCCATTGCATCATCTAGTTCCATGCATATTCAGACCGCAGTTTGGCGCGGCAGTTCGGTGGTAGCTCGGACCGAACTCAGTTCGGTTCGGGCAGTTCGGACAGTTCAATTGTTCGGTTCTCGGCCGAAGTGAGTTCGCCACAACCCTGCTGGTTCGAACCCCCGATTTAACGCCCCGTCGTGGTCACTCGCTGGATCAATATAGATAGATCCCCTCAGCATGCCGCATATAGTACTGCTGGTACTCGATATACGGCGGCCACACCTATACGGCGGATTAAATGCAGATCCGTACCGAAAAACCGTGCATCATCATTATTGGCTAGGCGTAGTTCAGCAATATTTCGCGAGAAATCAATTTTGTTTCCCTTATACGTAAGGGTCCCGTATTTGTTTTCACTTGTCAGACCCCACCCGCCTTACAAAGCGCCGCCCGCTAGTACGCGGATCCCCCTCTCGCCCCTCCCCGGCCCGCCATACGAGGTGCAGTTTATTCTGACTGGAAATAGATGGTGACATATTTCTAAATATGAAACGTTTGTAATCTATATGATCGTACATTCATCGTGACATCGGTACGCGGTGGTGCCGAGGTGGCGAAGCTGGTAGATGCAGAGGAGCAATATACTCTGCCGGACCAGCTGCTTGATGACTAAATACGACGGGGCTCACTGCTAGTGAGGAGCGCCATGGCACAGCAGTATTGCAACCGGCGATGATGCCACTGAGCCATCCCGTGACCTAGCACTACGCATGATGATGGTAAGTTGTCATCAGAATGTGAGCATAGTGTAAGTAAACATGTTGGCGAGAAGCAGTTGTGCGATGCCACAGCCATTGATGGCCCATATGCTAGTCAATATTGCTTTCTTTTAAATACCACCTAATTTATACGACCGTACAAATAGTTGCTATATCATTTGAGGGTGTCAAAACTTGTACGCGGTACTGCTTATTCGCTTCTCGTATCGTTGCCGTATCCAGGTCCAATGTAATTTGTAATAATACATTGAGACTAAACGACTGCTGCGGGCAATTTATTTTGTACGAATTTCGAAATCTATAATACTTTTGGGATCCCCTCCGGAATCATATTGTGAAACAATTTGGTGCCCCCACGGCATACTCAAACATCGACATCATGTTCACAAATTACCATTATTTACCGAATCCCCCGGCCAATCCAAAACACTGTACCGTCACAATATATCTGCTCAGTGCACGGCGCTGAGCTGCGGAGCTGTGGATGGCGGGCCAGGCGCTGCTAGGCAAAAAATCTGCCACGCATTGGCCCCGGGGAGTGGGTGGCTGCTCTTGTGCGAAGCAGCCGCTGTACGGAGCGTCATGGTCTGAGAGCTTCGGATTCCGGAGGCGGGACCTTACGCGCAGAGCTATGCCGGTGCGCGGAGGGAATCATCATGCCATTCCACTTTCCACGTGACGCACTGCCGCCGCATTGACATCATGTATGAATAGAGGCCGCCAGGCACGCAGGAACATCATTGCGTCGCGCTATCATCCGCCGGGTGACAAGCGGATGCCTGTTTGACGGTGTTTTACTGCCGACGTAGTGCAAGGCACTGGAGGGGCAGAGCCAGGGGGGGGGGGCGGGGGGGGGGGGGGGGGGGCGGAGGCATCTTGCAGCAAACCATGAATAACATTGCTGGTGTCTCTGGGACGTGCTGCAGCGCGCCTGCTGACCCGCAGGTCCATGTTAGCCGATCAGAGGTGTGGTGGCGTTGTCATTTGAATACGCGTGAATACGCGGCATGGGCGCGCGCATGTGCGGATGGGGCATCGGCGGGAGGCATTGTTGGCAATGTTATGGGTAGAGGGACATTTTCTGCATGGCATAACTATACCCACATATGAGTATACTACTATGTGCATATATTCACTGAGTACATGTTACTACATTACCCTGCCCTCCCCCCCCCCCCCCCCCCCCGGCTCGGCCCTCCCTCTGCCAACTGATTTCTTAACATTTCCCAAGATTTCCACAGCACAATTTCCAGATGTATCTATTGTAACAAATATCTTTCCACACCCAACGCGCTCACGTCAAAAAAAAAAGTCCTGGATGTGTGGTAGCGATGTGAATATGCTTCCCATCATACCCCAGATGCGAGCCCTTTTGTTCGCGAACCATGCTTGTATAAGTGTGTGCGCTTTAGGAAATTGCGAAAGATGTTTGAAGATCTGCGATTGGCCTAACGAAATTGTAGGTGCAGCAACCATCTGTTGTACTACACGTATTCCCTTCATTCATGCCTTGTCAGTTTTGTGGAATTATGTATTGCTAAACTATCCCTCAAACCATGGACAAAAGGCTGTGCAGATTTTAGCCTGAGCAATACCCGCCACTGTTGCAACCTCTGGTATTTTAAAAGAGAGTACAGCTTATTGGGTTTTTGCTGCTGTATAAGCGGGCAACGTGCGCGGAGGCATGATTAAGCGGTGCTCCGCTTCAGTGCGATGGGAGCCTAGTATCAAAACACAAATCTCAAGTTAGGATGTGATGTCCCCCGCCCCACCCCCCACACCCTCTACTGTCCCACCACTTCCAATTTGGCACGCACCCTCCCTAGCTGCCAAGCGCAGCATCGCTGTCTAGCGCATAAGCCAATCTTTCGAGTCATGGGTGTGTGGCCGGCCGGAGGCAGTTGCGGGGTTGCAGGCCGCGCTGGGCTATTGTGCTCGCCGTGCGTTGGCAGCGCAACGGTGTAGACATTGGAAGATGGCGCATATTCATTAGCTGCTGCTGAATGTGGTCTGTAGAGGGGGTGCGGGCGAAAGGGCTGATCAACTGCACAACTGTCGCCACCTGATGAGGAAGCAAGAAAGAACTATGCACTCCTACCAGCAACAAGCGCATGCCACGGCGCGCGAGCTCCCTCAAACTGGCATGTGCCCGCCTATCATTGCGCTACGAGATAACTCTTGACACTGGCGCGTGGATGGCCACACGAGGTGGATTGTATCCCCAGGGTCGCGCCAGGCGTCAGAAAATTTATAATGACACCGGCTTTGGGCATGCCTTGGGCCAGTGGGATAGAGTTCTAAAGGCGTTAACGGTGCCGCCCGGGCGGCCACCCCCTCCCCATTCTCGACGCCTACCCAACTGACCACAAATTCCACAATCTCCCTACCCTCGATGCCCCGATAGGCACCATCCTGCTATCAATGCAGGGACACTGTTACAGAATACACGTAGCACTACTATATGCAAATGGCAGGACCGCCGTGTGGAACTTTCGCTTTGATGTCGGTGTTGTTGGACAGACTGGCGATTGCCTGCTGGGTGAATCACGATTGGAAACAATATACTGACAACTTGATCTGAGACCTATAGATTATTTAGTGATTTTGTTGGCTGGGCCGGTGGCATCGCTGGGATCTGGAGTGGGGGTCGCGGGAGGAATGGCTGTGGTGCCGGGAGGTAATGAAGCGACTGGAGACGTGTCGGTACTTGGTGTTGCAGCACTGCTGGCTGTTGTTGAGGCGGGGACACCAACGACGGCGTCATCTGACACTGCGGTAGTTGCTGCAGAGACTGAGGCGACAGCGGGCGTGCTGCCGAGGTTTGCAACACGGGTAACCATCACGTCGTCGAGGTCATCCCCAGGGGGGTTGACATCGGGATTCGTGCTGACAGTTGTGACGACTGTCGGGGTGGCAGTCGGCGCCGGCAAGGGGCTTCTGTCTGTCGCTGTGGCGGCCGGGTTAGTGGTGGCGCTCACCAGGCGCTCTTCCTCACCAGTATGGCTGGCGGTGGGCATCGACGTAGCGAGGGCGGCCACGTCGTCGTTCTGATCACTCTGTTCGCCTGTCGTGCCAAGCGGGAGCTTGGTCATCGTTGCCATAGGCGTCGGTGTGTCCGGCTCTATCATCTCAGCGCCGTCCACTTCCAGCTCCAGCAATTCGCATCCAGGTCGAGCACACAACTTGAACGCGTCCTTCAGGCGACCGGCCGTGTCGACGAAGTACCAGAGCAGCTGACGACGATCCGCCTGCAGTATGCCGTAGCCGTGCTCCTTGATGCAGCCCGTCAAAGAGTAATCCTGCAAACAAATTATGTAGTCTCAGACTACTTCGCACACATGATGCGCCATGGCGACTAGCTAGATGCCTTCTTGATACATGTTTGCTGCGGCGCCGTCATCACAGCAGCGCAGAACGGAGAACGCGCATCGGCATACCTCACGGTCGCAGCGATCCCTGATTCTCCGTCCGCCGGTGCCCACAACCACGCGGATGACGTCCGGCAGACTGCTCCCGCCGCCCTGCTCAGCCTGGAATCCGTATGGTTGGTACAGCGCGCCGCGCTCCGAAGTGGTGCGGCGACCATCGTACACCGGGTAGCTACGCTCGTAGTGGTGATCGTGCCCGGCAAACATAAGATTGACGCCGTATTTGCGCAGCAGTGGGTCCAGGTACCTCATCATGCGCCGACTGCATCGGCGGAGAGGGGACGGGGGCGGGCGTCAGCAGGGGCGCAATGTGCTGCTAAGTTTTCGACTGTGAAATATCATCAGCAATAATAGTGGGGCGCGAAAGGAGTTCTCGAGTACTCGTAGAACTGCTGTAGTCACTACAGGTATTTCTTAGTTGCTACTATCGTTATACAATTCTCACTATAGGTACTACCCTGTGCATATAGGACCGTACGTCATAATTTCATAGGTTCATTATGCTGTGGATGTTGACTTTGCTTTATTTGTGTCAGCACCCGGCATCACATGTACTACCATGCTGCTATAAAATATATATACTGTACGATACTAAAAAAACTATAACTATTCCTAACTGCTGTATAACATATACCACATTATGCTACCGTACTATTATATTATACTGCAACAGTATTATTACATTATTTTAATGGTACCACATTGCCGGAACACAATAGTGCAAGTAGTAAGCCATTTTACCCACATCGCAACAGCATACAATAATTAATTCGCATATTAATACTCCGTGCAATCCCTACCAGTACCGTACCGCATTACCGCATGGTAAGCGGTTATTGTCCAACAGCACATTTACTGAATTGAGGCAACATTTTAAGGAATACTCTGTGCCCTGATCCTAATTATTTAAAATTGCTTGTGCTGGAAATGACTAGCGCTAGTTTCGTTCCCTTATCCCTTTTTAAATATGCAGTGGTTAGTCCTTCGGGGTTCGAATGAGGCAACGGTCGGAATCCTTAATGGCTATGCCAGACTTGCAACTGCATTGGCGCACGCGGTCGAGTGCTGGGGCAGCTTCGGCCGATGATCCGGGGCGAACTTCTTACTTTTAATCGTACTGGACAGTGGGGTAGGTCAGTAGGTGTGGGCGTACGGACAGACATAACTAGTCGCTACTATGTGTTTAATAGAGACGTCTAAGATTTTTCCACTGGCAACCGGCAACTCTCGGCCGCACACTTTCGGAGTGTCGCGGGCGAGTCGACCCGTTGCGTGCAGGTGCAGGAGTTGCATGCGTAGTACTAATTCAGTATATACCTATTCCTCGTAATCCTTATACGAGTCCCCTGTTACTTTTACGAGTTCCCGCATCCCGTTATGTTCCGTCGATAAGTATCAGGTACTGTCACGATTCATGCATGTAGTACGGACATATTATTACATACATGAGCTAGCAGCAGGAGGCGATATCGGAAATCATATTATATACGGACATGTTGTGATATTATCATCCATCAGACGCCTACTATTAGCGGGGTTCGAGCGAGGCAATGGTCTACGGGCCATGCCTGACCTACGACTGCAGTTGGCGCACGGGGTCTAGTGCTGGGGGGGCTTCGGCCGATGTCCCGGGGCGAACTTTACTTTACTTTTATTAGCAACTACCCGTAGTACACAGCAATTCATGCGAATCGATGAACCGTACACAGATAAAGGGCCCGGCCTCCCTCTCTCAAAGCGGCAAAGGCGCTGTATAGTTCATTTAAGGATGATACTGTGAATATTTTTATAATCGGCGTAGTGATAGTAACTACTCGTACCAGCACTCCAGCAGAAACCCGCCGTGGATTCGTTTCCGCTGTCCTTTCTTGTAATTCACACCCGCCAGCCCACGACCTGCCGCGCTGCCGCGCCAGCAGATGACGAGTGACGAGATACTAACAGTAGATATGAGTAAGCAAAAAAGATTTCCTTCTGGATTTCTGTATGGATTTCTTGATGAATGTTGCGTCTAGCACATGTAATCACAGTAGGCAAAAAAGCAAAGAGTACACAGCTCCTGGTCTACCCGCGAGAACCCGCCCAAACTCCGCCAAAGAAACGACAGCCTACGGACACAGCGCATAAATAGTGGGAGCGGTGCTACTCACTCTTCGCCATGCTTTCCTGAGGAATAGTCGGGCTCGTGTATCGCCCCCACAATCCACGGCACCACCGACCGCTGGTCCGGGGCGGCCGCCCGCGCCAGGTCCTCCTCAAGCCAGGTGTGCTGCTCCGAACCCGGCCGCATGCTGTGTTCGCTAGACAGGGAGACGAGGTGCACGGCGCCCTCGTCGCGGCTCCACCAGTAGCGCGGCTCGCCTGGCGCCGGGTGACGCCAGCGCTTGTCATACTCCTCATAGCGCCCGGACTCCTTCTCGTGGTTGCCCACCAGCGCCATGACAGGCACGCGGCTGTACAGCGGCTCTGTAACGTCGGCGTGATCATCCCATACGCGCTTGCGCCCATCGGCGTAGGAGATGTCACCGAGCAGCCACACAAAGGAGAATGGCTGCTCGGTGTCTTCAATCAGCAGGCGGTCGCTTACCCGCTGAGTGTACCGCGTCGTATCCTGCAGGACACGGCGATGAGATTGGAGTGGGAGTCGGGCGAAGAAGAGTCTAGGGCAAGCAAACGGAATATGCAGCTGCGGAGTAGTGGGAACCACCGGGACCGGTTTCCCTATACTCCCGGCGTGTCCTGGGTTTACCAGGTTGACGCATTAGCGCTTCGGGGTTGGAATGCGGCAATGGTCCAAGGGCTATGCCAGACCGCAGTTGGCGCAAGAGGTCAAGTGCTGATGGGGCGGCTCCGGCCGATGTTCCGGGGCGAACTTTACTTTTACCGGTACGTGCGTAGCGTGAGTACGGCTTTACCGCTCTAATTTTACCTCTAGTTTTACCGCTCTAAAGTGCTGCTACTAGCTACCGGTACCTGGACTCGTTTGCTAGATATATAACCATCTCTTTAGTAGCTGGAAAATAAATAATTGGAAGAACGGATTTTACGAACGATTGCAGTTTTTCGTGCATTACTGACCCACTGCTCGAGCTCACCTGGTCCCCGAACACGGCGATGCGGACGAGCCCGTCGGCGCCGCCACCGCGGATGACGAAGGACGCGACATCCGACCACTCGCCTTTCAAGTTGCCGACCCGGTAGTAAACTGTGACGCCACGCTGCGTGGGTAGCCCGGTGAGTAGCACCATGTGCATTGACTCGCTGTCATCGTCCCCGCCGCCATCATCGTCGTCATCATCGTCTTCGTCGCTGTGCTCGCTACTGGAAGCATCGCTTCCGAAGTAGGGGGCACTCAAGTCGCGAACCCGCTCGACGACGCGCATGTCCAGGGAATCGGGCGCAAAGCCGTACTGTACGACGCTATGCTCTGAGCGGACCGGCGACTTCCACCAAACCAATATCTCGGCAGGATTCGGTGTGGGCTCCAGATGGAGACGGCGCGGTCGGTCCCCTGAAATCGCCCCGGCCGATTTCACCGCTTCAGAAGAGGAAGACACTGTCGCGACCGGAAGCTCGCAGAGATAGATCCCGAGCACCAGCAACGCCAGGGAAAGCTTTCTTGAGCAAAAAGCGATGCGGTTGTAATTCATCCTGATGCTCGCGAGAAAGGTGGCCCGGAGGTAGATCGCAGGGACGGCAGCAGTCGTTTTGGGGTGATTGCAGCGTGGTGTCCTCGCCTGTACCGTAGTCGCTAGTGGATGATGGCGGCTACTGGCAGGTTTATACCCCTGCTACCGGTAGCTTTGATGCTGCCAATTCGTATGATATGCTGTCGTCGGACGCTTTGCTGTAGAGGACCTTTCCGATTGTCAGTTTCTGGTGATTTCCTGATATCGCCTTTGCAGCGACAGGTAGCTCGTGTATGCTGTCGCCGCGTTATCTCCATACCGGTACAAGTAAATACGGTACCCGGGTAGCTGCACCGCCAGGTCAGGAGTACTGTATAAGGGTCTCGTCCTGCTGCCCGGACGAGGGATAAGCAAAGTGGGCGCCCACTACACGATGTATGATCCTTAAGAGTGTAACAGCAGGGGTAAGGTACTACTGTACCACTACCGCTTTCCTTGATCCTGTGCTGACTGTTCGACCGACACCTTATTCGTTTACGTATGGAGGAATATCACGTACTACATTCGCGCCAATATAAACGTATTTGTGTTGGACCTTATCCGATGGTACGGTACGTGTACGAGCAGCACGGCAGAATATATCCGATCGCCTACGGGCATATTATTATTGTTATGCCGTAAAATATGCCGGTGGTCCGCCAGTGTTGTCCGCGAGTACAGGAATATGACAACGAATATGTATGGATTTTAATTATGGTAAGGTTGATCATCATACTGGTACCATCAGTGTCTGTATCGACTAAATCGTCAGTAAATCGTCGCAGTCATTACCAGCGAGCAAAAGCATGCGTAGGTGATACCGTTAGCAGCAGCAGAAGTCGGTACAGTAATTACATTTGAAGTACGGATCCCCCGAATACACCCGAAGAGAAATCCAGAGCTGCCGCTGTAAGGCTAGTCCGGATGAGGCACGGAAGTCGGTACTGCAAATCTAAAAGTCGGTCTCGAGCCCAAATAAGGTAGGCCATGACAAGTTGATTCGTCGTTTCAGGTGCCCACCCCTTTTTGAGCGCCCATTTTATCTTGCGCCATACACAAGCACTATAAAGTACTTTAAAAAACACTCCAAAACATGCAAAAGATGTATGTTGTATCAATGATGGTGACGTCCCGCAAATATACATTGGCAAGCATGCTATTGCGTTGCCATTCCGGCACTACATGCACAAGACGAGGACACTTACGAAGAAAAATACATTAACCGTGTGTGAAAGTACTATTAGAACATCTTGCCCTCCCGGCTGAAGCTTATACCATAATGTAATGATTTTATGTTACGAGGGATGGATGCTACAACGCCATACGTGTCGCATGCTAATCTCTCGGAAACTGCGCTTGGCCGTGTTGCGCATGCCGGCGGCCTTGGTGCGCCGCGCATGTTCGCCTGGCTCATTGTTGGTGCATTTAAAAATGATGGATGTTGCTGAGCTTCTGGCCTCTCCGCACGCATGCATGTTGGCTGTCCTGCTTTCATGCACCTGCCGTTCTGCCCCGATATTGTCGCGCACCCGTACGATCGGTTTATGTCCCTAGCATGCTGTGATATTGTTGATTGTTTAATCATGCGAAACACCCAGTGCATGGTCAATCAATCTCACGGGCATGGTGGGGGTGGTTGTTGTGAGAGTGGGTGGCGTGGTTGTTGTGAGAGTGGGTAGAGTGGGGGGGGGGGGGGGGGGGGTTGAGTGGCGGCGGTGATGCGCGGCGCGGGCGCGCCGATGTTGGCGGCAACTTGCACATGCAGACGCGTGCGTGCCCATCCGGGAAACCAATTATTTTTAGCCACTTCCGTATCACGGACACTCGATCGCGCAGCATACGCGGGGTTGGCAAATGGGGCTCGACAAATCAACCAACCAGTCGCATAATTTACAGAATAATCATGCTGCGCATACCATGCTATTTCCCACTTATTTTTGCATTACAACGAACTGTTGTTCTCCAAGGAAAATCAGCCCATATTTGAAAAGCCGCTAGAACGGCCACTCTCGTAGATTTGCCGCTAAACTACGAAAAAGGTTCGAAAAGTCTTAGATCTTAGATTCAACCGGGGACGTCGTAGACTCGACCTACTCGGAAGGGCCTAGACTCCTAGGTGAGCGAAAATCTAAGACAATAATAACACGATTACAAATCTGCGACGTCGTAGATTTTTCATCGAGGGTATTTTGGGTGCATCCGGAACGTATCTAGGGCCCTCCGGGTCCACAGCGCATTTTGAGGTACGGGTACGATTTCTTTCTATTATCGCGCGCGCGGGAGGACATCGTCGTACGAGGGTCCGTTCCGCGGCCCCTCAAGCAGCCAACTCATCCGCAAACCACCTACGGGCAGCTATTCCCATGGGACGGAGTCGCCCGATTAGCAACAACACTAAAACTCCGACTCTAGATCCCTTGCTTGAATTGGCCCTGGCCGAGCTGCGCCGCCCGTCCGTTGACCGCACGGCCGACTCGTCCGGTCGGGTCTTTGAGTTGTTCCGGCTCCGCCCGCCGACTAAGCGACAGCCATCAACTCCAACGCATCCTACTTCGCTAGCTTTATTTAGGATCGCGCTGGCCATTTCTGGCTAGAAATACTCTATGGGGTATATCTAGATGCGTGCACGGGGGATTCTGGAGCACTGCCCCATGCACGTCGCAAGAAGCACACAACTGACGCTACCTTGATCTTGTACGAGATGCTCGAGGATGACTCCCGTTTCGAGAGATCTTAGTCGGACTGCCGCGGATCGGTCGACGCATCACGTCACTACAACATATGTACGACCTATAGTAAGAGCAAGTTGTGGGGGATGGAGGGGGTTGCTATTGCGGCTGGCGTGTCTTGCTGCTTGGTGTATTCATGCCATCCCCGCATCCCGCCATCGAGAGGTCGCAGGTGCCACTTGCCGCGCCCGCACATGGCTCCGCGCGTGTGGATTCGTGCACACGGGCCGTAAATGTCGCAAATAGCGGTTGTGCTAGCGGTGCCAGCGCGCGATCATGCACGATATTTATTGAATATCAGCTATGACGTTGCATCCGGTATTTTCTGCAACGCGACGAGCGGCTCGAACTGCTCGCGATAATAAAATGAATGATTTCGGGGCCCGGAACTGCGTTGTGACGCCTCGCGAACCATCGCAACTGCCGCCAACTCCACCAGTCCACCACCGGCGCCCAATTCCCGCCACCTATTCAGTGCCGCCCCGCACGTCTGGCGCCATGCGCACATGTACACGCCAATTCCATGGCATCTCTCACGCATATACCTTAGTCATGCTAGGCTCACTCTATTCCGCGTCCACGGCGCACCCGCCCGGGCTTAAAAACGCCGATATAGCGCGCTCGTAGGTTGTCTCATGTACCTGGACATGGAGCAATTGAAATTGAAATTAAAGTTACAACTTGCTGACTTGCGGCTCTTTATACAACTTGCCCGCCAAGCTGAGTTGCTTTTAGGACCAGCTTTATTCAACCGCTGTGGGAGCCCTATCTAGGGATTACAGATGCAACTTCCGGGCTTCCTCATATTTGCCCGCGCCCCTCCTCCTTCCACGCCGCTTGGTATGGACCCCCCATGCCGTAACGGGGGTGTCGTGTACGGTGATCTGCGGAAGCGTGGCTGTTAATGGTGGGTGGGTGCGGTAGGGTTGTGGGAGGTACTGAGTTTGGACATGGTATAGGGACTGTCGGGATATGCGGAGGATAGTATGCGTAGCCATCCGATTGAGTGTCTTTGGAGTTTTCTACAGAGGCGGATAGCGCAGCGGCGCCGGGGGTGAAGGGGGTTGGTCCGGCATCCCTCGAGAGTAAAATGGAATTTATCATAGAGGGGTAAAATATATTATCGACCAGTCTTCAAGTAACATCATGATGAGTCCGAGTAGACTTCACGCTTGTCCGACGAATAGCCTTTACTCGACGACGAACTGATAATTTTCAAGTTTCGGTTTTGGGTACACGTATCGTATCCATATCATATGCTTTACTACCAGTAATATAAACGGATGAGAAGGTGCATCAAAAGGGGAATGAGCATAATCGGACAGGGCATCATCATATTTAGGGACAGGGGGAAGCACATCACCCGCTTCATTTGTTACATGACATACATCATGCTCAGCATTTAAGTCTCTAGCTACTGGTATGTTAATACCAATAGCTGCAGGGCACCCCTATTTCTCTGGACAGTCTTTGAACTTATGACCCTCCTTACCACATTTACAACAAGTGCGGTCACTATAGTGTTAACTGATCTTCGCTTTTTCAAGCTTCTTGGCCACGTGGATATACTCATGCTTGCGTTTCAGCGCCCCTTCAACCAGCGGCTTGCCGTCCGCATCCGTTGGCTTGCCCTTCTTGGTCCGAGTTTTCGCCAGCGACCGCTCCTCAGCTCGACGCTTCTTGCCGCCCTTAGGTCAACGTTCCTTGCGACTCCCATCGCAAGAGCAGTCGTCGTCCGCTCCAGTCCTCGAGTCGTCGTTGTCGGGAGTCCGGCCGTTTCTTGGCTTGGTATTTTCGCCAACATACCGATTACCACTGATGAGACCATTGAAACGGCCGACAACATGTACATCGATAGACACGTCGACATACTTGCGCTTCTCCTCGCAAAATGATGTGCCGACTTCCTTAACTCGGGATGACGGAGTTTTTTGTGAACGATATACATTTAAGCTCATTCGTTATTACTTGACGAGATCTCGATGATAACAAATCGCCGATTTCTCGTGCATATTCAGCAAAAATCGCGGGCGCTCCATCACGGCTTGCGATTATCTCATGCAAAACACTTGACTTGCGCCTCTGGTTGAAGATCACGTGCTTGAGCCGATTTACGTACGTACGGTTGTAGCAAACACGGTAGCAGTAGCATGTCGTTTTATATCAGGCTTATTTTCGTATGACTGCCACCAGCGCGGAAGTCGTCTTTTAAGTTGATGTACGACATACA
The DNA here is from genome assembly GCA_006384855.1 of Tetraselmis striata. Taxonomy (NCBI): domain Eukaryota; kingdom Viridiplantae; phylum Chlorophyta; class Chlorodendrophyceae; order Chlorodendrales; family Chlorodendraceae; genus Tetraselmis; species Tetraselmis striata. Next base: position 73,085 of record VCJN01002769.1, read on the forward strand.
TATACGTCATGCAGGCGGAATAGACTTCAAACCATTCTGATCCTGCATCTCGGGTATTCCACGAATGTAGATGTCGAGAGCATTAAGGTCGTCGTTGTCTACTTTAGGCTGATATTGTGCCGACTTACGCTGCCACTCCGGTAAATTTCGCATCTGGTTTTTCGTACCATTGTGTAGGTCGCGATACGTCCATTCAGTCGATATGTCGACGGCCATATGGTCGTTGACGACCTCCCACAATATAAAGGAGAGTCGTCGTGGCCAAAACGAAACGGTACAGTATTAAGCACACCAAGGCAACTCTTGTTTGTCCAGATACTATAAGTCGACACGGCTCGATATCTATTCGACATTTTATCGACGACTGCCGAGTGTATTTAGCTTGAGCTGCGACATAGGGAACGGCACGACGCCATTTACCCCGCATGTGCGAAGCTACCTCGTTCGTATATATGACACGGACGATCATTGCGAGGTTCGATGGTGATACGATATAAGGAAAACAAGGACCGTTTTCAGCGGATGGGTCGCCCGCTACTTGTGGTTCGACAAATTGAATTAGATTTTTGTTCACTAGCTGCTGAGCACGATAAGGCCAACTATTACCGTTCTTCAACTCATAACAAACACTCGAGCCTCGTACACAAAACAGCCAGTTCCATCGATAGTCACATAGTAGGACAGCTTCAGGTCAGCCGGATTCATAGTTATTCCGGTTTCAGTTTGCAGCATACGTACTGCGAGATCGCGAACCGACAGGTCGATAAATCTCGAGGTCCCACAACTGCGCACAAAAACAGTGTTCTTATGATTCGGTTCAATGGTCATCATGATGTACGGACGCTGCGGGAACTCGATAGGGGTCATATCTGGTGAGCATTACGGAGTATTTCGGAGACCCCTAGTTCGGGCGATTTTCGAGGCAGTTCAGTCCGAACTGAATTCGGGGGTTTCAGTTCGGTTTTGGTTCAAACTCCCAAACCACCCCGACTTGAACGGAGTTCGGCGAACCCTGGTATATATCCGTAGAATGTTACATCATCGTGCGGTACTGGGACTCGCACCGTATTATGCCAAAGACAGTTAATGACAAATAACACAACGATATAACTATCACCCGTGGGCGTGGAGTGGTGCCGCAGGACCTGCAGGACGCAGGATCCTCAGCTCCTGTTGGGCTCCTGCCTGGCGGCGGGCGCCGCCGTGTGTTAATGGGACTCAGGGCGGTTGGCTGGCACGGTCGCATTGCTCGCGTAAAAATGTACCAAATCGTTTTACGACCCGGCCATGACTCGCCCCTACCCGTGCGGTCGTATATCATCATCACGGCCCCGGATGAGGTCAGAATCCATCCGGGATTGTGGGGCCTGAAAGCCCTGCCCGAGGGCTTCCTATCGTGCCAGGTTAGGATGCGCGGGGCTAAAACCCTGGATTAGGGGCGTGCCCCACGATGGAGATATTATAGAGAAAAAACACTACCGTTTTTCTCTGTCGCGTATTTATACTAATATGTGAACATACCGGCTAAAGCAGCGCGCGCTTTCATCTCCGTCATCATTTCCTACGGCGGGTAGTCGCCATACGGGGCTACGAAATATACCCCTACCTGCATATATTTATTCGTATAGATAATGGCGATAATATAAGAAGGATGAGCAAGCGCATTTAGTCGCTACCGGTACCATACGATTCCATAGTCGCTATTGATGCGTCGTCGTCCGGCCGCGTCGCGGCGGCGCACGGCCGGTTGGCGGCGGTCGTCGGACGTCGCGGCGGGTGTTGGCGGTCGCCGCCCGCCGCACGACTGTCGCTCCAGCACACAACGTGCAAGCCGCGCACGGGCAACAGTTTCGACGCGCACTGCGGCAAGGCCGAAATTGGCCCTCGCCCGAATCTGGCCTGGCCCTCGCCTCGCTCAAAGCACCGCTGCTATATTCGAGCGGGGAAGGTGAAGGCGTGCTGTGCCGGGGGGGGGGGGGGGGGGGGAGGGGGGGGCGAGGGGCAACCGGGCAACCGACCTCTGTATGAGAGGAATGCCGAATGTAGCATGATATGCCGACAAATACGGATTTATACATAGTTTCAATGCGGAATTTAACCACTAAGTAATATAAATATTCGCAATTAAAGGGGGCAGTGAAGGCCGCCTCAGGCAGCAAGGGCGCTCTTCGTTGGGGCGCCGACCGCCGTCCCACGACCCACCTCCGCCGCTTAACCTGCCCCTGACTCGCTGGCGACATGCAACAGGCGGCAGCATCATGAACAAGTCGGCACTGTCGGAGAAGGAGACGGCGGTGGCTGTGGCGGAGTTCCGCAAGCTGGGCGTGCACTCGCAGCTGGCGGAGGCGGCGGCGGGGCTGGGCTGGAAGAAGCCCTCCGCCATCCAGGAGCAGGCCATCCCGCAGCTCCTGCAGGGTGCGCGTCACTCCGTCGCGAACTTCACCTCAGAAACCTTCTTAGTGGCTTATGCCTATCAGCGACCCCGCTTCTTCTGTGGCACTGTTCGGGCTGCGTACTTGCACGCAAAATAGAGCGAGCAATATAGTGACTACATATGGCAGGCGTGTTGAGACTTCACCACGCCTCCTTATAGTGATAACCCCGCTATAGTTTCGTCCATATTTGATCTCTGACAGGCAGGGTAGGTTCGCATCCACAGTGTTATGATTACCATGTCGGCACCTTTACCTGAAGGTGAGCAAACCCATGCCACTGGCGCAGGCAATGACATCATCGGGCTAGCGCAGACAGGGTCTGGCAAGACAGGCGCCTTTGCACTTCCCGTGCTGCAGGTGAGCCACCGCTTGCGCGTAGAGGTACATTGCGATGGTGCTGTGCGGGATAGATGGTAGGCAGATTGCTGAGGCGCCATGGCCTGGTCGGGGAGCAGGAGCTGCTGGACAAGCCGCAGGCGCTGTTCTGCCTTGTGCTGTCGCCCACCCGCGAGCTGGCCATCCAGATTGGGGAGCAGTTTGAGGCGCTCGGCAGCACCATCGGCGTCAAGTGCGCTGCGCTGGTGGGCGGCGTGGACATGATGGCGCAGGCCATCGCGCTCGCTAAGCGGCCGCACATCATCGTGGGCACACCTGGCCGCGTGGTGGACCACCTCGCAAACACCAAGGTGGGCACCGCCACGGGGAAGGAACGCTGGGAATGCAGCAGCGACTCGCGTCACGTCATGCCGGACTGTCCACCGCATGTTGTTACTCCAAGTGTCGTCACCCCCCATCCCACATCCACCTTCTGTGGCGGGATGTTGAATGCACATCTGCGCCGGCCACACCTCACGCCGCACTGCACACACGATAGGGCTTCAGCCTGCGGGCACTGCGGCACTTCATCCTGGACGAGGCGGACCGCCTGCTGAACATGGACTTTGAGGAGGAGATCGACCAGATCCTGAAGGTGGGGCCGTTAGGGCAGTGCATGGGGGTCTGGCGGGGCGCAGTACTGCAGGTACTACTCGCGCAGATAGGGACGGGGGGCGAGGCTCAGGGGTGGCGGGACGCCGGTGACGGCGGAGGGGGTCACTGAGGGGGTCGCTGTAACTGTGAGCTGAATCACTCCGTGTTGCCCCTCACTCCCAGGTCATTCCCAAAGAGCGCCGCACGCAGCTTTTCTCGGCGACGATGACGAGCAAGGTGGCCAAGCTGCAGCGCGCGTGCCTAAAGAGTCCCGTGAAAGTACGCGCCACATGCCCAGATGGAGCGGCGTAGAGGGGGGAAGGGGGGGGGGGGGGGGGGGTCAAGTCAGCCATTTCATCAGGGCGCTGTCTGTTGGGGGGGGGGGGGTTCCCAAATGCGGTGAGCCTGAGCCGGCGATTCGATCCCCGTGGCAGGTGGAGGTGGCGTCCAAGTACACGACAGTGGACACTCTGCGGCAGGAGTACCTCTTCATCCCCGCCAAGTACAAGGACTGCTACCTCACGTACGTCGTCTCGGAGCTGGAGGCCTCCACCATCATGGTGCGCCGCGCATGCCATTGTTCCAGGCTGATCGAGCAGCTGATAGTCAGCGTTGATAACCTGCTACACCAAGCCCCCCCCCCCCCCTATCCTTCCCCCTTTCCTCACAAAGTCCCCGCGCACCCCCTTTCTCCTGGTGCGCTCGCAGATGTTTACACGGACCTGCGAGAGCACACGAAAGCTGTCGCTCACGCTGCGCAACCTCGGCTTTGGGGCGGTGCCAATCCATGGGCAGATGAGCCAGCCAAAGCGACTGGGCGCACTCAATAAGTTCAAGTCGGGCGAGCGCAGCATCCTGGTGCCCCCCCCCCCCCCCCCCCCACAAACGCACACAAACCTCATCACCATGCAGCAGCCACTGCGCATTCTCAGCAGGAAGCTCTCGGTGCACATAGTGGTGCTACATTAAGCGTCCCGTTGCCGCTGTCGCAAATGCGCAGGTGGCAACGGACGTCGCCAGCCGCGGGCTGGACATCCCCTCCGTGGACGTCGTGCTCAACTACGACGTGCCGATGAACTCAAAGGACTACGTGCACCGTGTGGGGCGGACAGCGCGCGCGGGGCGCTCCGGGCGGGCGGTCACGTTTGTCACGCAGTGAGTGCTCCGATGCGGAACAGCTGCATAACTGAGCGGTGTTGTCTTCAATGCTCCGAAACCACATTAAATGGCTAGTGAGTAGATGTACATGTACACATATGTATTTGCAAAGTCTCGATGACACATACGCACGCACATTTGTATGTGTGTATACATGTATTCCAATATTGGACTGTACAGCTTCGATGTTGTCATGGCCTCATGCCTAGCTGTGCTCACTGCTGCTCTGCGGGGCGCTGCAGGTACGATGTGGAGATGTACCAGAAGATAGAGCACCTCATCGGCAAGAAGCTGGACCAGTTTCAGGCGGAGCAGGAGGCGGTGCTGATGATGCTGGAGCGCGTGAACGAGGCGCAGCGGATGGCGACGATGCAGGTACGGCCTTCAGCACGCCCCGCCCGCCTGTGCCCTTGTGATGGTGGCATGGGCCCTGCGGGGTTGCCTATTGTGTCCAGGGGTATTTCGCGATTAGCATGCTACTAATCAGCGACAGCGATTTTTCCACAAGCACGGCATGTGGGGGAATGTGTCAGTGCCACCGGCCTCTGCACGTGGTGGCAAGTAGCCGAACAACGGCTTTAAAGTATTATTACTTGAGCAGTGCACATGTCGCCGCATTGTAACATGAGGGGCCTCGGTCACCCGATTTACAGCGACTCGCTATATGTATATGGGTGTTTTGTAGGTATGTATATATCTATACGTCACGGCATACACACATACATACACATACACATATACGCATATAGATGCACGTGCTCATATACAATTAGACATTGTAATATACATATTTTGTATATATTGATACCGGTGGTGGCGTGGTATCCACATCGTTTTGCACCCCTCGACTGTTGTCGTTTGGTCTTTGGCGACTCTTTGCAGATGAAGGATATGGACTCGAAGAAGGGGGGCAGCAAAGGGGGGAAGAAGAAGAAGGGCGACGACGCGGACCACTTCATGTTCAAGGGCAGCAAGAAGACAAAGTACTGAGTGTGCCAATTATGCGGTGAAATGCGCCAGCGTTGCGTGCAGTCAGCGGCTTGTAACATCCTGAAATCATGTCGGACTGATTGCCAGAGGGCATTTCTGGGAAAGGTTGTTGCAGTAACACATCACAGCAAAAACACTGATGGCGACACTCGCCCAAATAATCAGGAATCCGTCAGTTTGACAAGCATAGAGATAAGCAGCAGGTACTCAATGCAAATTGGCATTGCATTATTCTGTTTTCTCTTCTCAGGATGTAGGTTTTGGTGGGCGACCCAGCCTGTGCCGGCGCTGAATGTTGAGGGGCATGCACAACCAACGCGCGCTGCAATCTGTACATCCTGCTGCTGGAGGTCGTCAGCACGGCGCTTTCGTGCCGCAGCGATCCACGTACAGTATACCTAATAATACAATGATGACATCGACGTAGCAAGTCAGCCTGGTAGTGTAAGGATCCGGTAGCACTCAGTAGGCGGAGGAATATCCTCTATCATATATTACGTGCACTGGCGCACTCCAGCAGCGCGGAAGAGTATGAGATAGAGCATCGCAGCATCAGAAATAACAGGCGGCAGATGGCGACTCACTCCAGGGCAGGCCAGCAGGAAGGATTCGTCGGCGTGCCGACCAAAAGGGCTAGCACTGGTGTGAATTACAAAAAGGGCAGTTCCCTAGAACTGCTGGTACTGGTGTGAATTACAAAAAGGACAGTTCCCCAGAATTAGAAAATCAACACAGCAAGCCGCCTATAATAGGCCAGCATCCCGCATAAGGCGGGATGGATGAGTGATGCGCGCACGGTTCGGAGTCCGGGCCACGCGAGCGCGTGTGTGTGTGGGTGATCCTCGGACGTGCTGTGCAGCTTCAGCAACGGGATGGCAGACGAATCTGCGCCGTCTGATGAGGCAGCGAGCGCGCTCTCGAGCGGCCACCAAGCTCAGGACCCCGAGGAAATCTCTTGCGAGCAAGGCCTCCTGGTGAGCCCGGGTGATGCACCGAGTGCCCCGCGATGAGAGGGCACCCCGATCCGCAGCCAAGCATGCGATTGCGAGGGCTAGCACTGGTACCTGCTGACCCCTGGTACCTGTACCTGTATATCAGAACCGCGGGCGCAATCCAAAAGACACTATCAGTACGGTCACTACTCGTACTCCGCCCGTCGCGGATGTTATTCGCTGCTGGCGGCGCGGATCCGAATGATCCTGGAGAATATCAAATACGGTGTCTCGTATTCCAGGATACGAGTACTCGTATTCATCGGGGCCGCCTCTGCTGCTGGCGCGCGCTGTGATTCCGGCCCGGCGCAACACACCCTGCTGGGCAGCGCCAGCAGGCGTTGCGCGACTTGCGACACACACTGCGCTGCAACGCCAGGTCCATACAGCCAAACCGCACTCTCAGTTCAACCAGGCCGCTGGAGGAGACAGTTACCGCACCCATTCCTCGAAAAACACAAGCGGAGCCACTGGCTGTTAGCTGGTGTCAGCCGCCAGGAGGTGCCGCAATGCCCCAGCAGTGCTGAGCTCCGCCACAGCCCGCCGCCAGGAAAAAAAAAACCCGTCAAACGAGAGTGGAAGCGTCGCTGTTCTTTCGAGCTGCCCGAGCAGCTGCGGGCGAGATGTATGCGCCGGGGGTAGTCTCCAGGCGTGCAGTAAGCCGCTACTGCAGGAAGCTGTCTGCGTGCGGGAGTTATGCTCTGGCAGGCATGGCGGCTGGCCTTCCGGCGGACGCGGCGTCGCTCTCGTCGTTGTCCGCGACTACGGGGCGAACGGCGGCAAACGCCGGTAGTGGACGCAGCTCGCCACAGGCACACATCGCTTGTGAGACCAAACCTTCCGGATACATTTTCACATCTACTATCTATTTTTTCTTGAAATCTGTTGTCTTCTATTATGCGTGCACTCCTCCTGTCTTCACAACTCTGTCCGGCCACGGCAAGTTTGCGCTGACGGCGTTTTGCCCCCATGGACAGCGTCGTTCAACGCCGGCGGTGGCGCGGGCTGGACGCTTAGCCGAGGACTGGCCGCCGCTAGCCTCGCACCCGAGACATCGGTGTATTCGGGGCCACGCACGGACAGCGCCAAGCGCACGAGCGTGCGCACCGTGCGGAAGATGTACGAGAAGGGCGAGCCGATCGTGATGATCACCGCATACGACTATCCGTCAGCCGTGCACGTGAGCACCGCCCCGCAGTACTACAGGAATGCCGCACATGCGCCGCAATAGCGCTTCATGAGCCTTCTTCATGCTCGCTTGACAGGAGTCACCGCGTCGGCGCAGACTGAATAATCCCGCCGACAACGCTTCACCTTGGACCTCGGACTGCCGTATGTGCCGTCTGCCGTATGCAGACTGCCGACAGTTAAATGTCATCGCTCCGAAACCATTACAACGTGTCGCGGGTCGGAGTCGGATCGTGCGAGTGTGCAGTGCAGTTCGCGAACGCCACATTCAAACATCACAATAGCCGCAGGGGTGAACGGGTGCTAACGCCCCCAGTCGCGCTTTTCCGGACTGCGCAGGTGGACGAGGCGGGCGCTCACATCGCACTGATAGGCGACTCGGTGGCGATGGTGCTGCACGGCCACGACACGACGCTGCCAGTCACGGTGGATGAAATGCTGACGCACTGCCGCGCGGTAAACCGAGGCGCACGGCGGCCGCTACTGCTGGGCGACATGCCCTTCGGCTCGTACGAGGCTTCTGTCGAGCAGGCCGTCCACACGGCGGTTCGATTCATGAAGGAGGGCCAAGTGGACGCCGTCAAGTTAGAAGGCAAACTGCCGCCCTGTCACTCTATCAGCCCCCGAGTCTCCCTAACAGTCAGCAGACAGGCAGTGCACACCGTCTGTATAAAGTGATATGTCTCAACCCTAGACTGTGCTGCGGCCTAACTATACATATGCACTCCATCCACCAGCAATAAACACCCACAGGGCGGTGGTGTCCCTGAGGAGGGCTCTCCACTTCGTGCTGAATGCGCCGCAGCTCACAACACAGACACACAGCCGCTCACTATGCGATGGGACTGAGTGCCGAGCTGCTGTCGCCAGGGGGGAGCCCGGCCCGGGTGGCGGCGGCGCATGCGATCGTGGACGCTGGCGTGGCCGTGATGGGGCACGTGGGGCTCAGCCCGCAGTCCATCAGCGTGCTGGGTGCGTGCTGGCAAGCCCCCTGCTGGCAGCCTTCCTTTGGCTAAGCTATGCCGTATCCATCCCATCACTACCAAGCGCCAAGGTCAAGGCTCCGCCCCACTGCATTCGCTGAGTCTCCGGTTGGTTGCGAATGTGACTGCAGGCGGCTTCTCACCACAGGGCAGGTCCGCCACGGACGCGTTCACGGTTGTGAAGGAGGCGCTGGCGCTGCAGGAGGCGGGCTGCTTTGGCATAGTCCTGGAGTGCGTGCCGGCGGTGGTGGGCGCCGCCGTGACGCATGCGCTGGACATCCCCACCATCGGCATCGGGGCCGGTCCGAGCACCAGCGGACAGGCGAGCCCCCCCCCCCCCCCCCCAATGCCCCCTCGTTCACTACATCACATGCTTTCCCTGAGTTTTTCAGATGGATGTGTTGGTGCTCTCTAAATGATGGCAAACCCGAAACCCTGAAATGCCCCCGCCCGGATGCCTGTCTCTAGGTTTTGGTGTATCATGACCTGCTTGGCATGGCGAGCCATCCACATCATGCCAAAGTTACGCCCAAGTTCTGCAAGCAGGTGCGAATGCCCCCTCATCTCTCAATGCACCTGCATCATCCCAAAGTCACCAATTTTATTAGTTGGGGCTTACTGACCGATTGATAACACCGCCCTCAAGTCGCCCGAAATTTGGCAACTTTGGCGACACATCTGGGCTGCCGGTGAGTTGTAGTCAAGAATGTCCAGACTAGGGCTCAAAACACCCAGAAACCACAGTTTGCGGTGGGGTTATGCAATCACCCACTCGAAGTCCCACACGCTTGGTTACGGCTGCCGACGCGGTTATACCAACACTGCAAATGAGAGCCTGCCCTGCCTGCCAGAGGGTAGACAAAATTTTTGCGGAACTATTGCGGAGTTCTTTTTAATTGCATGCTAGCCTAATTTGAGGCTCAAATTAAAGTGTTCTTACTCACAGGTGCACCCATAGAAACCGGTCATTAATGGGTATTACCCCCCCCCCCCCCCCCCCCGGGTTCAGTTTCCGACCGTCCTGGCATCCTCCTTGCTGTCGAAGAGGATCCTCGCATTCATTCCCACTGACGATAGCGCCGCTGCATTGGCAGTTTGGCGAGGTGGGCCGACACATCCAAGCAGCCCTCCAGGACTTTCGCGATGAGGTGACGAGCGGGGAGTTTCCCGGGCAGCAGTACTCGCCGTACAAAATACCGGAGCACGAGGCGGAAGAGTTTGCGAAGCTGCTGGAGGGCGCCGGCCTGTCTGATGCCGCAGCGGCCATCAGCGACCTGTATACTGAGGGGCGGTGATCAGTGCGCGATACTTCCAATCTTAGCTGATGTTAACACAACGGTTCTCTGCACCTCTCATCATACCATCTTCTGATGTCAATGTACTTGTTCCGTCAGACGAGACCGTGCAGCGGTATGTGCCGTCTTGTGGGGGAGCCATCTTGTCGTATGCAGAATCGGCATGCCCACAGCACATTTGGAGCATGTACTACACAGATGGCTTTAGTGCTACTTCTGACGGAGCCAGCAGGACACTCGGGGCAAGTTCAAGATTTCACAGCCACACACCCGAGGTGAAAAGTCACGCGATGCCCAATGAGGCATCTCGTTTAATGAGATAAACATTGCCTATTATGCGCAGGCTGTGTTATCACCTGAGTTGTATCTGTTGGGTATGTCGTTTCTATGCTCGATGCTGTTTCGAGCTACGCATATGCAGCTGACCATGCCGGTGGCTTCACGAGCAAAATGTGGGCAGGACATGCAATGTGTCCAAAGCCTGGCCATCCCTTGTCATTGGGGAGGGCAAGGAGCCGATCATGCCGATGGTAGCACATCGAAGGCTCCCATAACCGCCCCATAACTTGCCCAAGGTTACATCTCGGCAGCGAACTGTCCGACTGCTGAGCACACCGCGTGGACGCGGACATCCTTGCGCATGCCACCCCATAGCACACTTTGCCCGCGAGCCCTGACACACACGCCGGGCCTCGCGCCGTGGTGACATCACCTCTTGCCTGACTGAACCCAATCTTCCCCAATCTTCCCAATCTTGAATCTTCGCCACAGAGGCCACCCTTTAGGATGCCTCCGACATGGTGGTCCACTATAAATCAGAGAGGGCGGATGGTCACAGCCCGTACTCCACCCGCCAGCGTGGCCAGAGCCGCCCAAACAGGGTTGATTTAGGCGGGCAGCGCTCGCCGCTGGATAGCCAGGAAGGGGTCCTCCCGCTCCTCCTGATGGTCAAACGGCACGTAGTTCTTCTCCTTGTCGTACACATGCAGCTGGGTGAAGATCGTCTTCATCATGCGCCAGTTGAAGGTGCACTCGGTCATGTACTGTGCAAGCCACGAGACACAAACAAAATCAGCCAGACTAGCCAGGTGCGCCATCCACAGAAGTCCCCGCAGCCCTGTATGGATATGGCAATACGTGTGAGGGGCCTCACCTCGCCCCAGTTCTGCCTGAGGGACTCGGTGGCTGGCCGCAGGTTGTACCAGGGGATCTTGGAGTTGACGTGGTGGGGCACGTGCCAGTTGATGTCGTGGCACAGCCACTCCACCCACCTGGGGTAATCGCAGTGCACAGTGCCTCCCAGCTGGGCCTTGGCGGCATCCCACTCCGCGGCATCCTAAAACAGAGAATTATCAGCCAGGAGCCACATGCACGGCAAGGCCCTAGCGGGAGAAACATAACATGAGCGGCGCAGATGTGAAGAACATGAGAAAATGACACGTATTGACATTAGGGGGTTGGGCTCACCCTGAAGGGGATGTGGGGGGCGGTGTGGTGCACCACCGTGAAGGTGCTCATCCAGAAGTGGTAGCCAATCCACGGCATCAGCCAGAACTTGACCCAGCCAGCGACGCCAGTGTAGTAGATGATCGCCGGCCAGGCGGTGGCCATGAAGGCAAACACCGCCACGAGGCTCACAATTACGCGGGGCTTCTGCTTGTCGGTGTACTTGTTGAGGTCAAAGTGCCACAGCAACCAGTGCCCAATGGAGGCGAAGCACTTGAGGGGGGAGCCCAGGACGCCCTTGTAGAGCGCGCCCTTGATGCCCGTCCACTTGTCCAGGTCCTCCGGCATCACCGGGTGCCAGGCAGTGTCCTCCACCAGCCTGGGGTAGCCAGCACACATGGGAAGGGTCAGCACATGCCAAGTGCCGGTGGGGAGTGGGTGGAAGGGGAGATGACATGCCATGCCATGCGGCGCCAGGCCAGAGGCAGACGCACTTGTTGGTGTGTGCGTGGTGGTGGTTGTGCTTGATCCTCCAGGGCTCAAAGGGGTAGATGAGCGGCGCAAACATCAGCGTGCCCACAATATCCTCCACAAGGTTGTTCTTGTGGAAGGCGCGGTGGCCAGCATCGTGGCCGACGGTGAAGAACTGCAAGAGGAACGAGCGATAGGTCAGCATTCGTCATAATGTCAATTGGCGGGACGTGTCAGGGGGGCATTGCGGCGCTGTGGTGGCGGGAAATTGGGTGGCCTACCCCGGTGAAGGCGGTGCCGGCCAGCAGCCAGGCAAAAGGCAGCAGGTACCAGGGCGACACGGAGATGAGGTACAGCGAGCCGGCCACGGCGCCGAGGGTGCGGATGGCGCCCCACCAGGCCTTACCATGATTGAGCTCAAAAACCTGAACACCAAACCGCAAATAGGCACGATGTCAGTACCGGCACACCTTTGGGGGCGCAAACCATCGAGCTGTCCTTCCTCCTTGCCCGCTGATGTGGTTGCCATCCTGCACATAATCCTGCTCTACAGGCAGCTGGTGGATGGCCGCGTACTGCCAGCCATAGCCACCAACAAGGGCGGAATTTTGGTCACTGTGCTGTGTGGACTGCCGGGGCGCGCTCACCGACTTGGGCAGCGTCTGGATGACCTTGGTGAGGTTGACCTCGTCCGGGACGGGCTTGCCGATGGTGCGGTAGCCCAAGTCCTCCGCCAGAGCCGCACGCTGCTCATCGCTCACGTCGGTGCTGATGGTGCCGCCTACCGTGTACTTGGTCTGCAGGCTGCTGCGCAGGGGAGCGCTCTGTGGAGATGGGCGATGCAATATTGAATGATGGGCGATTAATATTGAGTATCGGACGGATTTCCAGGTGGATAAGGACGACAAGGCTAGAGGGCGGGATTCTTCAGGCGTATGCGATCCCGGCAAGGCTCACCTGCCGGGTGGAAGAAAAAGCTCCGGAGCGGCGGGGCGCGGGGGCGCCCGCCTTGGCAGCCACGCGGACCGGGCGCCGTGTCGCGCGAGCCTGCAGCGCGCGATACACGCACCGGCCCCCAGGGGGGAGGGGGGGAGAGGGGGGGGGGGGGGGGGGAGCAGGCTTTCAGCAAAGCCACACCAAGAAGAGCGACATCCTGCCGATTGGGCGGCCAGGGGGCGTATGGGCGGCACCGAGGGCGTCCGTGTGTGCACGAGGCCGTTCAGTTTGCCGAATGTAGCGTACACATGGCCCGTGGGTTGTGGAACCGGGGGGGGGGGGGGGGGGGGGGAGGGGGGGGGTTTGCGCGGCCGAGTGGGTCTGCAGGCCGGGGTGGGCACGACCCGTGAAGCCACGTTCCCGAGGGTACATAGAGCAGCGGCCGCGATGGGAGCGCGCTGGGGCGCCACTACAAGTCGATACCCATAGGCTGCGGCTCGGAAATACGGGGACGGTACGCGCCCGTGACGCAAAGGTTCCTACAGGCCGTGACAGGGACTGCTTAATTTTTGGCAAGTGACAGCGATGCGCCGAGAGGCCGGAAAGTGAGCGGCGGAGGGTCCAGCTCCGGTGTCTGCACACGCTGTCCGTATGGACGCCGGGGCAGTCATACCTACTCCCGGCTACTTTACGGGTACCCACTCTTGCGTGCTCACCGAGTGTCGCATAGAGTCATCGGCATCTCATCCCAGCTATGCAGTTATAGGAACTAATACCCCGTGACTTTCCCGCGCCTCCGACAATTGTTCGCGGGTGCCGCAGCGGTGCCGGCGGCGCCAGGTGTGCTGCTTGATATTCCCTTGTGTCGCGCTGGAGGAATTATGCTGTGGGTGTCCCGCAACCTGACAGCTGTGCGAGGTGGGGAGCGACGGGGTGGGGCCAGCGGATCACGCACCGCCGACAAGGACAGCACGCCGCATCGGACGGCCACAGCAGCAGGCGCCATGATGCACGGGGGCTGGCGACGGGTGGGAGGGGATGGGTCCGCAGGAGAGAGCGGGGGGATTGAACGGAGTGTGTGGCGATGGCCTGTGCCGGCGGCGAGTGGCGTATCTCAACCTCGTGCGGATGTGGTATTACGCGGTATATATACGCACTATACGTACTCACCTGCTGCGGTTCCGCGCTTCCAGAACTGCACAATGTACTTGTCTGATTATCAGAATCCCCCGACCGAATATGATGCGGTTCACATCGCCCGCCCGAAAAACGGCCACGTCAATTCGGGCGACGCGCCGCGGGGGCAACTACCGGCGACAGTCGACCGCCGTTGTTTGGGGTACCAGTACTTGGTAGTATTTTTTCGAATCACGGTCGATTTTGTCGCTTGACAGCAGAAACATGACGGACAACGTGCAGAATATAGCCGCAATCTTTTCCGGAAAAACGAAAACTACTAGTATACTGGGATAGATCTCCATCGGCCAGTCACCTGCTGAGCTGCCACGCGACCACTACAGCTACCTGTATACCCGTATATTACACCTCTTCAATCATGATGATGATAGCTTGCCGACTTTTGTGGGATCATTACGGAAACAAACGGTATAATAAACTCATTTTAAAAAAATGCTGTAAATGGTCGCTTGTCATCATCGACCACACAGCCATATCTATTTATGACCAGCAGCCCAGCAGGTGTGCCGCGAACGATGCGCCCAGTAGTTGGAATTTTGGAGAGGAGTACCATACTCGTATGCCATAGACTGATGATAAACGCCGGGGACGATGCCACGGCGACAAACGACGGCGACGACGGCGAAAACCGCCATTGCATCATCAGATTGAAGAATGCGAGGTACAGGCATATCCCTGTACGGTGGAAATTTCACTGTTGCCAGCCCTGTCCCGGTGGCGAGAAAAAAATAACGGCAGAAATTTGATTTACCAAAGGTGCAATGTACAGACGACAATTGACAACTCATCATCTGCATCATTGCCGATTTCCCGCTCCGCCATTTTATTGGTCCTCGAGATGGAGTGAGGCGCGCGCCCGACCGTGCATCGCACGTCATCACGCTGCATCTTTACTCATCAGGCAAGGTGATGGTATCGGAATCCTTGCGGAAACTCAGCGAAAGGGATCACGAGAGACCGATGCACGTCCCACCTTACATCGCCAGCTTCCGAGTGTACCTGGGTACAAATATGTATTGGGGGCGGCGGCGCGGGGTCGGCCAGCGCCCAGCGGCCGCCGATGCTGGTGGTGGCCGGCAGTGGCACTGCAGCATTCTGCTGCTGCCGGGATCTGGCGGAAGCGTAGGACTAGACCACGACAGGATACCACCCACCTACAGGTACAGGGTAGCTGCTCACTCCGTACGCAGATCGTGATATACCCAACAGCAACACCCATCCCTGCACTACGATAACCGACTGCTGCCCGCGTCAGCGCGCCGAGGCACCCCGCGGGCGCTCTGCCGTTGTGCCCCCCCCCCCCCCCCCCCCCCCCCCCTCTCCCGTCCGGTTGGTCAGCTGTCAGCAGCAGCTGCCATTATGGCCGACACAGCGGCGGAGGTGGAGGCGGGCGATGCCGCCGCGCCCATGGAAATGGTGGATCCGGCGATCGCTGAGCCCGCCAATGGCGAGCCGGCCGTCGACGCCAAGGTGCAACGCTGTGCATGGCTATGACGGCTCCTATGCACTTCTTTTCGGGACTGATTCTCGGACATGATTAGCATGTTCAACTGATACATGTATTATGCTCCCTCCTCCTCTTTCGCTCTCTCCCCACCCCCATTCCTTCTCATCACCTGACATGCTGGTGGTGGCTGCAGGCAGACAAGGAGGCAGGCGAGGGTGGCGTGGCTGGCGGCGACACCGCAAATGGCGGCGAGAAGGGCAGCGGCACCCTGGTGAAAGAAGCGGGCAGGAAAGAGGGCAGCGAGGAGGCGGACGCAGAGGCGGCGCGCGAGCGCAGCGAGCGCAAGGCGGAGCGCAAGCGGGAAAAGAAGGAGAAGAAGGAGCGCAAGGAAAAGCGGGAGCGGCGTAGCCGCTCTGTGGACCGCCACCGCGAGCGGGACGGCCGCCGCGACTCGTCGCGCAGGGAGCGGGAACACGACCTCCGGGACAGCGGCCGCCGGCGCAGCCGCAGCAAGGACCGGGACCGCCGGGACAGCAGCCGCCGGCGCAGGTTGGGCGCCTCTCCCTCCCCAAGTCTCACCCCTCACCCCTCGCTTGCACCACAACTTTCGCCCATGCACCATGGGACGATTGAGTTTGATCCCGGAAATCAAGTCATAATTCTGCAGTTTGATGCATTGGGTTGAGGGTGCAGGGTCCTCTTGGATCAACGTCTGCACACGCTCCAACATCCAACAAATGTGAACCGGTGTGCGTACGATGTCTCATGGACTACGGCAATGTCGATGTATCCCTCCCATTGTTGACACTGTTGTTGGATACTATCTGCAAGGATGTAATGTGGATCCCTCGCAAATATCATGACAGAGATGCCGCATACGCTTTGAGTGCGGTACTTGTACCGGTGTCCATTTGCTCTAGCACTTGCGTACCATTACCCGGGCCGCAACAGCAACGAGGGCAGGAATGTGCAACATCCAGATTGTACAGTCGGGCGGGTACAGCATGTTTATTGGACTGTACTCGTAGTGCCCTTCACCCCCCCCCCCCCCCCCCCCTTCCTTCTTTTCCCTGAGCCAGCGCAATAGCACAGCCTCACCTCCAGCCGTGCCGCATGTGCTGAGGCATTGTTATCTGACGGGGTACCTCAGGTCCCGCTCCCATGACGACCACCGACGTCGTAGCCGCAGCCGCAGCCGCAGCCGGGACCGGCGCCGCAGGCGGTCCGTGCGCCTCTCCCCTCCCTACTGTTTCCTCCCGCCTCCTTTTGCCTTCCCTGTCTCGCTGTCCCCTGGTTTTCCCCTTTCACGCCCCTGTCTCCTTGGCAGCAGAGCTCTCCATCACTGCCACAATGCCCTCCGGCGCCTGCCCCCCCCCCCCCCCCCCCCCTTCCCCCGCTCATCCACCCCCCTCCTCCCCTGCCTGGTTTATGCTGTTCCGCGGTGTGCCCCACAGTTCACGCTCGCGCGACGACCACCGCCGCGGTGGCCGCTCCCGACGCAGCCGCAGCGGGAGCTCCGACTTTGGCGGCTATGTGCCACGCAAGCGCAGCGACACCCACCGCCCGCCGGCAGACGGTAACGCCCCACCCCACCCCACCCCCTCCCCTACCTTAACCCCCTTCCACCCAACCTTTTCCGCACTCTGTGCCATCCTAGCATACCATACAATTGTCCTTGCTTTGCGAGCCTCCCGGCCGGTCAAAAACTATGACAGGTTCTGCCGTGCTAATTTCGTGGTGTATCCTGCTAGTATTTGCGCCTGCTAATACGATAGCATGGCGAGCACTTCCATGCCCGTGTGTTGCTTGCATCAAAGGTTTTCTTTTTTTGAGTGACGCCATTCCACCATGTATGCGCTTGGTTTCCAAGCTTATACATTACGTTTCGTATGAAAGGGTGCCGAACTTCTGACGGACGCCGAGTTGATCTCATACAATGGCCGATGCATTTGGGGTCAAACAAGTGTTTGAGCACAATGCGCAATCAAGAGGGGATCGGAAATCCCACGTTCCGAAGCACATTTATAGCTGCCGGCATTGCTATCTCTGATAGGCGTCATTGATTATGTTGCAATCCCCCCCCCCCCCCCCCCCGGTATGAGGGGGTGGGGAAGGAGGGCGGGCGGGATGGCGGACGACCTATGATAATGCTGCAAAGCCCACAGGATGTCCACAGTAGCCAATGTCAAGCCTCTCACGCGGCTGTGTTTGGAAGGCCGCCTGAGGACCCCCCCCCCCCCCCCCCCCCTTCGCAGCCCCCTACAGCGCCAGCATGGGCGGCTCCGACTTCAGCAAGGCGCCCGCCATCGCCGGACGGTGGGCCAACGCGAAGCAGCCGGCCCCGGACCCGGCGGAGGGTGAGTCCTCCCTTCCCCACTCATCCAACCACCTCGCCCCCTACCGTCGTATCCCGACCCACCGTGCCAACCTTTGTAGCAACACCTGCTGCCCGACAGTATGAAGGCTCTTTCGTTGGTCATCCATTAGCATCCACTCAATCCTGCGTGCGGGATGGCTGGCGTCAATCATGCGGCCAAAGCTAGGGGATCTCGTCCGTCTATGCCTGCCCTCCGCCTTTGCCCCACCTTTTCCTTGCTGCCTGTATTCTTACTGAACACGCCGCCCAACGTGCATGTGCATTTGCATTTATAGCCGCTATACATGTACATGTACAGGTGCCGACGTATTTATTGAAACCCTGATTATAAGGGCCGAATTGGGCTTGCGCGCAACCCATGAGAACGTTAGTTTTAGCTCCTGTATAGTTTGTCTAGATTTGACCTTTTGGCAGCTAGGGCAGGTTCCTATATGCAGTGTTCATAGTACTGCATCAGCATCCGTACATACACATATACATTCACATGACTATTTGAGTTCATTCCCCCATCTTGGTTGTCAAGGGCTCGTGTCGTCCAGGAAACAACACTCCCGTGCTTGTTGCGCAGACCCGTCAAAGGTTCCATCTGTCATTGCTCAGTGCATGATTTAGCAAACGCTGATGGTCATCACCCTACAGGCTGTAGCTCCTTTATTGCACTTGGAAATGGCACTCCGTCGAATCGCGGAATGCAGGCAGCTGTGGCTGGCGGACTGACAAAGTGCTGTGGTTGCCGGCACACCTCGACAGTCCTCCGCCAGCTGCAGGAACAGCAGCTCCAGGCTCGGCAGATGTTGCTTCAGCAGCAGGCGGCCGCGGCGCAGGCGGCCGCGAGCAAGACGCAGCGCGAGGTGTACGTCGGCAACCTGGCCATGGGCCTTGTGACAGAGCCCATTCTGCGCACGCTGTTCAACAACACGCTGGCAGCATCGTTTCCCAACGAGTGCGCGTCCGGCATGGAGCCTGTCGTCAGCGTCAACATGCACTCCGGTAGGCAACCCCCCCCCCCCCCCCCCCCCCCCAACCCACCCTTTAATCCGCCCAGAACACACACATCCATGTATGTTCTCTGTTCCTGCTCCGTACATACATACATACCATTGCGTGTGAAAGTGTGTGTGTGTGTGTGTGTGTGTGTGTGTGTGTGTGTGTGTGTGTGTGTGTGTGTGTATGTGTTTGATGGCGACAACCCCCCTCGCCACACACTCAACCCCAATGTGTATCCTGGCGCGCAGACGGCCGCTACGCCTTTGTCGAGATGCGCACGCCCGAGATGGCGACCGAGGCGCTCAAGATCTCGGGGCTGAACCTCCTGGGCACCACCATGTCATGCGGCCGGCCCAGCGGCTACGTTGACCCCGCCATCGTGGCCATGCAGGCGGCGGAGGCGTCGCGACAGCTGCACGTGTTCCAGGCGGGACAGGGCGGCTTGCCTGGGGCGGGCGGCTTGCCCGGACCGCCCACGTCCGTGCCGGGTGCCGGGCTGCCTGGACCGCCTGCCATGGGGCCGGGCATTGCCCTCCCCGGCCTGCCAGGCGTCACTCTTCCAGGGCCACCGGCTGTATCTGCTGCTGGTGACAACCCCCCCCCCCCCCCCCCCCCCCCTCTTTGCTGTCCGCCATCTTATAATGATACAAATGCACGCGGATAGATAGTGCATGGATGTTTGCTTGTCTGGGTGAGCAGATGTGGATAAGGTACATATATGTGCCGGCAATCGGTGAATGCAATGCTGCATCCTTCTGAGTGCGTGCAATCCACCGTACCATTTGATTTAGTTATTCACGGGTCACAATAGCAAGGACTTGCATCGCGCAACGAATGTCATGGTTTTCTGATGTGTTTTAATTGGTTCAAATTTCCCACCCTTGAGCAGACGGGGGGGGGGGGGGGGGGGGGCGCACATAAACGATATCCACGAGTGAACCAATCATGGCTGTACATGATTGCTATGTTTATTTTATTCTATGACATGTATTGTGTGAAGGCAGCTTAATGGTGCGTACGGCGTTGCCTCTGGCTGATGTTTATTGTTTGGCATGTGACGCAGGCGTGGTGCCCTCCCCCGGGGCAAGCGTACCCGCAGTGCCAGCCGCTGCCGCCGCCCCGGCTGCGGCGGAGGTCCCCACCGCCATCATCTGCGTGGAGAACATGTTCACGGAGGCTGTGCTGATGGACGCCGAGGAGTTTGTGGACGTCATGCAGGACCTCCAGGACGAGTGCGCCAAGCTGGGCAACGTCGTGGACCTCAAGGTGCCCAAACCACCGGGGCCGGGCATGTACGGCCAGGGAGACTACGGCAAGGTGCGCCACCGCCGCCTCCGAACCCTCTCCCTCTCTGCTGATTATGTGTCTGCCGCACCGGCGCTGACCTCCTGGGTGCGGTCCCAGGCGTACGTGGCATTCTCTCTGCCCGCGCAGGCCAAAAGCGCCAAGGCGCTCCTCGATGGCCGCAGTTTTGATGGCCAAGTGCTCAAGGTCACCTACGTGGCGGAAGTGCCGAAATGACCAAGGATCCTGCTCCCCCCCTCCCCCCCCCCTTCTCCCCCACCGCTTTGTTAGAAGCACCCGCTTTCCTTCCTTCCCTCACCCGCCCACCCACCCGGCCCTGTCTTGCCCTTGACACTAGTCGGAACGATGCAAATGTGCGTCACGTAGGGGGCCGCCTGGCGGATCAACCCTCGCCCAGCGGTGGGATGGGTGGGCCTCGGAGCCCTCACTGCTGGTTGGCATGGTGGTCGGTGCCGCCCCTTTCCCGCCCTCCCCACCCCCTCTGCCGTACGCACCTACTCGCCAACCATGAAATGCAAAGACGAGGAAACAAATGTCATGGGTGGCCTGTCACGAGATGTGTCTGCTTGATCTCGCACACACCACCGCCGCCGCCGTGCATGCGTAGGTGTACCTCACTCGAGGCATCCATGGCACTGCAACTCCCAGCAGCCGGTCGTCATGCCCCGGTTTTGCGCACTGGAATCTCCCGCCGACCCAACCTGCCCGTATGCCATGCATCCCTGCGCTGGCCAGCTGTGCCATCTCTGCCACCTAGCGGCACCGATCCCTTTGACACATGACGTGGCTGGGACGCACTAACCGGAGCCTGCTTGAGTAGGTGTCTCTGTGTGCTATTTAGGCGAACAACACCAAAGTTGAAATTGAATGACAACTTGCCGATGTTCCTCTCTCCACCGCCTCAACTGAGTTGCTCTAAGAGCCGCCCATCGGCCGCAATACCCAATGATGACATTTGGTATCCGCTGGTCGTACGGGCCATACTGAGAGATGTTCGGTCACCGATTTCCATCGCCCTTGCCACGCCCGCCCACAGTACCCCTTATGGCTGACAGCCCTCTCGCCAGAGGGAGAGGGCCGGCACCTCTACTTGGCATCACCCTTGTACCATCGCCATCCTGCCCGATGCTAGGATTCTTAGTCGCAAGAATAAGGGCCCTTCCACGGGTGTAGACCTCCGAAGTTTTGAGGTAATAGTATACTGCTCACAACAGGTGTTAGGATAGGTAGGTCGTGCAAGTAGGTTCCATGTCTGTGAAGGGGTCTCACTCCGAGGGGGGTCACCTCTGTCGATACACCACCTTTCCCAGCCCAAACCGCCTCAGTGACATAGCCATGCCCAGTCTCAACAGTCACAGAGCGATGTCGTGCAAGGGGGTGGCCATAGGTCGGGAGCACTGGGTGGCTGTGGCGAGTCGAAAAATGCCGACGGAGCCAGGAATCAACATCTCGGAGGCAGCACTATTCCTGACCCCCACCAGGCCAGCGTGGTGCTCATGTTCAGACCTCACAAGATAGGGAGCGGGATTGTGAAACAGGACAAGCAGCTCTGTTCCGCAGGCTGCTAGGCAGTGGGCAGAAGGGGGTGGTGCAGCAGCGACATGCGCACGTTCCTTGTCCCGGTGCCTGTTTCGCAGGCTTGATGTCGATCCCTAGAAATGCGGTCAGTGCTCCTCATCCGTGCGAATGACCATATACGCATAATGTTGGTCCTAAATAGTTGATTATGAAGGAAGCTCGGCAATTATGATAGGAATAGGACATTTGCTGATTGTTTGGATTATTCTGAAGAAAAGTTGGCATATACATCTTGGGCACATTGCAAAATTTATCTTGGAAAGAACTAAGTACATAATTTGAGGTTGTATTGCCCATTTATTCCGGAAAAGGGGGCGTGATTTCTTTGAAATTGTAAAATTATAAATACAAGACGAATGTGGACCGCGGATGCACAACGATAAAATAACATTTGAATCATAATACGCGTTAAATATTTACTACGTGTTAGGTAATCTTGATACGGTTTAACTAAATATGTACAAAACACAATGGTAAAGATTGCCAATGGCATACAATGAAGCGCACTAGACAAGAATGACTACATAATCCTGGCCGCATGTAAGCAGTCGATTACGATGAAACTTGGGATACTATTAGTGATTATTAAACTAAAATAGAATAGGAAAAAACGCCACGAGGGTGCAAAACACGACCAGGCACCGCCGTTTCAAAATTATTCGCCACCTGCGCACTAGTATGTAAATGATTCGCGTAGGATTGCCAACTCAAGTAGAGCTGCCGGCTCTCTCCGTTTGCCCTCGCCTCGTGCAGTAAAGGACACCAACCACTTCCTCTTCATGTCGTCATGGGGGACAAAGCGGAGGTAGACATTCTCCTTCATCTCTTTGCGATTTCCATGCATCACATCGGTTACACCCCTCTACTCCCGGCGCTCCCTCCGGCCGAAACGTCCTTCATGTCCCTGTGCTATCGTTAGCTGAGCAACCGCCACAGCGTGCCTGACGTTCTCACCCAGGGAGGAGGTTGTTATCGTGTAGGTACTTTATGGCCAGCATGGACGTCGTGAATCCGGGCTGGTTGAAGAAGCCAGAGTAGAGATGTTCTTGTACCTCCTCCAGTCCCGCTGTGGTGATCTGCGACGCGGAGCGGGAGGTAAATGTTGGGAAGGGGAGGGGGGGGGGGGGGGGGGGGGGGCAACTGCGTGGGTAACCTTGAGGTGCTAATCAAGTATAAAGACCGCCCATCGTCGGCGGTCTTCAAGCGCTACAGGACATTGCCTGCGCCATGCTAGCCAACCACACTGCGGCTTGCCCCCGGCACCAACCTCAATGAACTCCTCTCCTTCCCGCTGCCCGGGGCTGCCGTCGGGCTGTGCGCCATCCCCGTGGGTGTTAGCACCGAACATTGGACAGAACCCGGGCGGGGGTGGGGGCGGCAGCGCGCGCTCACCTGGGGGTTGATGACCAGGAACGGTGTGAACCTATTCAAACACCACTTGCCCTCCGAGATCCCTGGGTGCCCTTCGGGCAGCAGCCGCACCAGCTCGCCACCGCACAGCCGCGCCTATGGCAAGTCGTTGAAATTGACTTACGTGCTGACTGACGACTCTGGCACCGCCATCCGAGCTCAAGGTCGTGACAAGTTGGGCCTCGACATTTGGGGTTAGTGACCAATCATATTCGTGGGTACAAGCGCGGGCGCACCTCCTCAGAGAGCTCTGCCTTGGCTGCCTCCGCGTAGTCTGCGTGTTTCTTGGGGTCGAAGCCCCCGGTGGGCAAGCTGTACAGCACCGCATCCGGACCCCAGCAGTACTCGCGAATCAGCGTCACCTGCGGCGCGGCGCACATGGCGCCACGTCATGCTAGGCGCCCCATCCTCCGCTTGCGAGTCACCGCCGATGCCAGTCATGCGGCGCTCGAGTTCAGTCATCAATCGTAGGGACGAGGTGCTGGCATCCACCTGAGGCTTGCCGTCCACGAAAATTACAGGGAAGACGCAAACAAAGTGGAATGCTGACTTTGGATGCCCAACCACATCGAACTCGAACTCTTGTTCCTGCGGAGACGTTTCCAACATACTCGGACATCGCGGAAATTTGAATCAACGGATCATACACACTCATTGGATGCGAGACAGGTGGCAGGCCTGATCGCTCAGTCCTACTACAAGGCACTCTTTAGGCATGCTACATGGGGCAAGGAGATACGAAATGATCAGTTGAGCGAGAAAGGGCAGAAGCGCCCCTGGAATGCACACACCGTGTTCGTTCCCGAGGCGGGGTACTTGATGCGGCGGTTGAACACGGACAGGTAGCGCGAGTAGACGGGCTCCTGCCCTACCACCGAAGGCACCCGCATGGCTTCGTCACCTGGGAGCGGCACAGAGCTGCCAATGTCAGTGCCATGTCCACGCCACACTCCCTCTCCCTGCTTCCCACACTCCCTCTTATGTGTAACCCACACTCCCTCTACACACGAATTGTGCGGGAAAATCGTGAATTTATCCATCTATATCAATTCAAATTACTACTGGATAAAAGGGTTATTTTGAGTACTGCTGTCATCTACGGCTGTACCGGGGCCTGAAACGCCCGCGAATTAATAGACCGTAGGGCACCGCCTGACCGTACTCGGAGTCCAAAGACCGGCCGAAACCCAAAGGCAATTCCTAAACTACTATGGAAATCTTATATCCCAAACCACCAATGAATTTTTGTATTAATCCTTGTGGCAATTCCAAAATCCTCAGCGACTGTATAATGGCATTATCAAGTTGCTGGGGCGGCGTTCTGCTCCTAGCAGCTTTTTAACGGACGGCAGGTAAGGACTGGTAAGGATTACAAAACTGGCGGTGCATTTTTGTTTTATGTGGCCGCAGTGCCACAGTAGCCGCTATCGCCCGACTACTCGAATCGCAACGTCACGCGCGGTAAGTCCCTACCGGTACGGGTACGTGCGTTTATGCATGGGACGTACCTGAGTCGCTCAGAGCCCTCCCGCCGTCGAGAGAGTCACCGGCGCTTCGGGCGGCGAGGGCTGCCCCGCGAAACCGCCGGCCTGGCCGCTGCCCCGGCGCAGCAAGTACTGACTCACGACTGCGTCCGGTGCAGAGCGCACGGCAGGTCCACGTAGTGGTGGCGCAGAGGCGATGAAGGTGCCCGGATACACCGAGGCCCATACTCCGTCAGCAATAGCCTGGTGGGTTTTGGGGATCGCGTTTCGACACCCGCGAACTCGTCAGTACTTGTCAGCACTCCGGACTGCTGCTGCGCGGGAAGCATCAGTCTTTCGGCCTGTCTGAATGATCAGCGCCAGTCCAACCCGGGATGTGCTTTTGCGTAGAAGACGGCGGCGGCGAGGGAGTAGGCTGGCGGCCAACAGCTGCTGGGTGGGACGACATCACAGGCCTCGTCTGCACTACCCGTACAGCCCCGTGTACAACTACCAATAAACCCAGTACTGCGACCGCATCGCCGCGCGCGCTTTTTTTTTCCCTCGATAAGACGCACGGTAGGATGCTGCAAAATATATATTGTCGCTTCCAATATCCCCAGAAGAGTAGTCGGCTTCTAGTGTTGATGTTTTCGTATATATACAGGTACTGCTTTAGCAGTAGGTAGAGTTGTTACTGCGTTCTTGTAATTCACACCAGTACCTGATACCGCGGGTAATCGCCTAGCGACTACTGGTACCCGGGTACGGGTATTTACAGACGAAAGGCGCGCGCGGCGTTGACGCTGTTGTTTGTCCGTGCCATTGTTTGTCTGTGTCATATGCCACTGTTTGTCCGTGTACTCGTAGGCTTGGGTGCCGACAATGGCTGATATATTACCGGTATTACCGGTCCGTTTCGCAAAGCTTGTTGCGCGTATGCCTATCTACAAGCGGCCCTGATGACAACAACCGCTTCCGAGGCCGCCTCTTACACGCTGCGACAGCGTTCCTGGTGATTGATCCTCCAAGTGAGGGTCGCCTTGGTGAAGTCCGTGAGCGTTCCCCTGAGTACTACGATTCCATGTTCCGCGTTGCCGCTTGCCGCCCATTTGGCCTTCCGGCGGCCTCTGTCCTCTCCCTTGCTTGGCGAGCCATGCCCTTGTGCTTTTTGCTCCTTCTCGGTACAAGGTATGCTGGCCCGTTTTGAGGATGTTGGCGTGGATTTCACTCCTTCAACTTGGGCGGTCGCGTACGCTGATCACGTGGCACGTTGCTCTGGGGGCGACTCCAATCACGCCGCACACGAGTGGGCGGCACATGGCCTTTCCGACATTTTCCACGACGTGAAGTCCGCGCTGGGCGTGAGTGTCCAGATCCTCACGGACCCGTCGGTGCTTGTTTCTCTTCCGAAGGGCAGCGCCGGCCGGCCGGCCGATGTTGGGCTTTTTGGGTATGGCGGTATCCGCGGGAACACGGTTGCTGTCGATACTGCCATTGCCCCTATCATCGGCGTGTCAAGCTCGGATCCAACGACTGCTTTGCGGGCTGCAGAGCGCCACAAAACCCAGAAGTGTGACGGGGGTGTTCGAACCGCCGCCGGCATGCTTCGCTTTGTTCCTTTCGCCGTTTCCGAGTTTGGCTCTCTGGGCCCGCACGCTGAGGCTTTCTTGGTGGAGCTCGCGAAAGCTGGCCACACACACACTGGCCAAAAAATCGACCCGCTCTTGTCTGCGTGGCGCCGCCGTTTCTCCTTGCTCATCAACATGGCACATGCAGACAACGTTCTTGGCGGGGTCGTGGCCGCGCGTGCGGCACGTCATGGTGCGCCTGCGCCTGCGTCGCGTCGCTTGTCGGCATGTGTTGCTATGACCCGGGTCATTGGCTGCAAGCGTCCTCGCCGCGGCTCATAGCCTACCCCGGGGCGGTGGTCCCTTTGGTTCCTGGCAGCTAAGCGACTTCGTGGTTCCCTTGGCTCCTCCTTGGTACTTGGCTCCCTGGCCTCCTGCTCGACCTTGGTTTCAGGCTTATGTCTCTCTTTTGCTGGGAACCTTTCATAGTTGATGTTAGTTCTGTTTATTGTGCGCATTTGTGAAAGCCCTGATGTAATAAAAAAATTACCGGCATTTGGGGGGGGGAGGTATTAATTAGTAGTAAAATATTATTAATTAATGTAATAGTGATGTGCGCATGAAGATATCGGGAGCGGACAGCGATAGGGTCTGAGACACCGCACGGCGGAGCGCGAGGATTAGCGCAGGCACCTGCAGGTTACCAGCGCTGGCGGCCGCCCGGCAGGTGCGCTCGTCACAGGGGCAGCCGTGCATGCGCGCCCATTCAAAGATGTGTAGGTTGCTCGCAACGTCCACCAGCCGCATCGCACTGGGCTGCCCGCGCCGGCGCTCCAGCTTGTATTAGTGTCGGGCGGGCGGCGCGCCTAGAGCCGCAGCAAGCACCGGCGGACAACCACCTCAAGCGGCCATCGCACACGACGCACCTTTTCGACCGCCTTCCGCACCGCCGGGAGTCGCTAGAAAGTACACAACACATGTTGCAACGTCGCGAGCCGGCGACCAAGGCGACTTTTTGCGCGAAGAGTCAGCGTCTTGGCGTGGTGGCATGCGAATCGACGTGCAATCGGCGGGCGGGCGACCTAGGAGAGCTCACTAGGCATGGCCTTCGCGCTATGAGTTCCCGCCCGCCCGAATATCGTTCGTCAGTCGTCACTTCGCTCATTGCGCCCGCAACTCTCACCCAACTCGCACTCGCTATGTCTGTAGGCAGCAAGCGGGGGCGGAAGCCCAACAGCCTCGAGGCGAATGGCCACGTCGTCAAGATCTTCAAGGAGAAGCAAGTCCTCGGCACGACCACTGGCGGCCAAGGCGACGTACATATCCCGAGGGTGGAGGGGCACAAATGCGCGCACGGCAACTATCCATACACGCAGTTTTTCAAAGGCCGCATGAACCCCACGAAGTTCGTTGAGCATCTCCTTTTTCAATTGCAAGGAGATTCGAAAGGTATTGGCCTTGTTGTTTTTGCTTATTCTTGTTTTATGTAGCAATGTGGCATGAGATCGTGTGCAAACACATGCACGTCACATTGATATTTGTTCTAATCGATATGTGCCGCCATGTCTTCACGACCCCAAGGACAAGAGGCAAGCTCTTGAAGCCGAGCATCCTGAAAAAGTGGCGAGAGCCGCACGGGGCGGCGCTGTCCATTCCGTGGTCGTGCAACAGCATGTCGTCGCGAACCTGGAACAACCCTGAGCAAGCACCGGCGCCACCAGTTTGCAGAGTGCTCAGACCATCTCTCTTCGATCGAGCACCCCCCCTGGCCGGTCTCCACAGCAAACCACCCTCAACTTCATGGACACCTGCATCAAGGGACAAGGTGATGTCATCAACGCAACTATCTGCCTTTTCATTGGGTGCGGGCTGTCTTTCAACCTCGTCCAAAACCTGTTCTTCATTCAACTTTTGGTGACGTTACGACCCGCGTTTGTGCGGTTTTTGCATTCGCGTTGCAGTTTCTCTACCCCTGGCTTGAAGAATCTCTATGACTGACATCGCCGCCGTATCTCGAGGGGCTTCAACCTCGGCAGTGTGACCAAGTATGACACTTTTGCTGGCGACGGCTTCAAGACTGAGGATGGCACGAAGGTGGTCAACTTCACACAGCAAAGGTGATACGGGCGGTAGCCAAGTCGCCTTCCTCACGACAACTACTGTGGGTGAAGACCGCCAGGACGCCGACTTCTATGCCAACAAGTTCAAGGAGTTGCTAACCAGTGACGGCAAGGTTTCTGGTGGCACGGACTCCACGCACGTAGCCGGCGGTGGTTGCTGACAATGTCGGCTACATGAGGAAAGCCTTGCGTACTCTCGAGATCGTCTTCCCTCGCCTGCTCTACTACGACTCTGTCGCCCACATGCTAGATCTTCTATGCGAGGACTACGCGAAGCTGTTGGAGAGGGTCATGGCTGACGCCACGTTCATCGTTGTGTTTGTAACATCTCATGAGCAGATGCGCCAGATGTTTCTTCGCTTCAAGGGTCCCACTGGCATCGGCATGCGCACCCTCCCAGACACTCGCTTTTTCCTATGTTGCTTTGATGCTACGTAGTATTCTAGAGAATTGCGTGAATTTGCGGGAGCTGCTGGATAGGAAGCATGCCGCAGATTACAAGGACGCCACCACAAACAAGAATGGGTCCCGTGTCGCCGATGTTTAACGCTTCAGAGATCTTGTCGGCAACGTGCGCGTCTGGGATGAGGTGCAGACCGCGCTCGGCCTGCTATCCCCCTGGAGGATGCTATCCGATTCATCGAGGGCGACAACACACGGATGTCGTTCGTATGCCCTATCTTCACTGGCCTCATGCAAGACCTTCACTAGTGGGACTGCACTGCGCTAGATCCCGAGGGCGTGCAAACCATGAAGCGCAATGCAACCACTGCTTTCTTTCGGCGTTGGAATAATGGAGCAGAGCGCATGGTCACAACACTTCCCGCGGTAACCCGTACGATATTGCGAAAACTACCCGAATATAAGATCCGATATGCGGTTCGCGCCGTTAGTACAGTGTGCACCCGCGGCAACGCGCCGCGCACATCGCGCGGCCCATTGCAGATGCTCTAGTCTCTAGCAAGCCCACGACTGTCAACCACCGACACCGCGACCGCCCGTAGCGCCAGAAGTACATATTTATGCGGTGATGGTGGGCGGGTCGCGGCCGCTACGGCCACGCAGGCGGCGTGCTGCGGGATCTCCGTGGCGACCCCGCAACAACCGATCTGAGCGCAGCCCCGACCATAGACTTCGCACCGATGGCACAGCCTCCGTCGGACCAGCTTGGGGAAAACGTACACTAGTTATGCCTTCTACTTTGACTAAATTGCCTTTCTATCCGAGCGATTTTGGCCCTAAAGGCGTGTGGTGTCAGCAAAACGCGAAACCCTGCCTGATGTGGGTTGTCAATCGGGCGGCAGTCTGCGAGGGTGGACCTCGCGGCCGCCGTCCCGGGACATACACGCGCCCCGAGCCAAACGTGATCGCCCTGTGTCCTCGAAGGGGTCAAGAGGTAGGGCTACGGGTTGGGCGGGAGCTGGTAAGATGGACGCGGGTGTGCTAGTGGATGCATGATTCGCCGCCCGCAGTGCCGGGCGGGTACTTCGGGCGACGCGACGCGGATCCCGCGGCGCGGGGGCGCGGCGCGCGCCGAAAGATTATTCGTACCGCATTCAATTCGCGAAATGCCGTACAGGTTACCGCAGAAAGTGTTATGGTTGCCCTCTTTCATCCTATCCACGAAGTTGCGTTCATGCTCGACCCCTACATGTCGGCGGCCGGGCAGATTATGGAGGCCCCATCTCGCGAGCACCTGCGGACCATCTTTGGCAAGTATTGCTCGGGAGCGGAGTTGGATGCGACAGTCAAGGACTTCAACAACTACCTAGCCGGCGCTGGCATTTATCACGCTGCTCGGCAGGAGGCGACTGATCAAGCCGACGAAAGGTATGCTCGCCTAGAAGCTGCATGGTTGGAGAAGAAGAACCCTGGGTGTGAGCTCTCTGGCACTCAAAAGGCAATCATGAAGTGGCAGGCTGCGGAATGCCCTCTTATGTGGTGAAACAACAATATCAACTACTCCACTCATCTGAAGGAGATTGCTCTCTGTGGAGCGCATGAACTGCTTGTCCCGTGGAGCGCATGAACTTTGTTCATAAGCGAGTAGCCACCAAAGGCCGTGCTTTTCTCAAGCATGACAATGTTGGCAAGCTTTTGTACTGCTATGTCAATCTGCGCCTACTTGAGAATTATGATCAGGATGTGTTGAACATGGCAGAGGATGCTCTGGTAGATGCCATTGAGGCTGATGACAAGCTCGTGGAGCAGGGCGCAGCACCCCCAGCA
This sequence comes from Tetraselmis striata, assembly GCA_006384855.1. Lineage (NCBI taxonomy): Eukaryota > Viridiplantae > Chlorophyta > Chlorodendrophyceae > Chlorodendrales > Chlorodendraceae > Tetraselmis > Tetraselmis striata. The sequence continues at coordinate 103,632 of VCJN01002769.1, forward strand.
CCGCCAGCCGATGACGACGTCATTGCTCTTACCTGCTAGAGTGATGTTGGGATGCTACCCATCTAGAGCTGCTCCTCGATGCAACCATCCCCGACCACCCTTTGTCAACTCTGATGTGATTTGCAAGCTCCGTGATGCATTCTGCACACTCCAGCAGAATATTCCTCAACATTGATCTTCAGACCAGGGTAATTTTAAATTGGGGTATTAATTAATAGTAAAATACTATTAATTCATTTTTTAAAAATTGCAGTAATTTTCTCCTATCAGCTACATTGCCGACGCACTACTGGAAATGAGCATATTTGCCCGCATGTGGGCTGGGGCAGTGCCGGCATAGGGTTCTTATTATGAGCGTGCCATTCCATGGGCCTCAAGGGTGTGCTACTGTTATTGATACTAACTTTTAAAATACTAAAAATGGTGCAATACACTCTGGCACTAGTTAAGGCAATATGTAGGATATAGACATCGAGGCGAGGCATCCTATGCCCCGCAGCACAACAGCCAAATGGCTGCAAGCGGGTGCAACAATATTATGCCACGATGTCCGATATGCATATTTCTCTCTCCCTCTCTCTCTCTCTCTCTCTCTCTCTCTCTGAGAGAGAGAGAGAGAGAGAGAGAGAGCATTTTGGCCATTACACAGCCAACGGGGCACGCGCCCTTCAAATGTTTACATTGTTGCAACTCGCGATTGGCCCCGCCAGTCACGGCACAACAATTAACGATTTCTCGAATTCGGCAATTCATGTCGTAAAAATGGAATGAATATACATACTATCGCATGACCACACCCCTTTCATAATATTTGTGGCAATACACGAAATTTTCTGGAAACCGCGCGGACATGTAGATTACCTCTTACGCACTTACGGACTATATATATCACATATACATCCGCCTACATATTGTTTCGCAAGATCTCTTGCATAAGCTGTTGCTCCTACCTGCTGGATATGTGTATACATAGAGAGGCAGACTGGCGTGGCGGACGGGACGTTCTATGGAGGCGCTCCAAGACTGGGCCTAACCCAAGTGAAGCCAATGCCCTAGATGCCGCAAATTTAATCAGAGTCAGCAAGGATTGCTGACCCATTAATTATTTGGACGTTAGAGGGAGGGGGGCGGGCACGATCTGCCTCGCTGTCGTTGTACATGGGATTCATGTACTGTAAGTGAGCATAACGGGCAATATATACAAATGTCAGTGTCCAACGCTTGCCACGTCGGTTCTTTTGGCACCATCAACGCTACGCGCCACCAACTCCAACTTGTCCGGATCCATGACCACCCTTGATGGGCGATGCGGCCCTTGGCGCCCTGAGGCTCCAAGTGGCAACCCGTGCGTGCACGATACCGTGCAGCACTATTTGCAAGGGTATGAGCTACACCGGTTCGTGTCTGCGGGCGCGCCCCCTGCGGGTGCCGTACCCTTGGCTTATGAGACGTACTTGAGCATGATTTCGGATCTGCACATCAGCATCGCTGCCTCTTCGGGGCTACCTCGCGTGGTGCTGTGGCGTGACCTATGCATGTTTAACTACCTTTGGGGTACCGGCTTGTGCGGCAAGGCGTGCACTTGCGTGCTGATGTCGGACTTGACCTTCTTGGACCTGACGTGCACTCCGGCGTGGTCGTACAACATCCTTGGACGCGCCGCGCCCCACTCTATCATAGCCGAGTCTTTGCTTGGCACCGAAACCCGCAAGACTCGTCACACAGGCGTGCTCCACCTATGCTTCACCTTCAATCCTACGACTAACGATGAAGGCATGCTGCTGCCCGCCGCTTGCGTGGGTACGCCTCTGCTGCCTTGCCGGCCGCTGTGTCCTTGGGCCCATGGCTGCTCCCCGCGCCCGCGATGCATGCGGGGGGGGCGGGGGGGGGGGGGGGGGGGGGGCTTCAAGAATTCTCCTTTGTCGTCTTCCACTCTTAACCGCCGCCTACATTCCCGCCCGCATGGGTTGGGCTTGAGGCACGGCGAGACCGGTCACAGCCTTCGGAGTGGTGCTACTCAGCTCGCTCATCGTAACGGGCACAACATCGAGGCCATTGCTTACACATGGCTTTGGCGGGGTCCCACTGAGACCTTGCGCCTCTGCATGCACCCTTCACGCCACGTAAAACGCATGTGGGCGGTCTAGTCCAACACCATCAAAGATGTCTTCACTTCCCAGTTCTCGGAACCTTTGCGCCCTTTTGGGACTCGGCTGCATGGGGTGAAAATGGGAATGCGGTCCCCCTCCGCGTCCTTGCGCCGGGCGGGGCAGGTTGTAAATGTTTTCAATGGGCAGCTCTTTCAGCAGCGAAGCCCATTCTTTTGGCCAGACCGGGATGATAAGGATGCAGCTAACGCGCACTGCCTTGACCTTGACAAGTACTACCTTGCCCGTGATCCCGTAAGGGTCATTGATGAACGGAAACTTGCCTCTCCCGCCGTGCTTCTGCACAGCTCCAGAGAGAAGGAGACTCCCGCCTAGGGTGTCCACGGTCCTGCCCAGAAAATCGCCCCGCCGCATGGGGAGCAGGGACGTCTTCTTCAGCGTGATGAACCGGCCGAGTGATGACTTCACACAGAACGCGATGAGCATGTCTTGCTTGAGCTTGCGTTCTCTCTTCCGCCCTTGCAGCGGGTCGTCGATTTGCAACGTTATGTGGCTTCCTAGTTGCCGGAGCGGCTGAAAATTGGAATTGAAATTACAACGTGCTAGTTTGCTGCTCTCCACCGTCCACACTGAGTTGCTCTTAGGGCCTGCCATCTCTAACCATAATATAGGAAACACATACAGTGTACTTACAGCTCAAGCTTCCGGCCATCTTCTTTCGTTTCCAAACCCCGCCTCCTTCCATCACGTGATCATTACGAGCGACTACCGCTAATTGGCAGTACGGGGATGATTATGAATGCAGTATTCGCCCTGCCCCCGAAAAGGTTTTCCAGTACATTGGTAGAATGCCCCGGCACCACGCAGTCTTCGGTCGCCGTGCTGCGTCTTGGCTCCATCTGCCGCCATCGTTCATAATATCCCGCAGGTGTAGGAGGCTAACTAACTAATTGCATGCGTCGAGCGCCCCCCCCCCCCCCCCCCCCCCCCCCAGGCATGCCAGGTTGAACATGCCAGGCCAGGCCATGTCAGGATTGGACGCCACGAGGTAGCGACATGATTCCTGGTGCATCCCAGCCCGCTCCGCATGCAAGATTGCCCACGCCTACCCGCCCGCCCGCCGCCCGCCCGCTGTCATTTCGGCACACCATAGCCCCATCGCGTAAAAACTTGTTCCTATCCGAGCGGTATTCGCCCCCGCGTGTTGTTGGCCTTGTCCGGCCGGCGACTCGGGGATCCGTAACTACCCGTACATACCTCGCGACAAAGAGTGTTTGCCAAGACCATGCCGCAATACCGAGTTTTCCCGCCTGGTATAACATAACCGTTGATCCGGCAAGGTTGGCCCCGCGCGCCGCCGGGAGCAGGCGTCATAGTTACGGGGGGTCGCCCGTGGGCGGCTGGGCACTTGGCCGGGGAATTTGGGGCGTCCCTGCGTCGTGTGTGATGTTGGGGGACCCGTCCCCACTACTTGCCTTTTGGAACCGCGTCCTTTGGGCGTTTAATGGCCGGTCCTCGGCCATTCCGAAGATCGATCGTGTGTTGTAGCGAGATGGGCTAATGCGCTTTGATATGTATTATACCCAAGGGCATGGTGCGCATGTCCGCGAGCGTTTACAACGTTTTACATACCGGTGGGGATGGTACTTGCGGAGACTACATCGCTCGTACTGGGATCGCCACGCCGCCAGCCCTCCCCCTCCTCTCCACCCCTTGCCTTCCCCCTTGTCTCCCATGCCCGTCCATTTGTGCGTTGCCACGCTTAATGTGAATGGGTTGTCCTCTAAGGTGGAGGATGTTGGCGCGCTGATTATCGAGCGATCCGTAAATGTTTTGCTCGTTCAAAAGACTACGGTTAGGGCGACCGATATGCGAGTGCGTTTTAATGGTTACTCCGACTATTGTTTGTAATTCAGTGACCGCGTTGCGTCGGAGCTTGGGTGTTGTGTGTTAGTCCGGTCGACGTATCGGGCGCGGGCAGTCGGCGCGCCCCACTGAAACAATACAAAAGATCCGAGCATGTCATATACCTGCGGGCAGCCGCATACATAGCCATATAGCCGGTACACGGGCAGCCGAGTACCGGCATTTCCGCGTTGTGCAAATATCGATATCGGGCAGCCGAGTATCGGTAGTAAGGGTAGAGGTAACACCCACCCATGTTGGACTTGCGTCCGGGTGGGAGGAGGTTACAGTGGCTCCGCGGCCACTATACATATCTCGGCATATTTGCCGACCGGCTCACAGGTTGGGAAGTGTACCGGCCCGGGGCCGCATTCGGGAAGAGTTTGCTGCAGCGTGGCTTTGTACGAGTTCTCCGAGGGATTCGATCGTGGCGTGTGTTTGTGGGGGGGGGGGGGGGGGGGGGGGGGGTGCGGTGCGGAGCGAGGGGGGATTGGAACATGAATGAAAAGGGGTTGGCGGCTCGACTCTGGCGTTGGCGGTGCCTTCCCGGCGGTAAACCCATGTGGCCGCGGGTCGTATCGGCGCGCGAACGCGGCACTTGCCGGAGGGGCAGCTGCCGCGTTCTCGACCCCTTCATTGCATGCCCCCCACCAATCCCCCCTCCCCCATTATCTCACCCTCGGCATGGGTGGACTACTCTTGGGACACCTCCGATCACTTCCCTGTCATGTCTTCGTCTTTCCATGTGGACGCCATCCATGAGGATACCAGTCTACCATGCATGAACGCTTGTCTGCAAGGTCAATTCCAATCTGGCGGCCCACGGTGACTTTCCTTATAAATGGGCGAAGCCGTTCCACGATTTCGTCACCGCTAATCCGTTCGCGATGCTCGCTTCTTTGGATGACCCACATATGTAGACGGCATGCCCTCGGGAGTTGGGGGGGGGGGGGGGGGGGGGGGTTCCCTAACTCCCTAAACACCGGCGCCGACCAATTTATCCAAGCAGTTTGGTTGGCGGCGCGTGGGGTAGGCGGGGCTGTAACCAAGCCTAGGCGGCGTGGCCTAGGGCCGCCGTTGCAATAAAGGTCGATCCTAGGGGCGATTTGTCGTCGGCGCATCGCGTTTATGGCGTGCCGGGGGACTAGGGGCCCTGGGGATGCCGCTCTAGCACTGGCACAGTATGATGCTACACGGCATTGCTGGGTTCGGACACTAGTACGTAATAACCGCCGCCGCCAGAGTGATCCGTACAGAAAGCGGTTCAGGATTTTAAGAAGGGTGGTGGGAGACGGGAGTTTTGGAAGTGGGCGCGCTCTCTCCGTAAGGGGCAGGGTTGGTTTGAGGGCGCGAGCGACCAGCCAATGCGCGATCCGGTATCAAGGGTACTTCATGCCGAGCCGGGCGAAATCAATGCGTGCTGGGCACGGCACTATCGGGAGTTGCTGCGCGACCCCCACCCCCTAGCACACCGGGTTGCGATATACCGGGCGGCGTGGGAACACCGCATCGCCGGTACATGGCCACCCAGTATGCCCCCGCACTAATAAACGGGAATAATCGGCCTTTAACATGGGATGACCCAGTCAAGGCTCTTAGGCATTTAAAAATGATATGGCCCACAAAGCAGGATGGGATTACTGCGGAGGCTTTTGAATTGGCGATATACGCATCGAATAGCCATTTTGGCAAGGCATTGCTGGCTACAATTAACGGGATAGGGACTATAAACTATATCCCCCCAGCAACGGCGTAGCTCGGCCATAGCAGTATCGGTGCCCAAAAAAGCAACTCGATCGGAATAGCCAATTAGAGGGGTATTTCGATCATGAGTGCCGCTATGAAACTCCTTATGATCGGAATTACCAGGGTTGGACTGCAATATCTACTACACTGCAGCATGCGGTACTTCCCGAAAAGGGGCTCCAGTGCAGTTACCCAAAGTGCCCCAAATCTCACTGGATAACGTTTGGATGGCGCCCGCCAATGATAATAAGCCGTATGGCGACGGTTCCGGCGGTCGGAGCGCCGCAGATAGCACCGTACTCGCCCGTACCATCACATGTCGCCGCATCGGGGCATAGACCATTAGACCACACACACCAGCCGAACCTATCCTCACTTCACGCTCACCCAAGCACCACTACCTGTCATCCTCCTCTCGTCACTCTTTGTCAATTATATAGAGGGAGACTAGTCTGTTGCGAAGCAGGGCGCAGCGGTGATGGCGGACGAGGCGATGGCGGAGGACAGCACCGCCGCCGCCGCGGCCAACACTGCAACGGAGCTGTGCTCCCGATCTAAGCCAAAACATATGTGGTACCCCCCCCCCCCCCCCCCCCCCCCCCACACACACACGCACGCACACAAACACACGCACACACCACAGCTGCCGACTTTACCCCCCCCCCCTTAATGTACAACTAGTTGATGTTTGCTGACTGCCGTTTGCTCCCTACTCGCAGACCTTCAAGGTAAAAAAGATCACCTATGCTGTGTCAAAAGTCAAAGTCAGAAAGACATTGTACCCCGATGTGTGTGCCCGCTTTGGCAAGGCAGCGCTAACATTTATCACCTCGGTGAAAACCAGGCTCACTAGCGTACTCACTTCTTCCTTTCCCCTCATCTCTGCATTAGCTAGGATTGCTTTGTGTGTGCCGGGCTCACAGATTGAGCGCGAGCGCATGTTCTCTCTTGCTGGTCTTATCACCATGCACTTAGGAAATAGAATGAACCTGAATAACATGGGTGCCTGCGTCTTCGTTCAGAGGAACCTAGACTTGGATGCCAAGGTTAGGGAGCCACTGGCGTCGTACTGCTACTACGGGGAGGCTGCTTTCAACGCCGTTGCGGCGGATCTACTCAAGCCATGCGGAGTGGATTGGCTGGCCAGCCAGGTCCTTGAGGGCGAGGGCGAGGGGGAGGCAGCCGCATTCAACGGGAAACGGTGGAATCCATGCTGGAGCTATATGGAGCCGAGCCAGCGGGTGAGGAGGCGGGGGATTAGAGGCTTGTTATGCCATCATGCTTTTTTACGCGTGTTTCACTATGCATGCGTTGGGACATCATCGTTGGACACACACAAATGTACACACAGTAGGCTTTTCCCCTATGTAGGCAATTTGATGATATATTACATCTTCCACTACGTACGATTGCTGCCCCTCTGCATCCGCCATGGCTGCCCCTTTGCCAGTTTGCCCTTCACTGTCCCGCCCTTCCCTATATTCAGAAGTTTCAGTGCTACTGCAGCTTGCAATGCAGCCTGCAGTACTGCAGCATGTTGATTGCAGCCTGCACTGCAGCCTGCCTGCATACTGCAGTACTGCAGCTTGCATTGTAGCATGCAGTACTGCAATGCAACGTGCGGTACTGAAAAGTGGATTGCAGCTCAACCATGGTAATTACCCAACGCTTGCAAGACGTATGCCGTCAGTTCTAAAGGGATGATATCCGCCGTTGGCAATCGGGTTTTATGCGGAATGACGAAGGCCCCATGCAAGTCGCCAGCGTCCTGCTCGATATTATTGCGGCTCGTCGCCAAGCGCGAGGCCTACTATGCTACTTAGATGCGCGGGATTTATCGACTTTAGGCATATGACACCGTACCTCATGAGCAAAAATCCTAGAACTGCAAGCCATAGGAGTTACATGTCATATGCTTACCATCCTTACAATTCATATAGGGTTTTATGGTACATGTCAAGACAGGGGTGGCCCCGGGAGTAACAATATCATACCCCACACCCATAGAGCGTGGCCTCCGACATAGAGGGTGCCCCGCTTCCCCCATCATATTTTATATATTTGTTTACGACATATTCGATGGGGCGATAGAAAATGTAGCATGGTGTGATGTATCAAAGTGCACAGACACATCAACGGCAAGGCAACCACTACGGGTGCGAGGTCAATAATACGCGGACGACGTTGCTGGTCTCACATGCTCGTTCGATGACATGCATGCCATGTTCATCGCCCACTTATTCCATTAGGCGAAGGATCGCGGTTATGGGTACTTGTGGGGTGATGGCAGTAAGCCGATATTCCGACGACGATATCGTGTTACGCGAACAAGCTGCGCTTGCCCTATGGCAGCTTGGGGGGTAACGAGTGCCGGTCGTAAATGAATATAGGTATTCGGGTACCGTCATTAACGCGGATTAGGTAGCGGCACAGAGTTAACAACCTTATTAAGACGGGTAAGCGCGCCACTGAGGCCCTCGATTCGATATAGGTCCGCTCACGGGGCATGCACAATTCCTATTAATGTGCGTGTGTGTCGATGAAACATGTATACAACCGGTTCTAACTTACGGGTGTGAAGTATGGTGGGTGGATAGAACTAGCGACTCAAGTAAATTACAAAACGTACTCAATCAGTGCTTGCAGTGCCGCATTGCTGGGGTGGATAAAAACTCCCCTACTTGGGTGGCCACCGCACCAATGATGCGGGAATTGGATATTGCGCCCATAGAGGCTACGGCCGCTGCGGCTCGGGCTCGGGCGTTCGGTATAAGCATCCGACTTGAATACATGTATAACTTATTCAGTAGATGAACCAAGTCGGGCGCGCTCTAACACGTGGACGTCGGGGACTGTGCGGTGGTTAGATCGACTAGCTAGGGCGAACGTACGGCTAACTAAGGGGAACAAGCGCGTCTGGCAATTCGAAATCACAGGTGCGAGACGCGTTGTCGCCAAGTAACCCCGCCGACGGCGTCGCATAGGGCGTCACGAACCCGTTGGGCAATCGATGCCATCAATAACTCGACACACGCGAGCGGATAGGAACAAGAACTTGTTCCAGACGCTTGTTAATACATGTACGTCATTTAGTAGATCAGCCAAGTCGGTTGCACCCTAACACGTGGACGTCGGGGACTGCAGTGCGGTGGCTAGATCGACTAGCTAGAGCGAATGTAGGGCTAGTTGAGGGGGCACACCTTCCCCTTGAGTGGAGGTCGCTAGCTGCGCGCGATGCCGCTAAGCTAGTAAAGGCATCGGTATGGGCGCGTCGCGAATCGTCGGGAGCGATAGCACGCACCAAAACCTGGGGTAGATGCCTATGCGTCTTGTGTGTCAAACCCGTTGCCATAGTACGCGGTACGGGTGTCCCCGCGGAGGTTGTGGCCGGGCTGCACACTATGATACAACTACGCACCCGAGTATCCCCCCCCACCCCCCCCCCCCCCCCCCCCCCACCCCACCCCCCTCCGATTGGCCCGGATTCATGCCATGCCTAGGCGGTTCGTTGAGCACTGCCATGCATGTGGCTGAGGTGAATATGAGACTATTGAACATATGTTGGTGGAGTGCCCGCGATATAATACTTGATATCTGTTGGTGGCACGCCGCATATTGTTGTAACGCTGCACCGCAGATCGGATAATGCCGTCATAAATTGGTGGTTCCGGAGTTTAGGTATTTTATTAGTATACTAGTCAGGTTATTGCGTCAACATCCGAGGACTTAACTGCCTTTATTGTGGGCGGCGTCCCTCTCTCCCTTCACGGCGGCCTGGATTTTACTGGGAATGGGGAATTTTTCCAGCTATGGCGTCGGCCGCTCCTTCGCAATGTTTTTTTGCTGCACACCATGTATCCCGACGAAATGCTGTGCTCCGCAGGATGGGGCTTGCCCCAACTCGTATTACTCGAATGGCGCGCCAATGCCCAAACCGTTAGGGCAGCCCTTTCGTGGTCATTGCCGGGTATTTTGATGGCAGTGCTTTAGCCGTGATTGAATAGTGTTAGAAATTCCGCCACTAGCCTCCGATTATATAGTCTTGCATGATGCTTCGGCAATATTAGCTTGATGACAAAAACGGAGCGTCGCCTACCTACCCAACCCTTTCCGTTATAACTGGATCACTGCCCAAACGGCCGTCGTGGAGACGCTGCAAGGGTTTACCTGCTGCCAGTCCTGTCCTGGGGGCGAGAAAAATGGCGCCGGATTTTTTTGGAGTATGTTGGGCTGTAATTGGCGAAACGAGTGGTAGTTCGTTATCAAACGTTTGGTAGCCGTATAGTATTCGTTGTTTCGAAGTCGTAAAGCCGCGACCCGTTGAACATAATCGGAATTCTAAAAAGGATTGATGCTGTGGGATCACCCGCCGTGTACTTGTACCAAGGTACATCAAGGCGGACCGCCGCGGTCCGTCTCGTCGCGCGCGGCGGCTGGCACGCCGCGCGCAAGCAGCTGTTTTCGTCGTCGTGCGCAGCGTGTATTCCTTATACAGGGTACCGCCCGCGCGGCATGTGCCATCATACTCGACCAGGCTCATCCACTCGCCCATCCTCCACTTCCTTGGCCTGCTACAGCCCAGTCCCGCAGCACGAGCCCTCTGCGCACCCCGTGTGCAGCCAACTGATCCCTCACCTCCACTGTTCTGGTACACACAGTCGTCTCTCCCGCTGTGCGGAGACCATCGACCAGCCGGAGTGAGCCCAGCGTTGTCCTGCGTCCCCGCGGCCGGCCACCATCGTCGCGGAGCGAGTCGTCCGGACCTCTCCACGCGCAACACAGGCAGCCATGGTGACCTGCCTCTTCACAGAGGAGTTTGGGCGCCTGAGCCTGGGGTGCTCACCTCACAGGTGCGTTTGCTGTCACCTGCGCGCCACTCTTACGACCCTCGAACGTAGCAGCCGCATGCCCGCATTTGCGTTGGAACCTGCCGAGCCTTGAGGCTTGCTTGCGACTCCCGCATGCCGAGTCACAGGGCAGGTTAGCCGGCTGTAGACCGCATGCGAGCGCGCCACCACGCGCCTCCCTTCACGTACCCGCAGCGCGCGCTGATGTAATTCACACCGCCAGGCGGGCGCGGTATTTATGTTGTTGTACAATCCTTTTAGTATGCTCGTAGTACTCGTATACCAGCTGTGCGTATGTGCCCCTACCAGCCACATGTCCCGTACCAGTACAAGTACTGTGGCTTTTGTTGCTTATTGCCTTTCTGATGTAATTATTCACACCAGTAGCGACTACATCCAGGTACTGGCGCGCATGACGATAGTAGGTTCTAGCGATCGTTTTACTTTGTTCACACCGCACGATTAATACCCAGTCCTTTTTTTGGTGATTTCCTGATATCGCCTGCTGCTGCTAGCTCTCGTAATTAATACCCAGTTATAGTGCGAGTACACTCGATAAATACTGCTGCACTACCGGTAGGGGGTCCTGCTGGTAGGGGTAGTCGGGTACCACCGTACCCGTCAGTACTAACCAGTCCTACCAGTACTATACCGCTGACGTTGTACTTAGCGGTAGTCTTTTGTTGCTTGCGCTTTTGTAATTCAAACCAGTACTGGTACCCGCCATGGAGCCATGTAATCTCCCTAAATGCAGTAGCAGGATCTTTACTCGCGCCATCGTTGCTGCTGCTCTGCTGATGACGGTCATTGTCATCACGCACAAAGGATTTGAGTGTGTACGGGTGTATCTAAGGTCGAAATTAAGTTGTCACAGCGACCTACGATGTAATTTCGACCTTAGATTTGAGATGTGTACCATCTAAGGTCGAAATTAGAGCATATCGCATACCCGGCGGATAATATTAAGAAAGATTTATGCTCGCTCGTAGCTGCCGCCTGTATATTACATGAGTGTACATAATTCCGAGTCTTCATACGATGATTACCTACCGTAAGTATGCTGAACACCAGCCAAGTTGAAGAAAACGGCCGGGGTTCCTTCAGCATCGGCCCCGAGGCTCTGCTACCACTTTTCGGCATTTTAATTGAGGCTGTAGAGGACCTTTCTGATTGTCTCTTTTTTTTCGTGATTTCCTGATATCGGCTTCTGCTGCTAGCTCATGTAAATTAATTAAGGCTGTTCAGGGAAAATGTCCTGGTTCAGCCAATCGCCCCTCCCCCCCCCCCCCCCCCCCCCGCTCCTTTGTTACGATGAAAAATGCATTCTGCTACCCCTATACCGCTGCTATATTACCGTAGTGAATAATATCACCGCTGTTAGTTCTGTTTGTAGTGAGCCTATGTTTAAAGCCCTGATGTAAGTAAATAAAATATAAAATAAAATATATGTAGTATTACCGTAATTGCAATTAATTTAATGCTGCAGGAGGTCAACACTATACAAGTCTCGTACGCGAGAGGTCCCGGTATCGACTCCTGTCCGATCTATTTTCGGCAATATCGTCCCGGCGTGTCCTGGGTTTTCCCGGTTGATGCATTAGCCCTTCGTGGTTCGAATGAGGCAATGGTCTCTACGGGCTATGCCAGACCTACGACTGCAGTTGGCCCAAGAGGTCAAGTGCTGGGGCGGCTTTGGCCGATGTCTCGGGGCGAACTTTCCTTAACTTACTTTTTCAAACCGCCCAACGGCCTGTATAGGTAAAAGTGGCACGGGTAAAAGGCTAAACGCGGCTGCTAAAAATATAAAAGTGGCCATGAACGGCTTAAATATAAGAGTGGCACGCGCAACTTGGTAGGATTAATTATTCGGTACTGCTGGCACCAGTACGCCAGTAGTCTCTTTTTGCTAACGCTTTTGTAATCCAAACCAGTACGCCAGGACTTACTGCCCTTCTTGTAATTCACACCAGTACGCCAGGACTCGTACGATGATGTTTGCATGATGTTTGCGCGCGGGTGCGGGCGGTTTTATATTGTCGCCAGGTTTTATATATGTACTCTGTATAGCTGGATCAGGATTGTTGCAGGCCGCTTTTACTTCATGTAAAAGCGGCTTATGTATTTTCTCGCTATTGGTATGTTTCCTGATCGCCTTTTGCAGCTGGCTCATGTAACACTATATGCTCTTATCCGCTCTAGTTTGTAGCGCCACCACCGCTTCCCGATTTAGCGACTTACTCGCTACTTATAGGGCTCGAAAATAGTAATTATCCCTTATTGTGCTGTCTTCAGCCGCGGTCTTCGATATTTTGTAGTACTAATTAAGGATTAGTGCTGCTGTCGGGTAGTCGCTAATCCTTACATGCCTATCTGGCGCTTGTGTATAAATTCACAAGCGATTATGAGATATAGTACTATTTAAAATCCATTTTAGTGCCTATCAGACGGCGTAGATTCGTCGTCTGACATAACGTTTTCGAAGATGCTTCCCTCGGCCAGGGAGCTCCCTCGCGCACATGTGGACGGGTGACCCGGACTCTCAGCCGGGCGCGCAACGTTCATGCGTTCCACCTCGCGCGGGCTGCGGGCCGTTTTTTGAGCGGCTTGAGGGGCTCAACCTAAATCTTGGAGGGCAGCCGAAGTAACCACCTAATACTGGCTGGTTTTATCCTTGGACTTGTTACTAGCGCATACGCAGTGTTCACTAGCAGGGAATAAGAACACGAGTAAAATATTGTCGCCCTCTCGCGTGCGCTCTGTCTGTTCTTTGCACGCTGTACAACCTGGATGTCTTGTACCATTGCAACGGGCGGCGTGACAGAAGCCGCACAATGTGAGGAGACATTCTCACGAGATAGATACGATACACTCAAAGTGTGTCCTCCAAGGATCCTTCGTACTTTTGATAGGGCCCGGCTATCAAAGCTACCTCCTTACACAGATGGTATGATTGTACACTCATATGGTTCGGTCGCGGGTTTCCTCGTCTCTAACTTTAATTTGTTTGAGTCGTGTGGTGTAGTCCATATTGTGTCTGTTGTACTGATCCTGGCGGTGGATATGTGGCATGCGGCAGGTCGCTCAGACCCTACGCCGCGACACTGACCCTAAACGCCTCTGTCCCATGCTTACAGCGTGGCGCAGGTGCAGTTCGGGGGAACGTATAGCCCCGTGGCGGCAAAGACGCCGCCGTTCCAGAACATCACGCCCCCTGGGATGCGAAACAAGCCCCGCTTTCTGACAGTGGAGATTCCCAACGGTATCACCGACGACACGGGCTCTGATGCCTACCAGCGGATGGGGTCTTCCGGAGACAGTCCCTCCACACCCTGGGCGATAGGGCCCTACTGAAGCGTGGATTGGGCTCTATGCGCGACGCAGAATGTGATCGCCAAGACTTCAGGCTTGGACATTCGCTGAACGGAAAGGTGGAGCTGAATATAAGAATGGAGACATGCAACGCGTGATTGCATCAGCGGCAGCAGTGGCAGCGGCAGCAGCAGGAGCAGTGGGAGCAGGGATGGGTGTGAGGCCGCAAATCAGGTCGGCCATGTCTTGGGTATCAATAACGTTCGAAAACACCTGGCTACGGTGTGCTATCCTACCGTATACCTAAACAATCATATGTCATCGAGCTGCAACACGCTCGTGATGAACTATGTGTTTAAAATACACCGCATGTAATGTGTTGAAACACCGCAGCACCACATTGCAGCGACACTGGTGATCCCTCGCCCACGGCATCTCTCATGAGAGAGGATCATCCACCCCCCTGCCTGGGCAGGTGCTTGGTGTGACCAGGCTTACGCAGCGGAGCTCACTGATATAATTGTCAGAATGTGCGTTGCCCCGGCCTCTGCACCTGAATTGCGTTTGCAGCTTTGTTTGGAGCCGTCATGGTAAGTAGTATGGGGAATGGGCCCTCGACTAGCGCAGCTGCACTTGAAATGCCCCTGCTCTCCGAATGGGTACCGGAGTTGACACCCATACGATCACCCCATGCCCCCAGCTATAGAAACCACAGCGGATAGGGGACTGCTCGCCAGCGTATAGACATGCATGCAGGTATTTGAGCATCGAATCAAATCAATGTGACGTTCTGATTCAGGATAATTTACCAGTCCAGCGGCCGCACTTGTCTTTATACCTTCACTGCATACCATGCCGGTGCGACAGACAATATACTCTGTGAAGTACTAATATCCTAGTGACTAATCAGAAGCTCCTCCTTGTGCCCCGTGCTATGCAGAGGGATAATGCACCGCGACCACTGGCGGGGCCCCGTTTAAATACATTGCGACATCATGTCAGATTTCCAATAGCATGGCAAACACATCGGCAAAGGCGGGAATAGTGACAAGCTTCATGGCAGGGCCCGCCAGCGGCAGACATGTCGCCGAGTTGGGCTGCCGCTGGCGATGCGGCCGAGGGCTGGCCTACGCTTGGCGATAGCCAGGCTGGGGAGAGCGGCGGGCAGGTAGCCGGCGCATCGGCAGCCACACCATCTGGACTTGCGCTCGCATTAGGCGGGTGTGAGGGCGTGCCGGATGCCAGCGGCTCGGAGGCTAAAGGCGCGACATCACCACGCCCACGGTAAGAGCTGCGGAATAGGCGGGATGGAGGGCGGGGGGGGGGGGGGGGGGGGGGGGGGGGGCGTGCAGCAATATAATGCTGTGGTGCAGCTTTGCATTTTTACGACTTGCTTATTATTATGTCGCTATTGCATGTTCGGCCGACAGCATCCGACTGCAAAAGCTGGCACGAGCAACGCGCTCCCTGCCCCCGCTGCCGACGAGTTGCAGCCGGCCTCAAAAGAAGCAACGCCAGTCGCCAAGGGGGGCGGCCTTGCTGCGATGTAAGGTTGTTCTGGGCTTCTATTGTTTTCGGGTTGCTAATTATGTCGTCATGACGTCATCGCACGTTCGACCCACAGCAGCCCCCGATAGCAAAAGCTGGCACGAGCGACGCACCCCCTCGCCTTGCTGCCGACGAGTCGCAGCCGGCCTCAAATGAAGCGACGCCAGTTGCCAAGGTGGGCTGTTTTAGTTGTCGGCTCAGTGCTAATTATCCAGCGAAGCGTCGATTTTTCGGCGGTGAGCTTTATTGCCGTACTGGTACAGGTACCCGTCTTGTGCAGCGGATCGGGCCTATAGGTGCATGACTAAAGCGCTTATCTACTGTCATGTACTACTAAGTACTATAATCCACCCACCCGCCCACCCACCCGCCCACCCGCCCGCCCACGGTCCTTAAGTATACAGCCGTCCGATTACGATCTCACGGTTGGTAGGCTATGAAAACTGGTACTCGCTACTCGCTGCTGGTAGTGGGAAAAAAAACTGTTAGTCGCTACTTCAAAGCGCTGGCAAGGCCAGTGAGATTTAATTGTCGGTTTTAGGCCCCCCCCCCCCCCCCCCCTCCGATTTGCACCCCCCCTCCAGAAATTCTGTAGCTGGGTAATATTCTATTTTAAAGTACTGTGCACCGTACTGCCAGCCCGCAAACTGCGTTACAAGCGCCTGTGTGTTCAGTTTAGGGATGGCTGAGTGCCGCCGTCGCTTTCGCCCCGAGCCTGTGACTATGTCCTCGTGCTCCACGCACACAATCGTCACTTGCTCCACGAGATCAAAGGACAGCTCCGGGTCTATGTCCTTCGCCACATGCCGCATCAGCTCAGAGCAAGTGTGTGCTTGTAGCCAGTGGTCGTCAAAGACATGCAGCGCTGCCCGCCCACCGAGTAGCCTGCCATCCCAGGTCACGGCCACTTTCACAGTGCAGTTAGCGTTGCTTGCCAGCGCGCAGTTGGTACTAGCTCGACGACGACGCGGCCGCTTACGGACCCTATCTCCGGCGCTAGGAACCGGAGGCACAGGTTGGTGTATTGATGTTTCCTACTCAGGGTTGCAGCGGCGTGGAGGTGGCGGCGCGTACACACCCACACTACTCTGCGTCAGTGTGCGCACGACAACAGTTCGCCATGTAACCATTAACATACATATTTACAATATTTGGCCCGGTTGCAGTAAGGTTGGGGAAGTACTGCCAATGTACTGGCTACACAATTATCGGGGGGGTACTGAATAACCCCCCCCCCCCTCCGATTTCGGCCAGAAAAGGACCCTAAAACCGACAATTAAATCTCACTGGCCCAATGCAAACGCTCGCTGCTGGTAGCGACTACTCCAAAGCGCTGGCAATGCAATTCATGGAACTGTAGGCCAGTGATATAGAACCCGTTCTTTTAAAATTTTCTGAAAAATCGTCGACGCATCGCTGATTCAACTGTCAAGTTGCTTCATATATAATAATATATATTACCGCGCGTAATATTATAATTAATCAAAAGCAGGAGGGCGACACTATACAAGTCGTCTCGTACGTGAGAAGTCCCGGTATCGATTCCTGGCCGATGTATTTTCGGCAATATCGTCCCGGCGTGTCCTGGGTTTTCGCAGCTAGACAGCGTAGATTTTGCATCAAAATTTACGGGGTCGGCTGGGACCGAAAGATCCAACGACATCGGCGACATCGGCGGGAGCCACCGGGTTACTCGGCCCGGCGGAGGTACACCCACGGGTGATGGCTGACTTATGAGCCGTGACTGTCACACCACTCCGGGTGGAGGCAGCGGTGGTGCGCTGGGGTGCGCCGCGCGCCAGGCCGGCAGTCGATACGCAGGGCAAGGACGCGCCACTTCCTGGAGCAGCTCGGGCGGCTGTTACCACTGCCCTCGCCAGAACTGAATAGCTCCTCGCCGCTGTCGAGCATGACCCAATCGACCACACAGTCAGCCAGGTGTCTACCGTCAGGAGCTACTAAAGTCCACCAGGACTGACTAGGCCATAGGGGTACTATAACTGTAGCGACCGCGTGGTCAGCTTTCAACTTGCGCATAACCCGGCCAATGCAGCTAAAAGGAGCATTAATCCAATTATTCACACAACCGCCCCAAAAGTGGCTGAAAGCATCGACGCCCTCGCATCCATGGCACCAGAAACGTGAGTAGAATCTCGGTACTTGATGGTTCAGATCAGATGCGAACCGGTCGATATGGTGAATGCCCCACTTCAAGCTGAGGCGCCGGAAAATCTTGGGCAGCAGTTGCCAGTCATCTTTGTCGAGCATCTTAGAAATCTCGTCGGAGTCCGGATTCTCATCTCGGGACGCCCACACAATAGAGAGTGACGCTCCCAAGGAGAGACACAAGAGGTAGACTTGTTGAGCCACAGAGTTCAGCGACAGGCTCGAGCGAGAGCCGTGCCGGCAAACTGGTAGCATACTCTTATTATCTACCTGGACCTGCACTCGTCTGCATGCGATCAGGTGTGACAGGGACTTCAAAACGAAGAGTAAACCACGAGTCTCACGGTGTGTCGAGGACTCTACGCGCTCCCACGGAAGGAAGAAGCCGTGAGCTTTCGCGACGGGGTCTGAGCTGCCATCGGTCGGCCTGGCCAAACCGGCCCAGCCGATTCCTGAGGCATCACACTCCAGAAAAACGGACAGTTTGCTGTCCAAGTCAGGGACGATGCGCCCAGTAAACTGCTGCCTAGACACTTGTGCCCAGAACCGTAGCTCCTCACGGGATTCCTCAGAGAGGGCAACGTGGTGACCCCACCGTTCTGCTTGCGCAATGTTGGCATACAGACCTCTGGAAAAGAGGTGAGATACTGGGCCCAACGCCAGCCCCATGGAAATCAATTTCCCAGTACAGCTGGCCAAGAGCTTGACTTTGTGGCGCTTACGATGGCCATGCAGCAGGGACTGGATGTCGAGCTGAAGAGCATCCCATCGCTTCTGAGGCACAGAGAAGGTGCCAGCCAAAGTGTCCAAATCAAACCCCAGGTGGGTGATAGTGGGGCTGGGGTTCAGACTGGATTTTTTGAAGTTGATGTTGACATGAGCGCGCTCAACATCGGCCAGCACTTGCTGAGTAGTTAAATGTGTCTTTCTGACAGAGCCAGAGATGAACAATCAGTCATCCAGGTAGCAGAGCATCCTGATGCCTCTACTGCGCCAGTGTCGCACCAGAACTCCCATGACTTTAGAAAAGCAGCGGGGGGCATCAGACAGCCCAAAGCATAGCACCCGCCAGGAGTAGAATCTACCTCTCCATTCAAACCCGCTGTAAGGAGCAGCTGAGTCATGGAGGCGGACATGGTAATAGCCCTGAGTCAGATCCATGCTGGTCAGCATGTCGCCGGGATTCACCAGGTCTGACAGTTTAGATAACGACTCCATCTTGAAGGGAGTGTAAACCAAGTGTTTGTTGACATGACGCTGATCGCAGATCAGCCTGAGTCCACCATGGGGTTTGGGGACCACACCCAAAGGGTTCAGCACCACAGGGCGCAAAGGTTCTTCTCTGATATGGCCCAGTGGCAACAGCAGAGCGACCTGCCCATCAATGAAATCGGGGTGCTGTAGCGCGGAAGGATGATTTGGTAGATGGCTGGGTGGCGCATGACCATCAGCCCAGTTCATACGGTAGCCATGCCTGACCCAATCTCTGACCTGACTGTCTCTGACTGAGTCAGTGATGCTGTCCCAAAATTGCCAGCCTTTACGGATAACACCGGCCGATTCCACAGGAGAATTGACGTCCAGAGCCGGCTCATGAGGGAGCTCAAAAATAGCTGACGATAAAACTGTCACAAAATGCCAACGCCACAGACAGCATCATAGTGGTCAGCAAGCAGCCTGGATGACTGTTGCATGAATCAAACAGTGAGTATGAACTCAAAATCGTCTGAAACTGAAAATAACAGTATTTTCAAATTAAATATCGCCCGACACAACGGGAGATATGAATCGTCACACAGGGTGTGCTGTTCTTAACACGAATGCATCGCCGGCCAACTTAAGGAAAGTTGCGAAGGCAACTGCAAGGGGCAGCACAGAGTCGCAGGGTACATCATATACATTACATACGAGGAAACTCTCGGAGATACGCTACCTAACAGGTGACTCTCCCTGAGGAGATCAGAGCTGCCATGACACGAGCCTGAGCTCAGCTCCCGGAGGAGGGCTAACAGCTGCCCGGAGGCTTAGCTGCAGCAACACGAACACCATCACTGGCTAGGCCAGGAGGATTGCAGACTCCACGGCTTTAGCGACGAGCACTCGGGCAGTCCCTACTGAAGTGTCCTTTCCTCTGGTTGCGATAGCAGGTGATGTCTGCAGCAGAAGACCGACCAGGAGGGGACTTCTCCTCGCGACGGCCGCCCTCCCTCCGGTTGTCGCTCCCGCGGCGAGAAGGCTCGGACTTGCGAGAAGAGGAAGATGGCTTCGCACGCGAAGAAGAAGAGGAAGGTTTCTTGGCCTTGACCTTCTCAAGCGCCTTCTTCAGCTCCTTGTTGTCCGCTGAGCCCTTCTCGCCGAGAGGATCCACTGCATCGAACTCCTTAGCGACTTCCGCGCCGTACTCGTGCTCCACATGCAGCTTCTTGCCACGCTTGTTAATCCGAAGAGCCACAGTGGTACACAAAGCCAGCGCCGCGGTAATCGTCTTGAACAGCTCCGCAGACGAAGCTGGAGAGGAAGCAGGAAGGTCGGTGCCGTCCTCCACCAAGTCACGCAGAGGTTCCTCCGCCGGTGCCAAAAGGTCATAGATCTGGAAGACGTCGTCTAGGTCGCGCTGAAGAATACCAGCATCAGCGGTATGGCGGCGGTGAACCTTACCATCTTTGTCTAGCCAGCCATCCTCGGGTGCGTGGATGGTGCGAGACGGAGCTTCCACAGCTGCAGGTTGAGCTGGCCTCTTGCCCTTGCGGTCGTAGTCGGCGTCCCCCTCCGCAACGCGTTTCGAAGCCGAAGCCGAAGTGGACGGACCGCTCGACGACGCGACCGCCTGCCTAAGCTCAGAGACCTCACGTTCAATACGGAGTAGAGCAGCAGAAGTATCAGCTACTGCTTGTCTAGCGGCGACGAGAGGGGGAGATTCAGCTACCCCGTCTACAGGTAGAGAGTCACCACCTAGGACAGTGAGATAATTTTCGCGTGTAACGAGTTGCTCACGAAGAGCTTTGCGAGAGTCCAGTAACTCGTTCCAAACGAGTTCAAACTTGTCTACCGCTAACACAGAGACGAGAAAGCATGGCGACAGCACCACAAGCGAGACAAGGAGCCACGCCCAAGACGGACTCGCGGAGCGAGCCATGGTGAGTGCCGAGATCAAACACACTACAGAACGCAGAAGAAATTTGAGTTTTGTAGTTGCAGAGGAAACGAAAATGTACCAGTCGTAGAAGACAATATAGTCGGGTGCCTTCCAACAACTGAAGGCGCCCCCGGTCCGCGGCCGCCCTTTATACTCGGTTAAAGGGCGCCGCCGGACCGGCGCCGGCCGGTACTGGCGTACCGGGCCGGCAGGGTCGTCACTTAATCCTGACGGCGCTGCGAAAACCAGGGTTTCCTAGGTCGTTCCTCTCAAGGAAACCCTACAGTTTTCCCGGTTGATGCATTTTAGTTTTCGACTTGCTAATTATTATGCCGCCATCGCACGTTCGACCGACAGCCCCCGAGTGCAAAAGCTGGCACGAGCGACGCACCCCCTCGCCATGCTGCCGACGAGTCGCAGCCGGCTCGCAAGAGGCGCCGCCAGTCGCCAAGGTGGGTGGCCTTGCTGCGGTGTAAGGCTATGTTGGGTTGTGTCAGTTTCCGGCTTTCTAATTATGTCGCCATCGCACTACGTTCGACCCACAGGCCACAGCCCCCGAGTGCAAAAGCTGGCTCTAGCGACGCATCCCCTCTGCGACAGTCTCGGATGCCTCACGCAGGTCAAGCAGACAAGGCTGTCGTAAACACACAGAAGGCAGCAGAGAGAGAAAGAAACAAAGGTTACAACGTTGTCACCACCCGCCGCTATTTATGCTTATGGCTAGCTCACAGCTAGCCATCACCAAGCGGCACGCGCACTGCTAAGCGCGTCACCGTGGAGAGTCGTGCCTTGAAGTGTCGAACAGGAGGTCGTCGCTTAGAGACCTCCGCACATGTAGTTGACACATCAGTTTATACACAAGTATACAACTGATGTTACAGAGGCAGGTGCATTACACATATATGCCCGCTACGGGTACGCACATGCGTACTATCCCGTAACTACTACTGAACAGTGTACCGGTACCAGTAGGACTCGTCTCATGATTCATCATCCACCAGTACTCGTATTGTGGCGCGTGACACACGCGCGCACACATACGATACAGCAGGTACTCGTACATGAATGATGCTACGATCATACAGTTCCCGTACAGAGTATGCCATTATTGTCACACTACATCTCTCCCCCCTTGACAACAGTGTGAAATAGCATTCCACATGCAGTTTAATTTGCAGTCGGCACACGTGCCGGGTATTTATGCATATGCTCCACAAATTCAGGTGACTTTACAAAGTCCAACCATTTGGGAGTAGCCATAAAATCCTGCAATGCTATTGTCCTTTTAACATCAAACAAACGATGCCAAACAGGGGCAATAGACTCATCCGCAAAGTGAACAAGAAATTGCAACTGAGTACCACGTAAACCGGGCATGGAACCGATCTTAACGCTGGTAATCTTGTCAATCTCATACTCATCATGAGAGTCGTCACCAGTACCAACAACAAGAGGTACATGCGGGCGCAACGGCGCAGTGGGACAGGGTCTCAAGTTATTAACATGAAATACTGGGTGCAACTTAACACCAGCAGGTAATTTCAGTCGATAACTATGACCGCCAATTTTCTCTACAATAGAAAATGGGCCAAGCTGCTTGTCCATCAGCTTTTTGCAAGGCTGACCTTTGACCTTAAGCAGACGGGTATCCACAGATACTCTATCTCCAACATTGAAGATAGGAGGATTGCGTTGTTGCCTAACACTAGGTCGAACAGTCAATTCATCTTTATGGACAGCCAACACTGACCGAACCAACTCATGAATCTCCTTCATATCTTGGATACGTTGCTGAGCATCACGAGAGAATGCTATTGTTGGTCTCATACCAAACAATACATCCGGAGGCGTTTCAGGATTGAAACCATACATAACCTCAAATGGTGCATGCTCAATGCCAAGTGCTTTGTTGGAATTATACGCAAATTCCATCAATGGTAACTGGTCTACCCAGTTTGAACCATCGAAACAACAAAACGCACGAGCCAACTCAGTGACTATGGCATTAATGCGTTCAGTCAAACCATCTGTTTCAGGATGTTGGCCACTAGACATGTTCAATTTAGTGCCAAGTCTCCGCCACAGAGTTTGCCAGAATGCAGACAGGAACCGTGGATCTCTATCAGAGACGATCACACGAGGTATTCCATGCAGCCTGAATACTTCCTTCAGAAATAATTCAGCTGCCTGTCCACCAGTCACGTTGACTGTGGTTGGAATAAAATGTGCTTGCCGGGACAGATGGCAACACACAACCAACATAGTATTATAACCATTACTCTCAGGTAACTCGGTTATAAAATCCAAACCAACCGTATGCCATGGACGTGGCGGTACTGGTAAGGGCTGTGTTGGTGCAGGTGGCTGCGGACGTGCACGAACACGCCGGCACACCGAACATTGTTCACAATAGGTTTTCACGTCATGTCGTATGCGTGTCCACCAAAAACGGTCCAAGGCACGTGCCAAGGTGCTTGCATAAGCACGGTGACCAACAGAATCATGTAGCTCATACAATATCTTATTGATGATGTCACGATTGGTTGGTATGCAAAGACGTCCATGTCTCCAAAAATAACCATCGTGCTCTACCACATGACCGGACTGCTTCCACCCCCCCCATAAGGAGTAGAACGCGTCCTCTGCATATCCAGCCTTAATAAGGTGGAGAATATTGTCATCAAGGCTAAGTGACGACGCACTTACAGCCGACAATACCGCAGTACATGGGCGATGTTCACTCACGAGTGATTCAGCCGCGTCCGGCACATCCCCGGTCCAATATAAGCCACCGAAACCAATCGGCTTAAAATCCGGTCTACGCGACAACGGATCGGCTTCATTCCACTTGCCCTTTCGGTATGCAAGAGATATGGACCCAACAAACGGCTGCAAGTCGCGTACATAGCGCACTTGTCGCCGGTTCAACCTTTCTGCCGGTTGCCTGAGCAGATGACGCAGGGTGTCATGATCTGAGACAACAAGGAATCGACAGCACCCTTCAGGGTAACAACGCCAGTGCTTAATTGATTCACAGACAGCCAAAGCTTCCAAATCATAAGCACTGTAGGTATTACCACGCTCAGCTGCATTCAGCTTTCGCGCCCAGTAACTCACTGGTTGAGGACCTCCTCCTTGGTCCTGCAGTAGCACTGCAGCAAGCCCTACGTTGGACGCATCTGTCGCTACGGTGAACGTCGCATCCGCCCCCATGGAAGGAATGGAAAGACACGGAGCGGAAATCAGTCGCAGACGAAGGGTGTCAAAGGCTTCCTGACACGCCGGTGACCAGTCAACATGAACTGGTTTAGACTTACGCAATAAGTCAGTCAATGGTGCAGTTAAATCACTGAAATGATGAATAAACTTAGAGTAGAAATTGCAGAATTGTACAAAACTTCTGACTTCACTCTGAGTTTTAGGGACAGGCCAATCCCTAACTGCAGCTACTTTGGCCTCTGAAACAGACAACTTACCATCAGCGACGGTATACCCCAAATAATCCATAGATTGCATGCCAAAGAAACATTTCTTTAATTGCAACCTCAGATTATATTCATTCAGTTTCTCAAAAACTAAACGAAGGTGCTTTATGTGGTCATCATAATAATCTGAATATATACATATATCATCCAGATACACCACCACAAAGTCACGCAAAAATGGTCTCAAGATGTCATTCATCATGCGCTGGAAAGTGGCTGGGGCATTGCACAAACCAAATGGCATTGCAGTCCACTCCCATAGACCATCAGGTGTCTGAAACGTTGTCTTGTGGATGTCCTCCTCTGCAATGGCAACCTGCCAATAACCTGATGCTAAATCCAGATGGGTATAGCAACGGGCATTGCGGAGAGAATCCAACGTTTCATCAATTCGCGGCAAAGGATACATATCCTTTCGAGTGACCTCGTTCAGCCCACGAAAATCGACACACAACCGAAGGGATCCATCTGCCTTCTTAACAAAAAGAATAGGCGAACCAAACTCAGATTGACTAGGACGAACAAGTCCAGCGGCAATCGCATCTTTGAGTTGGCGATCCAATTCAGCACGTTCAGCGGGAGACAAACGATTAAGTCTTTGGCGTTTCATTTTGCCAGTTAACTCAATTTTGTGATCCCATGGCCGATGAACAGGCGGCCTGTTGACTGGACGCAAAATTTCAGGAAACTCGTCATACAACAAATGACGAATAGCATCCTTTTGCTCTGGTGTCATAGCATTGTCTAAATGCAGGTCTTGGACGCAGTATATAAAATACTCGATTCTCAAATACATGTCCTCCAACAGACAGAGACACAACAGTTGTATGGTAACATGAGACACGTTGAGCATTAGCCAAACGGACAGGTGTTCTGGCTTTCAACTTTTGTATCAACAAGTTGTTTCTGCGCACAAAGTCCTCAAATATAAAATCTAAAGATGCCGCATTATCAACCAGTGCATCCACAACGGCGTCATCGTTAATTGTCACATTAACTTTCAACAATGGCCTGGGGTCATCCCAACGAGTCAAAGAAGCAATCTGAGGCAAACTTTGCCTTTGCATAGTCCAAAATGATGGATCAGTCACATTGATAGCATCACACTCGTTTATAGACTCAGATGCACGTTCACCAATACCAACGCTAGAATCTGCAACTTTTGCAGAGTCCACGTTAAAACTCACATTTGGACTTGTGACAGTTTTAGGTACAAAGTCATTCGGAAAAGCACAGTTAGTATCAACTAACCAAATGTTAACCCCATACTTTGGCGGTCTAACATTTTCCTGGACTGTGGCATTTTTATGAGACCACCTGGTGAACAAAGGTGTCTTTGCCGGGTATTGCTGCAATAGTTTCCAATGCTTTGTCAAAGCACTGAATCTATCAAATGCAGGCAATACAAACACTCCTACAGTATGTTCTTTAGCCCTACTGCGGCATTGCTCAAAATGCCTCGCAATAGACTCAGTCATATGCCATGGAGGGTGAATAAACACACGTTCATTCGACAAGTCGCGCGATAATATCGAATCTTGTTCTGAACAGAACGGCAAGTTTCGATGGGTATTCAGACCCTCATTATCCGCACAGCCCTCCAGCGTAAACTGGAACATCTCATGTAAGGGATCGAAGACTCTATCGACCAGTCGCCACTCGGCACTGACTGTAGTCTTTCTAGGCATACGACGCCTCAGAGCCTTTACGCGACGATGAGTCGAAACTTTCCGAGCACCCGTTACACAGGCTACTGGCAAAGTTGTACCAGACTCGCGTACACTATTCGAGTTCTCATCAGTAGGCGACTCAACATAGTCGTTACTACTCTCAGAGATGACGACATCGTCACTCGAACATGTACTCGTCACAGGTATATCGTCATTCAGACGTGCATTAGACAATAATGCGGATACCTCAGGTGCCAATGACATATCGGCAACAGTAACTTCGCAGTCATGCGACTCGACAGTTACTGGACAGCATGATGTAACACAAACATCACTTACATCCCTATCTACTGAGCTGTCAGCAGCAGAATAAGGGCACCCCTATTTCATCTTAGGGCAGTCTTTCAGAAGGTGAGCCTCACCACACTTAAAGCATGTTTTAGCAGCCAGATGCTTAGCATACTTCTCAGGCTCATGCATTTTGACATGATTAAGATAATCTACTATCTTTCTGCCAGGTGTTGTGGTGTTATTACCCTTCTGCTTTCCGTCGCTGGACTTCTACCTCTTGCCGTTGTTGGTGTGGCGTCCATTGGTTGCGACATGTGGAGCATCATCTCCACGGTTGCGCTTGCTCATGTTGGCAGCCTTGGACTTCTTCCTGGAGTTATGTCCTCCATTGCCATTGCCAGCAGGATGTCCATTGGCCACAGGCTTAGCCGCATTGCCAAGCGCCTTGTTGCTCCCAACCATCGCCGTTGTATACTGCTGTAGCTCAGCGAGTGTCGATGGTTGTCCAGCTCGCTTCTGGTCAGTCACACACTTATGGGCAATCTCTTTAAGCTTATTGTGACTCAATGCAGATGCAAACTTAAGGACCATGAACTCATCAGGAAAGGTTAGTCTGGTCCTTGCTAGGACATCGTTGAAGGTCTGCACAAAGTCCTTATAATCCAAGGGAGAGTCTTGGGGACCAGCAGACACCTGCTTGATGCCATCAAGCTCTATGCATGCATCATGCACTATGTCATGCATCAATGGTGAGTCTCTAACTGCCTTCACGAACTCTGCAGCGTTGGTAGGACGCAGCGAAGGAGGCTTGGAATCAAATCCCTGCCACCAACGCTGGAACTTGCCACTCAGAGTCTGCACGGCATATGCAAGACCAGATGCAGTTGTGGACTTCAGTCCCACAGTGCCAAGCAGCTCCGGTAGTCCAGTCAGCCATACATCTAGCTTGAGGACATCCTGGCCATCTTGCTTGGGCTGGGTTTGAGCAGACTTCCTCTGGGACTCAGTTAGTTGTGCATCACGCGTCTCATACCATGGTATGTCAGTGATTGTTATATTGCTGAGGTCAGTTGCCATCGGATCTACAACTAGATAACGATGCACAGCATGCCAGATAGGGGACTCACAAGAGTCATACCTAAATGCGAATTGTTGAGGAAGCTCAGGGTATGAACGGTTCATCCAGAAACCATTCAACACAGACTTATAAATGGTTGCCCATGAATCACTTACCGCAGTATGAATCATGAACGGAGGGTACCACACAGTCGTCGGCACAGGCTTGCCTTGACTGTTCAATGCAATGCTCACGGAGTACGAATCCTCAGACTCCGGGTCTAGGGTGATACTCTCAGGGAAGGTGCGCGCGACGTCGGGTAATGCAGCGCCGCCATCATCAGCATTTAGTTCTTCACCAGCTGCAACCACCGGTGCTACTAAATGCGACATGACTAAGACGTGCGATATCTCTGGTGTGCGCATCTCCTTCGCTATCTGCTTCGCCGATAGCTTAGATGCATATAAGAAACAACGCATGCCCTCGATGGTGAGAATGTCAAACAATTCTAAATCATCTTCATCGACAAGCAAGCCAGTCTCTTCACGCAGTTTGCGCACCGCCGTGCCGCGCACAGACTTGTCAGACGCTATCGACTTTCCGACAGGTAAGAAGAGAGTCGATCTAGCGTTCGGTTCAGTCGTCAGAATCACTTGGCGTTCGACCGAGTGACCCTTACCGTAAGTCACCACCACGGCTGCACAAACCTTGGTAGTCGACAGGTCGACAGAACTTTCCTCGTTGAGCAGCAGCTCTCGGCTCTTGCCAGCAGAATTCATCGACTCGGACATGTCGAACTGTTCAGTCGAGTTATCTCAGATAAAGCAGTGGAAGCTAAGATAAGGAGCGCAACAGTCGCTCCGAAACCAGTGCGACAGTCTCGGATGCCTCACGCAGGTCAAGCAGACAAGGCTGTCGTAAACACACAGAAGGCAGCAGAGAGAGAAAGAAACAAAGGTTACAACGTTGTCACCACCCGCCGCTATTTATGCGTATGGCTAGCTCACAGCTAGCCATCACCAAGCGGCACGCGCACTGCTAAGCGCGTCACCGTGGAGAGTCGTGCCTTGAAGTGTCGAACAGGAGGTCGTCGCTTAGAGACCTCCGCACATGTAGTTGACACATCAGTTTATACACAAGTATACAACTGATGTTACAGAGGCAGGTGCATTATACATATATGCCCGCTACGGGTACGCACATGCGTACTATCCCGTAACTACTACTGAACCGTGTACCGGTACCAGTAGGACTCGTCTCATGATTCATCATCCACCAGTACTCGTATTGTGGCGCGTGACACACGCGCGCACACATACGATACAGCAGGTACTCGTACATGAATGATGCTACGATCATACAGTACCCGTACAGAGTATGCCATTATTGTCACACCTCGCCCGCTGCCGACGAGTCGCAGCCGGCCTCAAAAGCGAAGCCAGTCGCCATGGCGGGCGGCCTTGCAGCAATGTAAGGCTATGTTGGGCTGTTTTTGTTATCGGCTTGCTAATTATGTCGCCATCCCACTTTCGACCCACAGTCCCCGACTGCAAAAGCTGGCACGAGCGACGAACCCCCTGCCCCCGCTGCAGCCGAGCCGTAGCTGGCCACGAAAGGGGCGACGCCAGTCGCCAAGGTGGGCGACCTTGAACACTGCAATGTAAGGCTACGCTAGGTTTTTGAAGTTTTCGACTTGCTATTTATCCCGCCATCGCATGTTCCACCCACAGCCCCCGAGTGCAAACGTTGGCACGAGCGAGCACCCCTTCGCCTTGCTGCCGACGAGTCGCAGCCGGCTCGCAAGAGGCGCCGCCAGTTGCCAAGGTGGGCGGGCTTGCTGCGATGTACGGCTATGCTGGGCTGTTTTAGTGTTCGGCTTGCTAATAAGTATATCGCCATCGCATGTTCGACCGATAGCCCCCCGAGTGCAAAAGCTGGCACGAGCAACGCACTCCATGCCCTCATCGCTGCCGACGAGTTGCAGCCGGCCTCAAAAGCAGCAACGCCAGTCGCCAAGGTGGGTGGCCTTGCTGCGATGTGAGGTTGTCCTGGGCTTATGTAGTTTTCGGCTTGCTAATTATTATGTCGTCATCGCACGTTCGATCCATAGCCCGACTGCAAAAAGTGGCGCGAGCGACGAACCCCCTGCCCCCGCTGCAGCCGAGTCGTAGCCGGCCAAGAGAAAGAGGCGACGCCAATCACCAAGGTCGGCGGCCTTGCTGCGATGTAAGGCTATACTAGGTTTTGTAGCTTTCGACTTGCTATTTATCCCGCCATCGCACGTTCCACCGACAGCCCCCGAGTGCAAAAGCTGGCACGCGCGACGCACCCCCTCGCCCGCTGCCGACGAGTCGCAGCCGGCCTCAAAAGAAGCGACGCCAGTCGCCAAGGTGGGCGGCCTTGCTGCGACATAATGATGTTGTCCACCTTTGCATTTTTATGGCTTGCTAGTTATGTCGCCATTGCGCGTTCGACCTACCGACCCCCAGCACGGCCTTGGCGTGAATGTGCTGCAGTGTCGGCCTGACCCGTGACGATCCACCTCCTGCTCTGTCGTCCTTCTTGTGCTTGTTGCAGCGACGCCTCGCTGCATCCTTGACTGCGATGTGACTGTGCTACACCCCCCTGGCAGTGATAGTCTCTGATGCAGTCATGCTCCCGGATCCAAGCCGCAGCAGCACGGAGAACTGCTTGCCGCGGAGCTGAATTCCATCCCTCTGCCGCTTTCAGACTTGCTAGATCACGCCTCCCTTCTTGGCAATAAAGTCCGTGTAGCTGTCACCACCTTCACGCATGCCAAACAAAGATAACAGCAGGAATGCAATTGTAAGTGATGTTGAATTGATGCCCGCAAAATTTCAAACCACAATCGGCATTACATGCATTCATCGCACCTTCATACAAGCACACTTTACTTCAATTATTCTTGGGGCTATTGATGGACCAGCCATCCATCCCTTTCCCATGTGTATTCCTGCGCTCTATGATTGCCTTGATCACGACCACGGTGATCTTCACCTCCCCATTCTTGTAGATCATAGTGGCATCTCCCACGACCTGCAGTCTGATGACAAAGGTCGCCGGGCAGCTATGCCAGCGCGACCTGCTCAAGCCTTCTCCTGAGCGCTGACTCAACAACAGTGACCACTGAGGACAGCCCATCCCCTGACTCCTCGATCCCAATCTGCATGCGCATTTGCTCATTTAGTGCTCCCTTGCGGTTTCCTTTGCGGGCCACACAGGTATGGGAGTCTTGTATGGCCCCCGGGCTCTGCATATCACGACATCAAAGATAAACATCATTTCAGAGCATACTATGATAGACATATATATTATTGCATACATGCATGTGAATGGCACAGCAGCGGGACACACCTTCTATTTCCCTTCTTGTACGAAGTAGCCTGCGTGATTCTTGATATGTGAGACTGCCTGCTAGCGCTGCCTGTGGCTCCGGAGTACGTCGCCTTGCGCCTTAGTGCACCGTGTGCCAACCGGCCTTTTGCGCGGCACTACAAGCCGTTTGGCAGCCCCATCGTATTGGGATAGTCAGTCGCTTGTCTCATTATTGCTTATTGGGCTTGTGCAGACGAGTACCGTCGAATTACAAGCTCATTACGGGACCCTTCCTCATTAAAAGGTAGTTACGAGCGAAGTACGACCCTGGAGCACGTATGTGTCAAATGAGGGCACATGTGTTCTCATTTCCACGCTAAATACGGTCGCCATACGGGATATGGCTCAGGGCTGAACACAATTATGCGGATATTACGCTATGGATACGCAGCAAGCCGGGTACTCGCACTACAATACTGCTACGATCTGCGCTCTATATGTAATACACTACAGTTATATACTATATTATAATGTAATACATAGTAACATATTATATTACAATAATATTTTAACTAGTAACATATTATATTAACATAGTAATATTAATCGTTATAATATAGTATATAACGATTAGTAATATACTATATTACTAATAGTATATTACTGGGCCTGGAGTGGAACAAGTGTCTCGCTCACAGGTACATGACCATGCCTAGCTGGATGGGGTCGCCCTCGATCTCCCAGAAGGCTTTATTCAACCCGAACCGAAAGCAGCCGCGGGACGCCAGCTCCAGCAGCTGCA
Source organism: Tetraselmis striata (assembly GCA_006384855.1). NCBI lineage: Eukaryota > Viridiplantae > Chlorophyta > Chlorodendrophyceae > Chlorodendrales > Chlorodendraceae > Tetraselmis > Tetraselmis striata. The sequence goes on from VCJN01002769.1 coordinate 135,038, forward strand.
TGCGGGCATGGGGGCCACCACAGGGCCGGCGAGGGAAGGGCCGGAGGGTGGGGGTCAGTCGGCAGGCGCATGCCGGCGGCCTGGCACCTCGATAGCAGCAGCAAAGGGGCGCGGCGGGGCAGCAGCGCCCACCTTCACCGCCTGCGGCTCCTCCGGGAACCAGACCCCGGGCTCAGTCTCCCCGTTGAGCATGGCGTTGGCAAACGCCGCCGTGCTCAATCCAACCGACTCCTGCACAGGGTAGCCGCACACACCGCGGGTCAAAATATGCACATGCGGCCCTCTTGCGATGCTGCAGGAATGCCATGCTGATGACCGCTGTCCCCCCCCCCCCCCCCACCCACCCACCCCGCCGTGTACCGAGTGTGGAAGTCCAACATTGAATGGTTGTGGCTAGAACAGCAACACACATACCCGTAATTATCACGGTTTCCCTCATTTGCCGATGAGGCACGATCCCGCCACGCGATTAACGCTCATGAAACAGTAAAGCAGACTGTTGTGCCCCGAGGTTTATCATAGTAATAGTAATGTTAATATTAACATAGTAGTATTGTTAATATAACATAGGAACATATTATATTATCAATAATACTTTTAATATAATATATTTTTATTATATTAAAATGTTTGTTAAATTATAAAATGTTTTCGTAGCTAGATAGCGTACGTAGATTTTGCATCAGAATGTACGGGGTCGGCTGGGACCGAAAGATCCACGACTGGTACGGGGCTGCTAGACCGGATGGTGTCCGGAAAGGTGGCGCACGTTCCGAGCCCCCGCCGGTGTTGTACATTACATGCCACCAGCGATCACGTGGCTCATCATGACAGTACATTCCGCTATGCTGCTCCTGGCCTCTCATCACGGCCAAGACGTTGGAAGAGCCTGATTAATTGCTGCATCTCATGGGCTTATCGGACACGCTACACCCCTGTGGGATGGCGGATATCAATACCGATATTCACTCCACACCTCAAGCGCTTTCAAAACTAACCAGACTATCCCTAATCTAAATCGAGTAGCATCCGGAAACGTACCACACAAGCGAATAATTGTCTCCGGGTGGGCGGGTGGGAGACAATATAGTCGGGTGCCTTCCAACAACTGAAGGCGCTCCCGGTCCGCGGCCGCTAACGGACGTGAACCCCGGTACACCTATAGTGCACCTAGGTGCACTAAATAGTTAAATAGAATTTCTGAGCAACGGAGGTCGTCCCAACCGTAACCAACGGTCGGGCCTCGTAGCTGACACCCCAAGGCAGCTGGGATATAGTTTTCGCGGCGGGGGTGGGCCATATACCCACAATGCGCATGCGATGGGCCCAGTAGATCACGGGCTCCGCCGCCGCCATCACCACCACCTGCCCACCATGCGGCTGCCCCTCGGAACGGCCATTACTGTCCGTTTCGGTGATCTTACCGACGCCGCCAAGAAGGTATGGGTTGCTGCCCACCCAGGGGAGCCCGTGGCGGGTGTCACGCTGCGCGGCGTCGTCTGCGGCCACTCTGGCGCGTGGCATCGCGTCACTTTCGCCAAAGATCACCCTGAGATAGAGCGTGAGGTCAGCCTCAAGGCTGCCGCCCTCGTCCCCCCCGCCCCAGCAGCGCCCCCCGCGGAGCACAGGCGGGTGGGTCCGACCACCGTTGACTTGGAGGAGGTGCATGCGGCCAACCAGCAGCTGCTGGATGCGTTTGCGGACGCCGATGCCGAGCCCGCTGGTGACTCCGCCGAACCCGACGAATATCCCGCGGCACCAACCCCTCGCCCCACCCCCACCGAGCTTCCGCCGCCTGACTGGGAACCCGCCTCTTGCTACCGCTGTCAGCGTGAGCAGGCCAGAGCGTACCCCCCACGTTCCGGCCACTACCGCCGCAACCACAGTGAGGCGGCGTAGGCGGGCGTGGCATGGCACTTCTGGCAGTGGTTCCCCCTCGGCGCGATGTTGCGCGCCGTCGATGCCATGAACCAGCGCCGCCACACCGAGAAGGGGGGGAGCAGTGTCGTCCCCTTCTCCTTGGCGGAGTTCAAGGTCTTCCTGGCGGTTCTACTCGCGATGACGCTTCACTCGACGGTGTCGCTGGAGGAGCTGTGGGACAACCCTGCAGTGCCCTCCATCAAGGCGTTGCCCACCCGCTATGGCTTCGCTGCGCTGATGACACAGCGCCGCTTCAACGAGTGGCGCACCTACTTACGGAAATATATACGCACGCCTACCTGTGCTACACTTCTTTCACCAACAACAAGGACATGATGCGTCATGAGTGGAAGTGCGCCATGGCGGACGCGCTGGTTGCGGAGGGGAGGGCTGAGATGATGGGCTCTGCATCTGCATGCACAGCACCTCGCCTGTCCCCCGCAGCCGTGCAACTACCCGCAGCTCAAAGAGCTCTCATTGCAGTGCTCCTAGTCCCTTTGATACTGAGACAGGTGACGGACCCTCTGGAGTGCCCCGCGCGTTTGATGAGGGCTGGCGCACAAAAGGCACCAAGCGCACAGCTACGATGTACTCCGCTCCCAACCATGAGAACACCCCCAGCAAGTTCAAGGATGGCAAAGAACGCGCCAAGCGTAGGCAGTGTGTGGAATGCCGCCGCAACCTGGTCCGTAGCATTTGCTTTGACTGCGGCCCCCCTGTGTGCTCATCCCTATGCACCCGCCCATGCTTCGCCAGGCATGTTGCAGCCCACCTGCAGGCGGATGGATGGGCCAAGATTGGACCCGCCAACCCTCCCACCATCAACACCAACCGTGTACTGGACATATAAACTCATCCCTCTGTGTAATCCTATCTTTCTGGGCATTGTTGGTTATCATTATGTGAGTGTCTTGCATTTTCAGAAATATTTTACGTATTTTTTTGCATTTATCTGTCTTTTGTCGATAATTTATCGGCCGCCATCGACGCCGACGATGGCCGCCACCCCGCCCACTGTACCAACATCCCATCTTCCATGGCCAATAGGGACCAAAAGGCCCGGGAATCATGGTGGTTTGGGTGCGGCACTCCCCCTGGGTGATAGAGGAATCAGCGCATAAAGTTCTTCGCTGAGATTATCGCCGAAATCTGGCCGATATCCCGATTTTAGGGTTTCCAGATGACGGTCCAGAAACTCTGTTAGGGTTTGTACTCTCTACCGCAGCTAGAGAGATGAGTTAGCATCAACATACTGGAAGGACGGGGGAAAACGATTAAACCTTGAGTGTGATATGGCCGGTCGACGACATGTATCTGTTTAGTGAACCCGGGTACACCAATCTAGCGTTAGCCGGAAAGCTTATACTCGGATAAAGGGCGCCGCCTGACCGGCGCCGGCCGGTCCAGGCGGACCGGGCCGGCACGGTCGTCACATAACCCCGACGGCGCTGCAACAACCAGGGTTTCCTAGGTCGTTCCTCCCAAGGAAACCCTACAGTTTTCGCAGCTAGACAGCGCAGATTGTGCATCAAAATGTACGGGGTCGGCTGGGACCGAAAGATCCAACAAATGAAAGAACATATAAAGGACGCATGTACATGGGGCATGTACACGGACATATGTGAGCCAAATCATACAGGGAATTACATACATTCAGGTACAGACACATGCATGTGACATCACAAGCACGGTATAAAATTGCCACTAGGTCGGGACCTACGTTGCGTCCTAGGAGGATGAATCTGAGTTGGTATCGGGTGATGAACCATCAATGTCACTATCGCCCAGCTCGTCTTCTTCGACAAGTGTCAGGATCGCACGCGGCACGGACAGAACGTGCTCCTCATCCAACCCCATGTAGCGGAGCGGAGCCGAAATTGACTTCCAGCCACCATGTTGGCCCCATGTTGCAAACGGGATGTCCGCGTTAGCGGCGGCGGAAGCGCCGCCACTCCGGCTGGACTGGGTGCCAAACCGGGTCAGGATAGCGGCCTCGGTCATCGCATGGGTGAGCAGCGGGCTCAACCACCGCGCGAGGTATAAATATGTTTCATGCTGATTGGTAATACTATGTTGCTGATTGTTAATAACTATATGCACATTGCATGTACCTCAAGCTCCCACTGCTACACATCTAAGCCAAGCATAAGATACATGATCTCCTGCACATCAACCTCCGCATCACGGCGGGCCTGTACTACTACACAGTCCAGTGCCGCTGCGCCACCCCAGAGTACCTGCAGGCGCTGCGGCAGTGGATGTTCGGCGAGCTCGGCATCACAGTCAATAGCAAGAAGAGAAAGAACAAGAAGTTGCTGTCTCCATTGAGTCCTTCATCGGCGCTGAGTGCATGAAGCTTATCGCCAAGTACGACAAGGCGCTGGAGCACGTCAGGGAGAGTTACCTAACGGTAATTGCCTCCGATGATGTGAAGGCGCAGACCGCCTGGAAAATCTGCAAGCAGCTCTGGGAGCTGCTGCTGGAGCCCGTGGACCCAGTGCACGCATCTGGCACCGCCCAGCTGCCACCTCTGCACATGCATGTAGGAGGCTCGCACACAACAGGGCAAGCAGGTGGCAGAGAAATCCGTGCAGGCATTTGTCAATGTTGCATGTGAGAATGACGCTGCCACCGTGTGCTGCCACATTATGCAGTGCAATATCCCTTATTACATAAGCTAGTATGGCGACCTGCTGATCTCTAATTGTCACGGGTCTGAGCACGCTCACTTACTACTCAGCGTGACCGTCACAAAGACTGCCTATCTACCGGAGGGGCACTGCTAGGCACCCAGAGTTCAGGGTAGGGGGAGGTCCTTGGCCACATGAAAATTGATGAAAGCCACCAACATGAGCTACTCACACCAGAGCGGCCGAAGCGTGGCGCCCACAGGGCAAGAAGCGCGCTACGCCCATGTAGACCCCCCCCCCCCCCCCCCCCCCCCACCCCGGGCACCAAGCGGGCTGCGCCCACGGGAGCCGCAGCACCGCAGCCCTTTTCCCCCATAGAAACATTGTAATAGCTCTTTCATGACAATTGCGATCCAAAGTTTGAGATGTAGTGAAAATATTACAGCGCGCGGCTAGCGCCTGGCCGCCGTCTTCTTGTCAGCGAGCATCTTCTTTCCCTCACGCACTCTCTCGCGCTGCTCTCTCTCAAGGCGGGCATGGGCATCTTTAAGCATGCCGGCATCCCTAAGCATGTTGGGGGACTCCGTGTTGCTAATACCGCCGTACTTGCCTACCGTCCCATCGGCACGCCGGGCTTCCGACCGTCTGGCTGCCTCAGTGTGGAAGAGCGCGGGTGGCTGCCGGCGTCCTGCTTGCACGGCCGGCAGAGCGTGCCGGCCGGTATCCTGAAGGGCGGGCCGGGGGCGGCAACAGAAAAGTTAGAATGGCATGTAGCGAGTACGGTTGGCATTTCTATTAACTGTAATTATCAACCACCCAACCCACCGCCATCGCACACTCACGTTGCGGCGCTCACTTGTAGAGCAGGCCGGTGGGCTGCCCGCCATCGACGTCCGTGATGTTGAAGGCCTCCACCTCGGCGAGGCAGGGCAAGCAGTAAGCGGCACCGCGTTCGACGGTACCGTGCTTGACGAGACGCTCCGGGGGCGTCAGGACGCGCACGGTAGTCGGGGACAGCTCAAAATCGTCATCCTCGTCGCTCTTCTCGTACTCCCACTCCGACCCACTACCCCCCACGTCCTAGTCCTCATCCGAGGAGAGGTCAAGGGACCTGGTGCCGTCGTGGTTCGGGTAGCGGGGTTTAGTCCTGGTTGCGCGGCCGGGTTGGCTGCGGGTGGGTGCCACGCCCCCGCCGGTGCCATCCTCCCACTCGCGCATTCACCACAAGGCGCGTCAGTTGGTGTCGAGGTTTCTTGGGTGCTTTGACGTGATGATAACAAGTACTCGACCCGTTGTAAACAGACTGTCGAGGTAGTCCATAAGCAGTGTGTCGAGAGAGCCCTCGTTGGTTCAAACCAAGTGCAGTCGCAGATGCCCCCGCCACATGACTCTGCAAGCGGGCATAGGTGCGTTTTGCTCTGCGAGGACGGTCTGCCATGCTTTTGTGCGCCGAGAAGCGTGAAGATACCTCGAAGAATACAAGCGCGGGAGTGCATGCGAGTGGTAGATGAGTGAAAAGCACAGTGGCGGAGTAGCATTCGAGGCAAAATCGGCTAGCATGGAAGGCAGGGTAGCGACGCATCTCGTCAAAGGGCGGTGGATAGATGTGTAGTACATCGTGCAAATCCATTTCACTAGCTAGGTGAATAGTACCTCGTACAGTGCTGGCAAGAAGAGGAATGTGTCAAAGCTCAGTTTCACAGTACATTCGTACAATACTAGGCGTAACTCAAATTTGCACCCCCCAAAAGGGGTACAAATTTGAGTTAAGGGGGGGGTGATTTTGAGTCCAGAAATGTGTCGATTTTGACTCAATAATTGCCATTTTTTCGGACAACTGGGGAGGGGAGTGGGGGGTGGGGCAGCATTGGCCGGAGGAAATGGGCCGGCGCCGGGACAGATGTACTTGTTCGGCGAATCAGTCTTAGGGTCGGCAGGGCGCGGGCGTTAGTTGTCACCGTTGTGTTCGATGTCGATGGCCGCAAGGTGGCGCATGACCGTTTCGCATGTGTCGAGCTCCTCGTTGGCGCGGCGGGCGGCTGCCTCGAGGGCGTTGACAACCGAGTCGGGGATAGCACGGTGAGGATGACGCCGACCATGGTGTACTCCGAGTAGCGTTGCTTGGCTGGAATGACGTCGAACGTCCGGCGGATGAGCTGAGAAAGCTCGGCGTTGGACTTGCGCATGAGAGGGTCACGGTGGGAGATGTGAAGCTTTGTGCAGTGGCGCTTGACGAGGCCATGCAGATGGGCGTTGGTGTAGAAGTAGGCTACGAGCTTGGAGGTGAAGTCGTCGAGCCCATGGAACATGGTGGAAGCGAAGACACCGGTGGCGATCTCGTGCTCGGCCTCGGGCGTTGCGAGTATCGGGTCGCGATAGGCCATACCAACGTCGGACTGCTGGGGGGCCGAACTGAGGGGTGCGCCAAGTCTCGAGGGTCGAGGTTCATTACATGCCCGTGATGGTCTCCCGCAAGTCGGCCAGATTGCGGACAAGCTGGCGCAGGTCGCGACGCTCAAGAATGCGACACGAGACGGGCTAGTCGTTGTTCGGGGCGCGGGTCTTGCCCTCCGCCAGCTCGACAACGCGATGGACTGGTTGAGGGCCTGGCGGGCAGCCGCCTAGTCGACGTCCATGGCTGCATGCATAGCGGGTCCGGTCTGGGAAGACGAAGCTGGAGCAGATGAGCCGGCGGAGTCGTTGCGGCGGGCAGTCACCGGCATGCGGCGGAAGCAAGGACGGCTACCGTCAGGGGTTCGAACCAGAGCTCAGCGAAACCAATGTGAGGTGCATTATTGCGGTGCAGTATAGAGGCAAGGACAAGTGATTTGGAGCAGACGGATTATGGTTACATGCCGGTTGGTCGCCGGCTGAATAGCTCGCAGATCGTGGCAGATTGGGCTAGAGATCACGGATGGCCGGGCAGTAGGAGTCAGATGGCACCATCATATGTAGTGTAACACATGTGGGCCGCGGGGTTTGCCCTCGGGCATTGGGCGCATATGCAAGCATACGGGTATAGTCGTAAATGTAATATGATGATGGTTACAAGTATCTTGCAGATGATATATGTAATAGTGGCGAGGGTATAGGTGCATGCATAGGTAGGGTTGGGGAACACCCAAACACGACGCCATCGCAGACGCCTTCCGCGAACACTGCGTTCACGCTCCGGATATCTTTGTACGCCGGGAGGTGGATGACTTGTTCCAGCATGCAGTGCCTCTCGGCAACACCGTACCCAGGGATGAGCTCGAGGACCTTGTGCCGGACGCAGAGCTCTCCCTCCCGGCGTTCAACGTCGCGACCGGGGGCTATGATCCGCGGAGCTTGAAATTCACGATGGTGGAGTTCAAGACTATGCGGTACCGCTTTATGCACCCTGCGGTGCCCCGGGCAACTCCTGTGGATCGGTTTGAGCGCTTCATGTTGGGCGACACACAACGGGGGGTGGCACTGCGGGATGCGGCGTGGCACAACACGGAGCCGGGACACAGGGGGCCACTTCGAGACATCCTAGAGATGTCGGAGTACATATGTTTGGTCTTCGGCACAGTGGGTGAGGTAAGCAAGGCGGGGTTGCGCCACACTACGCGCGGTGTCACATACTTGGCCGCGGATCATGATGCCCTCTCATCGCGGGGCACTCGGAGCACCACCCGGGCTCACCAGGAGGCCGTACTCGCAAGAGATTTCCTCGGAATCTTGAGCTTGGTAGCGGCTCCAGAGCGTGCTCGCTGCCTCATCAGACGGCGCTCCTCATCGTCCGCCATCCCGTTGCCGAATCTGCACAGCACGTCCGTGGAACACCCTTGCACACACGTGCACGCGTGGCCCTGACTCTTAACCAGGCGCGCATCACTCATCCACCCTGCCTCGTGCAGGATGCGGACCGCTTTTAGGCTTGTATGACACGGGATCCGCTCTACCGGTGTAATCTTTAAACGCACATACAGCGCGCGCCACGTCGCAAAAAGCAAATGGCAACTAGCCAATAACCATTTACTATTTTCCCTTTTTTATTGATTTTTGAGCCATCAAAACTGTATGACACGGGAGCAGCTCTACCGGTCAAAGTTGCCGCTGCTACCGCCGAGGGCAAATTTTGAGATGTCCGTACACCGTTGACGCCAAGCATCACAGAACCGCCCGCACTTGCTGCTCGGTCTCTTGGGCTTAGGTCGGTTGAGGGTTGTCCGCCCGCGACATAAGATCCAGCGGGAGACGGGTCAATGAGGCCAGCGGGGCGATGCCCTTCCGGTCGAAACACGCTAGGAGGCAGCGCCCCGCTGGGCGCACCGGATGGCGACATCTACCGGGTGGAGACAAAGGACACGCTTACCTAGCCGCATGATCGGCCGCCTGTGGCGCCTTGCGTGGCGATTCCGGGCGCGCGACCACGGCCGTGAGGCCGCGTGGAATCCATGCACCATCCATTCGAGGTTTTGGGGGGATTACACGGAGCGGCGGGCGAGGGGTAGCGCGATGAAGGTGGATTCCCCAACGGCAGGGTGCCGCGTTCAAATAGAGCGGTAGAGCGGGGACTAGCGCCGAAAGCCCGACATACTAGGACTGATCTACATGTACCGCTGTAGGGGTGCCCGCTGCACGGCCGAATTGCACTTATTTGCGACGTGGCGCGCTGTGTGTGTAGAAATTACGGCGGTAGAGCGGTCGACCTACCGGTAGGGCACATCCCCATATGACGTCATATGACCTTTCAGGCGTATTGCTGTGCTGATCTTTCGTATAGTACCACTACGCAAAAGTATGTAAGGATACTGTACTCCCTACTGCTATTACAGTGTAGCGGTGGATGATTTACTTACTGTACTATACTGGCCTTTCTGTAATTCACACCAGTACTGCAGTATTTTACAGTGATCCAACAGTGCTGGAAATTGTGTCACTGGCGTTAATTAATTACACTGCGATTCCTCGTAATACACAATTCGCTGTGATTAATATATATTAACTAGTCATCATGCACAATAATGCTCCTGCAATTTGCCTGATGACCATAACGGAGCGTCAGGGCTTTCCGTACCTGTAAATGGATCGCTGCCTGACCCAACGGCCGTCATAGAGAGGCTGCATGCAAGGTTTTCATTGGTGCCAGTCCTGTCCCAGGGGAGGAAAAAGTACTGGTACTCTACTTCTTGCCTCGTCCGGATGTGTTGTACAGTATGAACAATCCTTATATAATAAATGATAAATGTACATGTAGTATTAAAACTGCATATATACAAAGTATGTGTATATAAGGGTTTTACGGGTTTAGGGTTTGGACTACCCTAAACCCTAAACCTCAAAACCCTAAAACTAGAAATATATATACACACCAAAAATGTGGGCCCATGTAGGCGTTCAATTAGTTTTTTTGCACGATGCTCCTGCAATCTGCCCGATGACCGTAACGGAGCGTCAGGGCTTTCCGTATTCACATGCTCCCTGCCTAAGTGAAAACAACCGTTGTACAAAGGCTGCAAGGTTTTCATTGGTGCCAGTCATGTCCCCGGGGAGGAAAAAGCACCGGTATACTTTACTTATTGCCTCGTCCGGATGTGTTGTATATACAATTCTCCTTCTAACAAATGTAGTCTGTATACAACAAAAATGTGGGCCCATTACTATAGGATCCGGCATGATGATCCGACGAGGGCTTCAGGGGTGGTCCTCCGACACCTTAATATCTTGCTTAAGTTGACCCATGTATGTCCGTTGTTGTATGTATGTGTATATGCAATATAACATATCCGGACGGGGGACTTACACATAATGTAGGCGGGGTAGTAGCAATTCTAATACCTTTAAGCCTTTTCTTGTACCCGACCGCAACCGTAGTCGTAAATATGTATACGGGTACGGGAAATCCGTACGAATCCACAGCGTACGGCGCGCCCCGCGCGACCCGATTTTTTATTACCTCGTATACCGTACAGCCGGCCGAGCAAAACACTGCCGCCGCGCCGCAACGTCGGCACTACTCACCCGGGCATCAGCAGCCCACAGAACCCTACCGCCCACCCGTCTCCCGGGCCATCTGAGGCAGCCACCACCCCGCCACGCCCACCCAGGGCCTCTAAACTCCCGTTGACCGGCGGTCGTACGGTCGGAGGTGTCCCACTCAGGTGTGCCATCCCGCCGCCCCCCTGCGCGAATTGCCGTTGTTGCTGCGTCATCGCTCACTCGGCACCCACTCTGCCACTCACGCGAAAGCACAAGCCGTAGGCATAGCACCCGCTCGGCGCATGTAAACGGTCCCGAACCGTTGGCATATGTGTTGTGCATGGGCCCATGCGCGGTGCGGTGGTGTCGTGCCGTTTGCATCCTGCAACAGCGCTTCGTCTGTCGGGGTGTTAACCGTGATTTTGCCGCACTGTTGTAGATATGGGCAGCCGCGGCTGCTGCGGCGCAACCGGCGCCACATGCTGCCCGACCCCAGCCGCATGCATGAACCGGCCCTTCGCGCTGGGCATCAACCGCCATGACCGTCCCGCAGGGCACTCCCAAGGAGCACCGCCGACCGCCGACCGGGCGCTGGCCTGCCACGAGCGCCTAACGAAGATGAGCTGGCCGCATGCCCTTCGGTTGCTGAGGGGGAGGGGGTGTGGGCAATTACAATTACATTACGCCTTCGCGGTTTAACGCGAGCTCCCCTATGGCAGCAATTAGTCTATAGCTGCTCAGAAGGGTAGCTATGGGTGTTAGATATGAGCATGTAGGGGCGTCGGTGCTTGTGTGGTGTGTGTGCGGACTCAGGCTGAACAACGCATGGTGTCTTGAATCGCGTATGCGGTGATGTGCACACGCAGCGACATGTCTGGCTATAGAGCGTGCTGCATCAATTGCCTGCTTGCGCAACTCATGGAGGACAAGCTCTGGGAGCCCGAGGCACCACAGCAGATGGTGCGCCGCCAGCAACGCGCGCTCAAGCGCGACTCATCGCGGCGTTGGCTGCGGCCGGCATCGACTACAAATAGCAGCGCATCTTCCCAGCAAGCCAGCGCACATAAAGTTTTGACCCCCCTCCCCCCTCTGCCGCACCCACTGGTGCCTGTAATCTTCCCTGTCCTCTCCTTCCCCCATCGCTAGTGTGATGCATGGCACTTGCATGATGGCGAGGCTAAAGGGGCCAGTGCTAGGCTATAGGAGCTGGTGCCGAGGCACGCGCGGGGCTCGCTTGGTGGGTGCACCCGCAAAGGCGGGTCACACGGCTGGGAAGGGGAGAGGGGGCGTTGAGGGCTGTGGGGGGGGGGGGGGGGGGGGGGCATATGGTGACATGGTGCCACCCGAGGTAGTGCCAACCATGAATGTGTGTGTGTGTTGGGGGTGGAGGGGTGGGAAGGTGGGGCATTTGGTAGCAGAATGCCAAGGCAATGCTGCCGGCTATCTAAACTAGTGACTGCACTTGGATGGGGGGGGGGGGGGGGGGGCTAGGGATGCTGAGAGCAGCTGAAGGGCACCCGGGGGCGGGGCAAGAGGGAGCAGGGCGAATGATTGTGAAAGAGCGGGGACCCGCTTGCCTGCCATCGTATTATACATTGCACAATATCTCTTGCTGCACTCATGTCTCACATCACTAGCTTAGCTATAGTGATCCCCCCCCCCCCCCCCCCCCCCCCCCCCCCCCCCCCCCCGCACCGCGTATGCACCAAACCCTAAAACCCAAAACCCAAAACCCGTAAACCCTAAAAACCCTAAAAACCCTAAAGGTGGGTATACGCATCAACTGCCCGCCGGGATGAGAAAGTGGTATTGGTAGTGTGTCTGTGGGGGGGAGGGGGGACGAATGAGCTGCCAATTGCTGTCAAGCTGGTGCGTTACATTGGGGCAGGCGCTGGGCAGACAATTGGGGCTCGCATCAGAGCAATGTCTAGTGCCTATGCGACTGCGCCGCCTCCGTCGCATGCAAGCTCTCCGGGCTCACCAGCACCGCCACCTCAGTCATGCGGCCCTGCATCCGCAGCCCACCGCCGCCAGCCATATCAGAGGTATCCAGAAGCCAGTGGTGGGGTTGTTGCGGCATTACCGCATAGTTTTCAGGGGCTGCCCTCCACAGCTTGTAATGCATCCCTTTCCGCCGTATGCGCTGTCTCGGCTCCTCACCGCTGTCGCTGTTGTCCCCGCCCTCCGCTGACTCGCTGCCTGACTCATCCCCCGCATCACAGTCCTCCTCGTCAGCACCGTGCTTGCACTTTCTGACGTTGTACCGGTGCTAATACAGCTTCGAATGGGCATCGCGCGCTGCATGGTTGATCTGCTCCGTTGATATCTCGTCAGCCGACAGCCGCGACCGCAGCTCAACCGTCTCGCGGTGTTGCACCGCTGCGGCCCTCAGCTCCTCACCCTCCATGCGACCTTTGTGGTCAACACGTCCGCCATTGACAGAGCGGATGCCAGCTGCGTCGCCGGGCGGACGCCCGTCCGCCAGGTTCAGCAGGCGGCAGCGGGATTGGCATGCCGGCCACGGCCCGCCGGCCGTGGCCCGCCCGCGGCCCGCCGGCATCGGCACTCGCGGCCGCCGCAGCCGCCGCTGCCCTCGCCTTGCGAGGTCTCTCACTCTCGTACGCCATTGTTGGCACTTCTGTGTGCTGGTGGGTGCGTTATGGTGGCGAAGTGGGTAGAAGTGTGTGACGTGCCGCATCGGCGCGCATTAAAAATACAGGTATTTACGAATTCCGTACGTTGTGTCGATGATATTCACGGCTGCGGACGGCCGCGACGCATATGCGGTATGGAACACGGGAGCAATTGTACACGTCGCTCGGGCGTCCCCATGACCGTCATCGTCATGATCCTCGTCGCCATCCTCTTCGTCGCCCTGGCCGCCAGCCTCGCTACCAGCACCGCTGCCATACTCCTCTTTGACGAGTTCCTCCTTTTCCCTCGGTAGACTCGCCTGCATGTCCGGCCTGCTAGAGGTGGGCAGCCGAGTCATGGGGCGAGTGTGTGTGGGCGCCCGTGTGAAGAAGATCATGGGAGGATAGCGTCATGAATGGCACGAGTTGGAGACGGAAGCTTGACTGCCTCGCCGACGAAGGCACATGGTCTTCACAATTGAAAAGTTCAAACCCTTTGACCCGGTATGGTGCCATCAGCGCGCGCCAGCCTGCGCGCTCGCCGGGGTGCCCGCGGGGCGGGGGGGGGGGGGGGTGCCGCGGGCGGGCGTCGGGCGTCGTCCGCCCACTGGAGATTTGCGGTGGGTGTGTACATTGTGCAGAACATACATATAGTACTATGCGCTAAGTACTATTTCGATTCACGTCTAGCTATACCTAGGCCTAGTAATTTATGGTATTCTTCATTTGTTCAATGAGCATTAAATTTCTATTAATTAAAACTCCCAAATAAAATTACCCCCTGTGTTGAGAGTAATTTAAAGTAATATATGAATGGAACTCAAGTTTTGGCCCTTTTGACTTGCGAACACATCGGTGATGGCAGCCAAAGGGCTCAACTTGTTACTGTGCATGTTGCACACCATACCTACTCGCTACATGCGTCAAGAATAATCATAGCATCATCAGCAGGGGGTGCTAAGGGTTCTCGGGGTGTTGATTGACCCTGCGCTGCAAGCATGTCGTTAGCCTCTACATCATCAATCAGCGCATCCTCAACCTACCAGGTTCAACACATCATTGTCGTAGTTCTCCAACAAGCGCAAATTCACACAGTAATGCAACAACTTCACCCCATTCTTATGTTAGAGAGAAGCGCGGGTTTTGGTGGCCACACGCTTGTGGACGGAATTCATGCGCTCCACATGGCACGCGGTGGGCGAGCATGACAAGATGCGGAGAGCAATCTCCCTCAAAAGGCATGGCTTGACGGGATTACTCCACCATATATAGCAGTGCACATGCATGCCGGGGCATGCCACTGGCTATGCCAATCGACGGGGTTCTTGCTGGTTCGTCGACCGTCATGACGCATGCCAGTGGCACAAACTGTCGCCTGCTCGCCTGCTCAAGACGTGTCGCCTAGCTCTGCTGGGCGGAGAAGACGGCAGTGGGCAGTATACCAGTACCGGGGTACTAGGGTGCCTTAGTCCTCTGGTACTGGTACTCCTTACTCGAAATACCTTTAACACCGTCGCATCGCGCGTGTCTGGCCTTAACAATACGACCATACAAATACAGCCTTATTTATTTGCGGCTGGCGCGGCCGGCCGCAAATCCTCAGCTACGGTTCGATTTGATAGTACGGTGGTTAAAAGCGATCACGGCTCAACGAATCATATTTTTGTACCGATACCCCTACGATTATTTACGGCTGCGGCCGGGCACACGAGTCGGCCTTACGGGTACCCGTACCTGACGGTAGCAGTACACCTACCGTGAGGACCTTTCTGATTGCCTTTTATTTTGGTGATTTCCGATATCGCCTTCTGCTGCTAGCTCATGTAATAGTACACTGGGTGCGGGACGCGGGCGCCATTTTTAGGCGGCTTGCTGTGCTAATCTTTTAGTACAGTACCAGTACCGGGACTGCTTTTAGCGGTGGATTTGTGAGTACTGTCTTTTTTGTTATTCACACCAGTACAAGGTAGGTTCCATCACTCATCCATATTAATATCCAGCGCCTGGAATGGGCCGCCGCCCAAACTACGGGTAGGGCGGACCTTTCGAGGTGAGTGCCGGGTATTTTGATGGCAGCAGTGTTTTAGACGTTGTCCAACAGTATTGGACGAAAATGCAACATTATTGGCGTTCAATTAGTCTTGCAGAATCCTTCGGCAATTCGCTTGTTGACTAGCGCAATGCTGTCGCCTACCCAGGTGACGGGTACCGCCTGTAGGAAGGTGCTATTGTATGGTCTCGGACGAAATCGTATGATTTTTCCCTTCCCCAGTACTTTCCGTGCATTCTCTTGAGGCTTTCCCTGTAACCAAAAACAACGAGTACCATAAATCGTATGATTTACCGCGATCCCTGATATCGCCTTCTGCTGCTACAGGGTAGCTCATGTAAGTATGATTTACCGCAAGCGCCCCGCGGCTACCCGTTCAAGGTGCAGGTTTATGTATCGTATTCGGCCGGCTAAGGCCCGGGGGCTCTGTCATCGAATAGCAGCCTAACCGCCGCCGAATCCTGTCCATAATCCTGTCGTCCTGTCCGCCGATCGGTATTATTGCGATCGCGGGCAGCCGAGCACGAATCGATTTGTTTTTTCCGATACGGTCGTCGATACCAGGGTTGCCCTGAACCCCCCCCCCCCCCCCCCCCCCCAGAGGTATTCAGTTCAGCCTGAACTGAATTCAGGCACTTCAGGCTGAATTCAGCTGAAGGGTCTTCAGACTGAATTCAGGCCTGAATTTAGGCCTGAATTCAGCCTGAAGACGCTTCAGTTCAGGTATTCAGGTATTCAGGATGAACTTCGCGCCGGAACCCCCCTCAAGGTACTATGTATATTGTATGTGGTGTGGGCATAGCAGCGTCTATTGAGTCACTAATACCTAGCGGCAAGCATGACAACACATGGACCTCCGAACATGCATATGGAGTGATATATATATATATATATATATATGTATACACGTGTGCTCATGCCGTTCCGCTGAGCAAGAGGTGGTCGGCGGGCCGGCGTGCCTTTGCGCCACCTTACCGCCCCCCCCCCCCCCCCCCCCCAAGAGACAGTGGCCAATAAATTACTTAGTGCTTGTAAAGAAATTGTTACATAACTTTGATGAAAAACCCTGACCCTCCCGCCTTTCCAGGCTACCAGTGTCTTGATGACTTCCTTACGATTCGGTGGCCTTGATATCCGGCTTGACAGAGAGCATGTAACACTCCTAGCCGAAGTTGCACGAGAGAGCAGCGTCCACCTGTGCAACCAGGTCTACATTATTGTGTATATATATGAATACTTCAGTGGCCATATTCCCCACACCCATCTTATTCCGCAGGCTCTGCGTGACTAGGCCAGCGAGAGGGAACACGCGCTCACACTCTATCTGACTAGCAGGGATTGCAAGCAACATACGTGCCAATTCCAATTCCGAGTTTGCGGGGGTGGGACAGCACATCCTCCATGGCCGTTGCCACAGACCATTCCGCGTGGGCTGGCTGCCGCTCTCGCAAGTTTGAGCTGGCGGTCTGTGGCATTGTGCCACGCAGGTGGTGATCCACCACAGCACGTGTCGTGATAAGGCTCCTCAGCATGCTCCATGTCTGACGTGCACATGCAAGCAATACGCATGTCAGTATGTTGTATTGCAGCACGACAGGGCATGCACATCAGCTCAGGAGTAATACAAAACAGCATGGCATGTTGTGTAAACTTACGCTGGTGAAGTGCGTCTTCACCGGTGTGATGAACTTGATAGCCTTCACTGCGACAGTCTCATCCGAATAGAGACTCAAAGACAAACAAAGGTGGTGTGCAGTGGTGGTGCAAAGGCGAGAAGCTGCAGTGTTTTGAGAACCCAACAATTGGTTAACACAACGCTTACCAC
Organism: Tetraselmis striata; assembly: GCA_006384855.1. Classification (NCBI taxonomy): domain Eukaryota; kingdom Viridiplantae; phylum Chlorophyta; class Chlorodendrophyceae; order Chlorodendrales; family Chlorodendraceae; genus Tetraselmis; species Tetraselmis striata. Next base: position 152,045 of record VCJN01002769.1, read on the forward strand.
ACGGCAGCATTATACAGTACATATACTCGTAGTCTCAGGTACACATTGTACTAGTACACACAGGTACTAACTCGTAATATATCGTACTCGTATAATTGTCACATCACTCACATCTCACGGCATGCGAGGACCAGCGCGTGCTTGCCCTTGGAGGACTTCTTGGTCGAGGTGATGCAAGATTATAGCTTATTCTGAATCTTGCTCAAGGTGAAACTCTGCACGTACACATCCAACACACATATGGCAGTCAGTAGATAGTGGAGCTGGGCATGTCTACCACATCACATGGGATGCCGGCTGCTTGCTCATCGTCACCGTCAAGTTCTATCGGTGGTTCAGCGCTGGCACTGTCGGGCCGGGGCAAAGCGGACTGCGACAAGTCGCCAACGTTACGGCGGTTCGTATGGCGGGATGGGCTGGGGCGCGAGCCTGGCGGCGGCGGCGGCATGCTCTCTTCGTGGCCGGCGGCATGCATGTCGACTTCGGCCTCCGCAGCGCCGGCTTAAGGTTCAGCGGCCTCCGAGGCAACCTGCGTGGCTTCCATAATCAGCTTGGGGGGGAGAGGGGGGGGGACAGGGCGTAGGGTTGAGACTTGAGACTTCAGAGTGGAGAGTGTAGTGCTGCGATCGCGCGCCATTTGGTGATGCTGTATTCCGTATTCCTTGGCGGCGGTCGCCAGCCTGCGTTGCCGCCCAAGGAATACAGCAAGTGCAGGATGACGCATTACCGAAACTGAGAACACCGTTTAACACTGCGCAATATACTATTGGCGCACCATCATGTACTATATGCTGTGTATGTGGGCCTGGTACGGATGCGGCCGTGTGCGACACCTAGGGCGATTATAGTACAATTTCTCTGCGGATTCGGACATATATCAGAACGATTGGATTGTACCGCTAGCCGCTACACTCAAAACTCGTACGTTTAGAGGGACTTCAGGTAGGGGGTATTCAGGCCATTTTCGCTAGGTATTCAGCCTGAACTGAATTCAGCTGAAGTCGGGACTTCAGCCTGAAGTGGCCTGAACTGAAGCCCCTTCAGGGCAACCCTGGTCGATATGTTAAGATCCATGTGGACATGCGGTCCATGTGTACATGGAGCGGTCCACGTGGACATGGAGCCTCCATTGACCCATGTCCACATGGCCCCGTACCATGTACACATGGAGCAATCCGGGTCATATCCGTGTGGACATAGGCCGTCTGTCGGCCCATGTCCACATGGGTCGACCCGTGTTAGCACGGAACGTCTGTCGCGTCCCATGTTCAAATGGGCCGCGCTGGGCAAGCCCATCTGCACATGGCCACGACGCACGGTGGCGGGTAAGGCGTTGTTCGGGCAGGCGCCGGATCGCGGTTACGACCCGGCCTTTGTACGGGCAGGTGCTGGTTGGCGCTGCGGCGCCCGCCATTCTGCGGACGAGTGCCGTGCCGGCGCGGGAGCTGCGATCGGGCGCCAGGTACAGTCGCTATTCCCCTGCGGACAGGCCGTGCTCACTCGTCCCCACAGTAGCACTCAATCGCAGCTGCGCAACTCCCCTTTCCGGGACCGCCTCTGCCCGGCTCTGGCCGGCTCTGGTCGATACTATGGTCTTAGGCAATACTGATGCTACCGCAGGCGCTGCCGCACCGGAGGATGGGCCGGCCGAAGATCAACCGGAGGTTGAGGTATCATTGGTGGTGCAGGCGCATCGCGACGTCTTCAACAAGAGACTTCGTGAGTATGTGGGGCAACGTCGAGACAACCAGACGTTGCGGACAGAGGCAGAGTACAATGAAGCCATGCAAACCCTCCGTACCTTCGAACAAACGACGAGAGAGGTGGGGCCCGCCGACATGCCTTGTTCGCAGGTTGCCCCCCGATATGGGCCACAGACCTCGCGGGTAGGCGGGTTCGCGTGTTATCACTGTACAGTCTGACGTTTAGCCGACCCGATCGCGCAACAGCCCGCTCATCCTCTACATAGTGCAGTTTCCGACAGTCGGCTCTTTTGCCTCGTTGTTTGCGCCTGTAGCTCCGCTGCCGGCGCCGATACTACGGTACGGCATGCAACTGGGCGGGCACTTGCAGCCGCCGCCTGCTGTACTGCCGCGCCGAGCCGAAATAAACTGGCGCCGCGCCTCTGCCATGTACTGAGGTGCAAAGTGCTCTTCTTGTTGGACTGTCGAGCAGGAATGATCGCGGGCCTGGGCTACACAGCGCCGCTTCGATATCCTGACCTGCGGAGACTCCGATATGCTCATCCAGAGAGGGGACATAAATGCCCCTCTGGAGCAGGTGAAGCTCGTCAGTCACGCCGGGATGGTCTTCGAACACATCCGGGATTTGCACCTCAAAGGGGTGCACGCCAAGGTGTACCTCCCTGAGCCCTCCCATTGTCCCGCTCTGCTTGCTGCCACTGCATGTTGGCTACGTACACACCACTAAGTGTGCCCTCCCCCCATCACACTGTGCAGCTCAAGAAGCTTCACAAAATGATTCTGGGAAGGTACTGCAACATCCCCAGGCGTGCCGTCAAACTTTTCTGCGAAACATGCGTCACCTGCGCCAAGAGCAGAACTACTAAGGGTAAGGCCGGTCACCGACCGATATTGTCCAAGGGCATGTTCGGGGCCCGTGGCCAGATCGACCTCATCGACTACCAATCATCAGAATACAAGAGCTACCGCTTCCTGCTCACCTACATCGATCACGGCATCAAGTTTTGCTTCTGTACTCCGATCCCCAACAACCAGGAGGTTTGTATGCCGCAGTAGCGGGCTAGTTTGATATTTGCGCGCCTATCCAACCCCCTTGCTTCCGCCTTCCCCCTTTCTTATTTAATCTATGTATCTTAACACCCCGCCCCATCCCTGCAGAAGGACTCCATAGCAGGGAAACTGTTTCTACTCTTCTTTCTCCTTGGGCCGCCTGCCATCTTTCAAGCTGACAATGGTAGAGAGTTCTCCGTGTTGCCGACAAGCAACCGAGCAAGATAATTGGTCTCTCGGAGGAGGAAGCGAAGGAGGTTTGTGGGCCATTGTGTAATAAATAGCATGCTGCTCAGCCTGCATACAAGTGCAAGTCTAAGATATGTGCGTGTTGTGATTGCAGGTGATTGCAAGCTCTTGCCTGCCTGCCAAATGGTAACAGGGAGAGCTACACATAGCCCCAGCAACGGCGGCGTTGAAAGATTCGACCGCACCATTGAGGAGTACATCGCACATTGGTGTGATGAAAACAAGTCCCCCAATTGCCCTTTGACGAAAAGGGGCAGCAGGCAGAGGAGCAGGCGCGACAAGAGCAGCAGCCACAAGAGCAGGAAGACATGGATGCCTTCAGAACGCCAACGCCTCTCCCAGTTGGTGAATGCCCGCAAAGACGTTGCAGTATTGTTGGCCTGCCATGCTGCGCATGTACTGCGCCATAGCATAAATTGCTGAGCAATGATTATATTAATGTGATTATGATCAACTCTTTAAATAATATAACAATCGACAGTAGCATTATCACTACTCTCATCAACGTATGTTAATATTATATATGTTGGGTTTTATATATAACTACTGCTGCTGCTATTGGGTTATGTATATTAGGTTACTATGTCGTACATACTGTTATATGATAATGTCCTCTAGCCAAGGCCATCCCTTTGATTGTAATGTCTCTCTCTCTCTCTCCAAATAATACTTATTATATTTTTATGTGCGTTTGCTGTATTATGTATTTATTTTGTATACTATAATTATGTAGCAGTGCTAGCTCGTATTCCACAGCATATATATCATGAACACACAAGTGCTAACTTATATTCCCTTCTCCCCGCTCCTCCATGTAAAACGAAACATATCTGCCCATCACGTCCAGGATTAGCGTGAACGCGCAGCACGATGAGCAACTGCTCACTCGCAACGAGGACCAGCAGACACTACGCGCTTACGTCCCATACCCCAACTTGCCATGGGACCCGGACACATATTGCGCCCCATGCAAGGCTTGGTGCGATGGTGGGCATTGCAAGATTGGGATGCTTATCCCCACAGCCGGCCTTGTCAAGGGTCATCAGTGTGGCGCGGCAAGGCCTTCTACCATGTCATATCCACAGGTAACCTGTTGTTGCTGTCAATCTTGCCAGCATGCCCGTTATTTATGGCATGGGTGTGACTGTGTCACGCATGTGTCTTGCACGCAGGTGGAACGGATGATGGCCACTGCAGCAACGATTGCATGGCTGCTGGGACAGTGGATGTGGTGCCTCGCTCTGTTGAAACGACAAGTGCAGCCACCGTTGCAGCTGCCTCTTCCTGTGAGTCAGTGGGCTGTAAGAGGCAAAGGTCGCCCGAGGAGCCACCAGTGCTTCCGGCTGCAGCGGCAGAGGCTACTCCACAAGTCCTCGTGCAAGCGGCCGTTGGCGATTGTAGTCCAGTATCTCCCTCCCAGCTGGCCAACGGTCCCGGGCGGCGCGCAATCAGGGCTTAGTGCGGTGCTACACAGGCCAAGCAGTCTAGGGTGATGCATGCCCGGGTCGCTCCAAGGCCGGCCCAGCACCGGTGGTGGGTGATGTGGTCAGAGTGCCGTTGGCAAAGGAGGACCGTAGCAAGGTGGACCCTAGATTCCTGACATGCATGGTGAGTGAGGTGAGTTATGTTATGCTCCTCTTGTTGTATACTGATGCCAGTTGCACGCAACCCTTGATGTGTCCTAGTGATGCCGCGCACATCTTCTTTCTCAAATGCCCTCCCCAACCCCCTGTTTGCAGATGACAGAATGCAATTCTTACAGAGTGGCTGTGGACGCAGGTGTTATGAAGACCACATATGGGCAGCAAGATATGGATCAGTTGCGCAACATTGCACCCGCGCGGGTGGGCTTGGCGGGTGTGGTAGAGAAGTGGGGCGACCAAGCATCATGAAAGAAGATCTCCCTCAGAGAAGGTGTAAGATCTGTGTCACTATTTGGGGGCCGAGGAATGATCAAATGCACATGTAAAGGGCCGCGTGCCACCAGTGTGTGCAGTTGCCGCAAAGCTGGTAGGAAATGCAACTCTAGGAGTCACCCTGATAACAACTGCTGTCGGAACATTGAGGACCATGGTGCTGGCACTAGCGCTCAGGGAGCTGCCACCCCAGTCCGTGTGATGAACTAAATTCTAGAATAAAACAAAATTTAACCGAAGTCTCTCTTTAATTTCACTCTAATTTAAAGTTAATGGAATCTGCTACTTAATTTGAACTTAATTGAAATCGAATTAATTTTGCCTTAAAATGCGGATAGAAACTTACCATATCACACATGGGCTGGATAGCGTGGATCCATGTGTAAATGGTCCAAGTACCGCGCTCCATGCGCACATGGGCCGGTCCGTGTGTACATGGTCGTTTGTCGAGGGCAGTCCATGTGTACATGGGTCAGCCAACGACCCGTGTTCACATGGACCCTTTCCGGTTAACTCCATGTGTACATGGTACGGGCCATGTGGACATGGATCAACGGAGGCTCCATGTTCACATGGACCGCTCCATGTACACATGGCCCGCATGTCCACATGGATCTTAACAGATACACGAATCGATACACGAAGCGACTACCGCCTGACCCCTGCGCTACCGCCCGGTGGCGGCGCAAGACTGCTGCTGCTGAGTGTTTTCTGTGGATGTACGCAGCTTGCGGAGTACGGCCGCTACTGCTGATAGCGCGGTGTGAAAATTCTCGGTATACACTGACGCTACATACAGTTGTGTACTTTGTGCAAAAGTGCCGCCTTGACAGGCGGGCACAGCGTAGAGACGCTGCAAGGGTTTCACTTGACTGGTGCCAGTCCTGTCCCGCCGGGGGCGGGAAAAACAAACAGCGGTGAAAACCTGTGAATGCAGCTGCTGCGGGATCGATGGTCTATGCTGTGTGCACAGCGCGGCGGTATCAGTACCGTTGAATAAAATAAAAGAACAATACATCAGCAGAACCCGCCAGACGGTGGTGGGCTCTGCTAGAAGCCAGAGACGACAGCGTTCCTCAGTGCTCGGCGCCTCACGGCGTGGCGCACGGACGATGGGCAACGACTCAGCGGATCACGGCGAGGTTTTAGGCGAGGTTCTGTGCGTGGACGACGATAAGGTGCAGCGGATCCTGTACAAACGGATGGTGACGAAAGCGGGGTGGCTCTGCACACTGGCGGGGTCGGCGGAGGAGGCGCTCGGCATCCTGATGGAGCGATGGAGCGCCACCGGCGACGACAGCACGTTCCCGCAGCAGGCCATCATCGGTCTGTGCCTGCCGGGGATGTCCGGCGTGGAGGCGCTGGCGGAGATCCGGGGTCGCTTCCCGGACGCTGTGCTGCCGGTGGCGCTGTGCTCCTCTGCGCATGCGGAGCTGCTGAGCTACACGGAGCACCACGACGACGCCTTCGCGCTATTCAAGCCTTTCCTGCCGACGCACCTCCGGGCGTGCCTAGACAGCCAGGCCAAACTGGGACGTCTGAAAATCCAGCACCGCGAGCTCGCGCGGAAGGCTGCTGTTGAGCAGGAAGGGGAGCCAGAGACGTCCAAGATTGTCCGAGTGAGCGGGCCGCAGCTGCATGTCCTGTTCCGAAAACTCCGACTGCCGCGCTACAGAGCCGCTCTCGGCGCGGCCGTGGCGCTGCTGCTCTTCCTGCACGTGGTCGACATCGCGGTCTGCCTCGCGGCGCCCTGCTCCTTCTACGACATCGGCAGCCCGGAGGCGTTAGCGGCGGGGCGCTGCGTCGACGACTACAAGCTCGTGTCCCGCGTGCGGATGGGCGGCTACATAGTCTGCTACGCCGCGGCCGTGGCCCTCATGATCCACAAGTTCCGGGCGGTGACGGCCAGCTGCTGCAGTGGCGGTGCGCGTGCGTCGCGTGTTGACTGGACGTGGGCGGCATCGCCCGACCTATACGAGGAGTCGCTCAACTCCATTCGGGCCGCCAGCGTCGTCGTGGGCCTAACCATTTGCCCCTTCACGCTGCTCAGCACCGCCGCCTTCCTCGCTCCGGCCGTCGCCACCTACAGCGCCAGCGGGTCGGACGACGCGCTGTTCGACGCGGTGTGCGGGGGCAGCCAGTTGTGCCTCCTGGGGAAGCACTTCAACTACGTGCTGGCCGTGGCGGCGTTTCACAACTACGGCATGGCCGCCGTGCGCTACCTTAGCTTGCCCAACCAGATGTGGAGCATCGCGATGGGGACCGCCATGGACAAGAAACACAACCTGCGCCGAGTCCGCCTGCACCGGGAGCCATACCTCTTGCTGGCTTCCCTCGGCATCCTGTTCTACACAAACCTCCACCGCGTACTGCGGGACGTCCCCAACATCGCGCACGCCGACGAAGTTGCGGCCCTCTTTCTCGTCCAGATAGCCAGCCTCGTGTTCAGCCTCGGCGTCGTGTGGAACAGCCTGATCCTGCAGGACACCTATATGTTTCTGCGCGGCCTGGCGAGGATGCAGGGGGTGCCGGCCCCCGGCAGGCTGCTCCGGGATCGGCGGGGGCAGGACTACGCCTCGGCGGAGCCGCAGGCCCGCAGGATGCCCACCGTGCTCAAAATCCTCGACCAGTCCACCACCGGCCAGCGGCAGGAGGTGCTGCTGCTCAGCTTTGCGCTCGTCATGTACCTCCGCGTCACCACCGGCGTGACGATCTTCCAGGCGGTCGTCGTCTACACGATGCGCGCCGTGCTGGCGTGCCTCATCCTGTTGTTGCGCGAGCGGGAGGCCAACTTTGCGCAGCTGCGGAATAGCCCCGGCTTTGGGCTGGTGGTGTGCGCGTCCACGCTGCGCCGCTCGCTGCTGTGCGCTCTGAAGGGCGGCCCCTGCGAGGGGCGCTTGCCGCTCTACAAGGGCACCGCCGTGCGCATGCAGGACACGCTGGCGATCAGCTACCGCTGGCAAGAGGAGGAGATTCAGATCAGCAGCGACTGCGCGCTCAACATGGGGCGGTTCCAGCTGGAGGCGCTCGCGGCGGCCATCCAGGAGCACCGCTGCCGCTATGTATGGCTGGACTGCCTGTCGGTGCCGCAGCACAACTGCGACCTAAAATACTCGCTGCTCGCGCGGATGATGGCGGTCTACGCGGCGGCGCCCGTCACCGTGGCGCTCCGCAGCATCGAGGCTCCAGGGTCGCGCTACCACCAGCGGGCGTGGACGTGCCAGGAGTACTGCACCGCGCGCAGCTTGCACGTGGTGACGCAGGTAACGAGGGATGACGATGACGACGCAGAGGCGGCGATGCTGGCGGTGAAGGAGGTGGAGGAGGCGGAGGTGGAGGCGCTGCGACAGGAGATACAGATGGGCGCCGCCAACACTGTCCCGCTGTGGCTGCGCGATACACCCTGCACTGCGGAGGAGGCCAAGGCCGTGGTCGCCAAGCACCGCGCGCTGTCCAGCCGGCTGCACTGCAACGTCCACGCCGACAAGATCCGCGCGCTGCTGCCGCTGCTGACGCGCACACCGTGCGAGGGGCAGGGCGAGCTGGTCGCGCTGGTGCATCAGCTGGGGCAAGCCAGCGGCGAGGACCTGCGGGTGTGGAAGGGCGAGCTGCTGGAGCAGCACGTCACCATCAAGCAGAACTTGTGGCGCAGCTCCGTTGGGATGGAACTCGCGTCTGGCGGCACTGAGGGCGGAAGCGCCTCAAAACGCCCATCTGATCGCATTCACACGTCCAACTCCACACCCACGCGATCCGCTGCGCTCATTGGCGTGAAGAGCAACGCTATTCTTGTCCGGCGGGCCACCATGTGCAGCCCTTGTGCATCCCCGAGCAACAGCCATGACGGCACTCCGCCTCCGCGCCCGCTGCAGAGGTCCCTGTCGGCGCGGCCAGCCAGGGAGATGCAGCTGGACATGGGTTCCATCAAACAAAAGCCAAAGAAGAACACGACATTCACGTCAGTGGCAGCCGCCAACATTGCTGCGAAGTTCCGCAAGGCGCAGCAGCGCAGCTTGCTCTTTCCACAGTCCCGACCGGAGCGCAGGGGCTCTCCATTAGGGAACCCTGTGCGCGCTATCGAAGAGAGCCCCCCGCCGGTGCCAATGTACCAGGAGCTTGCAGAGGTTCCATCTATCCAGGAAATTTCTGACCCCGAACCTCTGGTGCTGCCGGGTCAGGTGACGGCAATGCCATATCTCGGTGGCGACAGTGCCCGCAAGGGCAGTGGAGACTATACACATTCCGATTCTCTTTAGATTCAAGTACACATGACTTCAATTATACCTGGTAGCGACTACCATTATATGCAATGTAGAACAAAAATACCCAAGCGCAGTTTGGCTTGGCGCACGGTGCGCCCGCCACATTTAAAGGGTCAAAGCACTGCCTCAGCCTCCTACACAAGCCACTGCTGAGGAAGCCCGGCCCGGCACAGCTGAGGCGCAAGTTGCTAATCATGCAGCTGCATCGTGTGTGCCCAATCATCTACAAACACGCTTACCACAAACAGCAAGTTGTGGCCAGTGTGTTTCAGCCTAGGATTACAGCCTATGTGTAAGCAACCGCTTTTTCGCTGTAGCTGCGGCTCCGTTGAGAATTAAGCCGAGACAAATCTATTGTAGCGGTGCCCGCTGATGGTGCACGGGGGCCGGTGCGGTTCTAAGATGTGTGTTTTACCTGTTTGGTACCGGGAAATGATGCACATCCAATCCGACTATATTAATTTGGTAGTGGGAGACATTTCAAGCGGTGTGTTTGTGTTTGTCCCACTGCCCGGGGTGAGACGGGACACACTGTCATTTCATATCACTAAAAGTAACGCAGCACGTTTTCGCCGATTCAAGTCTATTGTTCCAGCAGCTTGCTTGGCTTCGCGTACGCCCGTGCAGCAGTATAGTGCACTGCTTGCGGAGCAGTGGCAGGAGCAAACAGAGTATGATAGGAGGTGTGCCTAGCCGACGGGACGGGGCGACGAGTGCTGCCGACCGCAGGGGGTTGGCTGGGAGATGAGACGTGTTGGTTGGTTACAACGGAGTGAGTCACCAGCAGGTGGTAATCGATGCCATATAGTCATGCTGTAGGCGTGCAGTACGCACATATTTACCATACGGTGTACAGGCAGTGTCGCACTATGATAGCCCTCTCGAACAGTGGCCGCATTGGGTTTGATCCCCATACATCTCCGGAATAAGAGGGTGTGTGTGGGCTGGGCAAGCGCTTTGGGAAGTCCATCAGCCAGCATGTCAGTGGTAGAGATTGGTGTCACTGCAGTTGTACCAACATCTACTAGTTCCCTGGTATAGTGATGTCTGATGTCTATGTGCTTGGTCCGGTTGGATGCCATGGAATTGGTGGCCAACCTGACTGCGCCCTGATTGTTTTCATAGATGACAGTAGGTCCAGATTGCTGCTGGTGGATGTCCTCCATTAGTCGACGGAAGCGCGCGGTGTTCCGAGCCGCCCTGCTCAGTGGCACATACTCAGCCTCTGTGGTGGAGAGAGCTGTGGCTCTTGCTGTTTGGAGCCCCATCCAATGGCTGCTCCATTCAGCATGGTGACGTCACCTGACTGGGATCGCATGTTGGTGTTGTCAGCTGCCCAATCGGAGTCAGAGTAGACCACCAGGGTCTGCCTCTTTTGAGATGTGGCTCAATAGGTTATACCAATGGATGGGGTCCCTTTGAGGTATCTGAGAATCCGCTTGGCCTGTATCATGTGGATCTGCAGCGGAGCTGACTGATATCTGCTGAGGACACTGACAGCGAAGGCAATGTCAGGTCTGGTGCACATGGTGAGGAAGTTCAGATCCAACGAGGGCTCTGTAGATCTCGTGTTCCGCCTTGGATAGGGGACTATCGGCAGGCCGCTCTGATCTTGAGATGTCCTTGTAGTGTCTGCAGGACATTGGTGTGCCGGAAGCAGTGCAGTACTCCATCCCACACTTCTCCAGGAGCTTCTTGATGATGCCAGCATCCCACACAGGTTGATGATGCCAGCGGCCATGTCGCGGGTCAGGGCCATGCCCAGGATCAATGAAGGAGCCTTCGCCGAAGTCAGTCATCTTGAACTTGGTCGTGACGGCCGCCTCAGGTGACTGCACCTACTTCAGTGAGTCGGAGACGAGCTTGATGTCATCAACATAGACCAGGGTCAGACAGATCCTGTACTTGGGTGATTCATGGTGCAGAGACTGGTATCTGAGTGGGACCGCTTGAGATCAAGCTCAGTGAGGGCTTTGTTGATGAGCTCATACCACTCCATGGACACATGCTTGAGTCCGTAGGTGCTCTTCAGCAGCTTCCTCACTCTACCAGTCCCATCCTCAGCTCCCTTGGGCTGCTTCATGTAGATGTCTTCCTTGAGGGTGGCATTGAGGAGGGCTGTCTCAATGTCAGTCTGGTGGATTTGCATTCCACGATGAGCTGCCACTGCCAGGCATGTGCGCAGAGTGCCGAATTTGACGACATGAGAGAAGGTGGCAGAGTAGTAAACTCTTGGGCGCGGGCTGAAACCTTGAGCTACCAATCCGGCCATGAAGCGACCGACGTTGCCTTATGCGTTGGCTTTAACTTTGAAGACCCACTTGTTACCTATGGTTTACACGGACAAGAGCCAAAATTGGCAAGAAGGTGAAGTAAAAGCGTGAAGGGAAAACTGAGTAAGGGGGGCTGCGTCTAACGCAGCATAACTGGAAGATGGCAGGCTCAGTTGTTACGGCTTCTTTTATGTCCAATCCTTCTGCACCCAAAAAGGGCGCAACGACAGGTGCCTAGTAACCTGTACCACTTAGCAGCAACGGGAGTAACCGAAAAAGCGGCTAGCTAGGGAAAGCAGGAAACCCCATAAACAAGTTTAGAACATTTCAAAGCTGAGTCTGGTTTTGCCGATGATGATGAGCGAACGGAGAGAGCGGTATATTGACGGAGAAGGGGTAGAGAAGGGGTAGCGCCAGGGCGTGAAGGGGGCACCGGGAAGGCCACCGCTGCGGAATCTTGTTGGACTTGGAAGTGGCGGAGGGGCGCAATGTGACCGAAGAAGAACCACGCCACATGCGAAGGGAGGACGTTGCTTGGGGTCGATGTAGTCCAAGACAACATCGGAGTTGGTCGCCCATCCACCTTGGTAGTGGATGTGGGACAGCGGGACTCCGATGGCGTTAGCAGCAGATGCCGCACCTTTGCGAAGGATGTGTGAGCTCCAGGAAGTGCCGGCGGGAGGAGCAGCACCGACGAGACGAACGGCCGTAGAGAGCTAGTCGGACATTCTAGCGGCAGTCCAAGATTGGGGCTGTTCGCTCGGGGTGACCGCCCACAAGTTAAATTCAGCCAAGGCAACAGGAGCAAGGGGGCAGACGGTACGTTGTCGACGAAGTGCAAGATAGAGACGCGCAATGCGGGGGTGCTCCGACACATACTGGAAGGCGCAGCACGCGTAGGTCGTCGGGGCCGCGCCGTCCGGCGCGTCCCTTCTCGCGGTACACATGTAGGGTGATGTTGTAGGAGTCGACGTGCACGTCCCGCACTCGACAGGACACGCTGGTAAGTCCTATGGCGGCAAAGAACATGAACTTGACAACCGAGGCCATGAGGGCTCGGAAGTCGTACTGGTACTCGGGGGGGGGGGGGGGGGAGGGGCAGACGCAATCAACTCGGCCCGTTCAACAAAGTTGTAAGTGACATCAGCATGCATAGGAACTCGCCAAGGGGCAGCCTCCACGTGGTGTTGCCTTAGCAGCAGACCACGACCCGCGGCGGTGAGGTGCAGGCTGTCCTTAGCGATCGAACGTCGAGGTTGTCTAGCTCAAAGAACTTGCTAATTGCTGACAAGTAGGGTTGTAGTGACTTAGCCCCGATGTGACCCCGCTCACCAATGCAAGCGGCGTACCGGACGACAGTCGTAGCAGTGGTGACCTCCAGCGGGCTGATGTTCTCGGAGCCGTGGCAGAACTTTGCGAACTGCGAGAGTCTGACGGCGTAACTCTCGAGTGTCTAAGCGGTGAGGGAGCTGGAGAGCAGATCGAGGGGCCGTTGTCCCATATCATCTGAGCCGAGCGCCTCATGCATACGAGACCGGAGTAAAGCAGCCCACGGGTCGACAACTTCGGGCTCCTCAATTACGTAGGTACGGCGCTTGACCGACGGAGTAACAGGGGGCCGGTTTATTGTAGCAAAGTACTCGGCCGCGGCGGTTAGGTTGCCAGCGGTTGGTCGGTAGTTGCTAGACAGATTCGTGAGGGTACATGTACAGGTTTGCGGTGCAATGTTCAGGTAGGAAGGCCGCACCGCGCGCCCGACGCGCTCGTAGCGCATGTCACGCGCGTAACGTACATGCGCGAGAGTTGGTCGTTGCGAGCCAGTTGCAACACGCAGTGTAACAACCAAGGGACGCAGTGATGCGATGGTACGGGAGGCGGATGGTTGAGCCGCCATGTGCAGCAGGTGTCCGGATGGTTGACCCGCACTCGGATGTGGCTGTAAGAAGCGCCGCACCGAGGAAGGTCTAAATGAAGTCTGTAACGAGGGAGGGTCCGGTCCGGACACATCACACTCATCTCGCCGTTGAGTTGCTAGGGCTCGCCGTGAGATGGTAACGGAAAGGTGACCTCGCAATGCGCCAGCAGTTCCGACGAAAGGCGCCCCACACCGTCACTCGTGCTCACCTTCGCGGCCACGCCCGTGACCGCCGCCACGTTCACGTCCACACCGCGCCCAGCGAGCGCCGCTGCTGCCTGAGCAGTAGCGGTAGCTTTCGCGCTGCTCGCAAACGTCGCCTCGAAGACGCGACGCTTGTAGTCCTTCATCATGTCCTCGGAAATCGCAGAGCCCAGGTGCTCGGTAGCAGCATGCTGAAAGTGTTGAGCCCGCAGTAAGTCCAGAACACCTTGTTCTGCGGCTCCACCGCTGCCTGTCAGCTGTCCCGCAACGTGCGCTGCCCAGAACCATTGCCATGTATGTGCTCCGCCTCCATCAACAACACAGTCACGAGCCGTCAATCGAGCTAACGTTGCTGCAAGCTCGCACAGCAATGTAGACTGGACCTTCACGTTTGCTTGCTGTAGCGATTCGAGCGTCGGCTCAACGACGGGTTCTTCTCCATCTGACATGGTAACGCACAGACGTACGGATGAGAATTTCACACACGGATGGTGAACCGGGTGTGGTCTTGAACAACCTGGGGTGACCTTCCTTGCAACATGTTGCGAGAAAATTAAGCGATGCGTGTAACGCCGCGAAACTGGAAGATGGCATTCTTAGTTGTTACGGCTGCTTTTATGTCTACTCGTGCTGCACCCAAAAAGGGCGCAGACAGGTGCCTAGTAACCCGTACCACTTAATCCTTAATCGCAACGGTAGCCGGGAAAGCGGTTGGGGAAAGGAGGAAACCTCATAAACAAGTTTAGAACATAAACTGTGTGTGTGTGTGGGAGAGGGGGGCGGGGGGGGGGGGGGGGGGGGGGGGGGGGGGGGGTAAAGTTGAGGTGGGGGACTTAAAGATTACATTAACTCGAAACGGCCTTACTCGTCTGCGAATTTCGCGAGTGCATACCTGTACCTACGAGTGTAGGTAAAATACCCGTATAATAGCGACTTCAGATTGTATTATCACGCGCTCAGTAACACAGTACAAGTACCGGTGCCGACGCGGCTACAAGAAACCACGCTATAGAAGGGTCGCTTTTCCTTGGTTGTTTTACGATATGACAACGAATATGACACGGAAAGATGATGTTCGGTTACCGACCTCTTGAACCATGTCTTTTATTTTACAATAATCCCTTCCTCATCTGATGATTACATGTGCTAGCTGCCCTAAAAACCCTTCCTCATCTACAACCTCGATCTACAATCTTTTGCTGGCAACCTTTCAAAGTGGCTGTTGGTTCTGCGATAGTTAGTTATGTTTGTCGTGCGCATTTGTTAGAACCTGATGCAAAAAATTCGATCTACAATCTTCTGGGAAGATCGTGCAGACCTGACCATGGCTAGCGACCATGCCGCTTGAAGACACTAAAAATGGATACTCGCGGCTATAACCGACACGTGGACAGCGCACAAGTATCTGCGTCGGCCCCCGTAGTCAGGAATAACGCATGTACGTACCAGCACTACTTGTAAGGATATGCACCACACAAATCCCCATGTGGGTACCCAGTGCCTGGTGCGTTTTGCGCGGTATCCTTTCATTGGGTGCTTCTACGCACGCATTGGATCCGGGTTCGATCCCGCGGAGAAACATATAATATGCTGATATCCCGCAATGTTGGACGACCCGGCCAATGCGGATCGCCACCGAATCCAAGCCGAGACGTTGCTGGAGGAGGTCCTCCATCCTATGGAGGGGTGGAGTGTAAGGATATGTACCAAACAAATCCCCATGTAGGTACCCAGTGCATGGTGCGTTTTGCGCGGTATCCTTACACTACTGTACCGTCCATCGCCGTACTGTACTGTACTGACCATCGCCGCGACCGGACTCCCGTCTGGTATCGCGCCCCACTGATGTACCCTGTACGTAGTGCTATAGCGCTACTGGTAGCATGTAAGGATTACGGGCATTGTTTATTTACATCGGGGCTTTCACAAAAACGCACTACAAAGAGAACTAAGAGCAATTATGAGAGGTTGCCAGCAAAAGAGATACTTAAGCCTGAAAACAAGGTCGAACAGGAGGACAGGGAGCCAATAGACAAAAAGGAGCCAAGGGAACCACGAAGTCACTTAGCTGCCAGAAACTCCAAGAACCCCCGCCCCGGGGTAGGCTATCAGGCACGGCGAGGACGCTTGCAGCCAATGACCCGGGTCATAGCAACACATGCCGACGAACGACGCGACGCGGGCGCAGGAGCACCATCACGTGCCACACGCGCGGCCGCGACCCCGCCAAGAACATTGTCTGCATGAGCCATGTTGATGAGCAAGGAGAAACGGCGGCGCCACGCAGACAAGAGCTGGCCGATATTCTTGCCAGTGTGTGCTTGGCTAGCTTTCGCGAGCTCCACCAAGAAGGCCTCAGCGTGCGGGGCCAGCGAGCCAAACTCGGAAACGGCGAAAGGGACAAAGCGAAGCATGCCGGCGGCGTTTCGGACACCCTCGTCATACTTCTGGATTTTGTGGCGCTCTGCAGCCCGCAAAGCAGTCGTTGGATCCGGGGTTGACACGCCGAGGATAGGGGCAATGGTGGTATCGACAGCAACCGTGTTTCCGCGGATACCGCCATACCCAAAAAGCCCAACATCGGCGGGCCGCCCGTCGCTGCCCTTCGGGAGAGAAACAAGCACCGACGGCTCCGTGAGGATCTGGACACCCACGCCCAGCGCTGACTTCACGTCGTGGCAAATGTCGGAAAGGCCATGTGCCGCCCACTCGTGTGCGGCGTGATTGGAGTCGCCCCCAGAGCAGCGTGCCACGTGATCAGCGTATGCAACCGCCCAAGTTGAAGGAGTGAACTCCACGCCAGCATCCTCAAAACGGGCAAGCATGCCTTGTACCGAGAAGGAGCAAGAAGCACAAGAGCATGGCTCGCCAAGGGAGAGGACAGGAGACGCCGGAAGGCCAAATGGGCGGCAAGCGGCCACACGGAACATGGAATCGTAGTACTCAGGGGAACGCTCACGGACTTCACCAAGGCGACCCTCACATGGAGGATCAGTCACCAGGAACGCCGTCGCAGCGCGTAAGAGGCGGCCTCGGAAGCGGTTGCTGTCAGGGCCGCTTCTAGGCATACGCGCAGCCAGCTTTGCGAAACGGACCGTGTGGATGCGGTGGCTCAGGGTTTCCTGTACTTTCCGCATGGAGTGCAAGGGGAAGTCCGAGTAATGCGGGATAGCTTGGAGGTCGGCCGCCGAGCGCAAAGCAGACGCCGGCTCAGCCCCGGCGTCCGAGCAGCCGGCCCGGGCAACGTGGGAGCGCTTGGAGGGGAGCAACTTCAAGGCAGAGGCCAATGGCCCCGCTAGATCTTCGAGCACCGCGTCTCCACACTCGTTAACGACACGCGTATGAGCGGCGCGAAGCTCGATAGCCCACATCGGCGCCGACGCGTTGGCGCTGGCATCGAGCTCCAACGTTGGGGTGGCCAAAGCCTGGTGGATCGAGGACGCCCCAACAAGGTAGAGGCTTTGAGGGCTAGACACGCCGGACGGGTCGGAAAAGAACGCCCCAGCGTCGCTCAGGGTGGCGTGTTGAGCACGGAGGAAAGTCACAGCTTGGCCAACCACGAGGGCGGCAGCGCCGATGTGGGAGGCATCTGCTATAGACACATTATCGCCGATGCCGAGGCCCCCAAAGGATTACGGGCACCTGTCCCGTTACGAGTAGCAAAACTCGTACGAGGGATCTGGCAATTATATCGTATGCATCGGATCCGGGGTCCCTGCTGGCCTGCCGTAGTTGTAGGGTTTATATTACGGGTATTGTGGCGGGCGACGGCGGCAAAGTGGCAAAGCGGTGCAGCATATTAACAGACGGGTATTTTGAAAGCATATTATTTTCTAGGGCGGTTTCACGGAGGAGGAGTCTGGCTTTGCCAAAAGCATTGATCAGGCCCGGTTATATATTTTTGCAAGGCTTTTAAGGCTAGTAGGAGAGCGAGAGAGGTGGGTGAGTGGGCGCTGCGAAGCAGCGAAACTGGAAAGATGGCAGGCTGCTGCGAGGTAGGTCAATTATGTGGTCCGCCTCGTACCCGAAGGCAGGGGCAATTGAAAGGCCAACCTGCACAAAAGAACCCGCGGAGCGGTTAGGCATGGCGGGGCGGCCTATCTAGGTTCGCAGGCGCGTAGACCTTGGGTTGCGAAACCCCAAGACTAGTAGTATGAGCATTTTACGGAGGAGGAGTCTGGTTTTGCCAGGAAAAGCGAGGGCCACGGATGGAAATAGACGGAGGGCAAGACGACGGGCGGTAGCGCGGGCGACGGCACGGCGGCAGCTGGAAGGAGTCATAGACTTTTGAGGCAGGCAATGAAGCCGTAGAGGAACCAGCCTCTTGGGCTGGGCAGGACGTTCGGGTCAATGTAGTTCAGGACAACGTTGGAATTGCGAGCCCAACCGCCGAAGTGCTTGATGTGCGTGACGGGCACGCTAATGATGTTGGAGGCACCGGCGGGGCCCTTACTATTGCGCAGGCTGTGTGAAGTCCACTTTGTGCCCACAGGGTCATGGGCTTCGACTAGGAGAACGGCGCTGTCCAATCACGCAAACATCGTGGCGGTCGTCCACAAGGCCGCATGCTCGGTGGAATTGATCGACCAGTGGTTACCGGCGGCTAATGTGTTGGTCGGCGTAGAACGGACCATGGCGGTGAAGGTGCTGTCGAGCAGAGCAGCGATATGCGGGGGTGCGCCGACCGCGGAACGTAGAGAACGAGGAAGGTGTAGCCATGCCGACGAGCCCGGCCCTTCTCACCTGCAGCAAGATGCGGTAGGCGTCGATGTGAAGGTTGCGCACTCGACAAGACACACCGGTGAGGTAGCGATGCATAAAAAGGTACCTGGTGACAACCGCAACGCAAGCACAGATATCAGTTGGACGGGCCAAGTACGCGCCCGTAGCCACCGTCTGCTCGGCGTAGGTACCAAACTTGTAAGGAACATCAGCGGGTAGGGGGACACGGGGTATGCTGTCACCGATTTTTTCGCTGCCGAAGTTTCACACATGGGCGCGCAGCTATAAGGTGGGCGCTGTCCTTGGCGATCGGGACGAGGTCGTGTAACGAGAAAAAAGGACTGGAGGCTCTGCGCGCGCCGATGTTGCCACGCCCCCCGAGCCATGCGACGTAACGTACCATAGTGGCCGTCATGTCCACAGGGTTGATGCCCTCTTTGTCGTGGCAAAAGTCGGCAAACAGTTGCAGCTTCCCTTGTAGGAGGGGATGGTCTGCGCAAACAGCGAAGAAGAAAGCATGTCGGTGGCCTTATGCCCGAGGTCATCGTTGCCGTAGACGTCACTGTCGAGCATGAAGCGAGGACGCCCAAGGGGCGACTACCTCAGGCTCGTCGATGCGGTAGGTGATGGTGCGACAGCGGGTGGAAGGGACTCAGGCTGCGAAATAGTCAGCAGCTGCCGAAAGGGTCGGCTCGATGGTTTGCGGTGGGGCGGGGTTTGAAGTAGGTGTTGTATGGGATTCAAGTTGCAGGTAGGAGGGGCGGCGACCCGCAGTCCCAGTACGCTCGGAGCGTGCATCGCACGCGTAGGGCGCACGCCGAGTGGCGTGAGTCCCCGCGGAAGTGCGGCGGGTGACTTGGTACGGGTTACTTAGGGGAAATAACTGGAGTTGTGCGGGTCAACAAGTTGTAATGTGAAGCGATTGTAGGCGCATGCGGAAATACGCCTAGAGGTGCTTGAGTACGGTATGGTGCTAGGTGTGTAGGAGGGTCGGGGCCGGAGATGTGCGGGGAGTTGCGGCGACTTCGAGAAGAACCACGAGCGAAAGCGGACACGGAGTGGTCGCTAAGCGCTCGAGCTGGCAATGCAACCACCGGCCCAACCCGTCAGACATGTGGAGCCGCCTCTCCGCGACCACGCCCACACCCTCCCATCGCTCCATCGCCACGACCACCACGTCCGGCTCCACGCCCCGCGCCCCGCATTGTAAGCCTCACGTGCACCTGTGCAATAGCCTCGGCCTTGGCGCGGCTGTTGAGCGCCGCGGCGAGGCCGAGGTCGGTGTACCGGCGCATCGCCTGGCCAAATTGCCGAGACCCCCGCAAAGACTCAGATGGCGTGAAGTGTAGACGGCAAAGCTCGTCGAGTTCTCCGCGCTCGCTGTTGTTGCGGGTAGACTCAAGCAAATTGACAACCAGCCTCCGCTGAAGTAAGGAGACGCTGGACCTCCAGGTAGTTAGATTTCCGAGAAGGATTTGCGTCGAGGGGTACGGGGCTACAGGCAGGGAGGCTCCGCCTCGAATTCAACATGTCGGCGTTGCGGCAGCAGCTCCGCCAGCCCCGGCATCTGCGGGTCTGGTAGGGTAGCCGCCCCTTGTCAACAATTGTTTTAACATCCCGGTGAGCCCGCCAACAATGCCGCGAAGTTCGCGAAACTGCTCGGCAAGGGCCTCCACATCCTCCAATGCAGGGTTGCCACCGCCAACCGGTCTTGCCTCCTCGTGATCGCTCTCGTGGGGAGAAGGCATCGCTAACGAGCGTCGGTTCGGGGCTCGCACGTTGAACTTGGTTCACCGGGTGGAAGACCTGATCGTCCCTACACGTATATGTACGCGACAGCTCGCTACGAAGCAGCGAAACTAGAAAGATGACACGTTGTTCAGCTGTTGCAAGGTGGTTCAATTATATGGTCCGCCCCGTACCCGGAGGCATGGGCAATTGACAGGCTAACCCGTACAAAATTACATCAGACACCCGCGGAGCGGTTAGACACGGGGCGGCCCAAGTTTGCGGACGGGTAGGCCTTCGGTTACGAAACCCAAAGACTAGCAGTCTGAGCATTTCAAACATGCAATCGAGTCTGATTTTGCCAAAGAGGATGCCAAGGCTATGTCAAACTGAAGAAGCGCCATTTCATGGCTAAGACGGCTCGGCAAAAAGGGGTGGGGGGCGGAGGTGGTCGTGCCTGCAAGGCGGAAACGGAAAACATGAGCGTGCTGCCGAAGGCAGCGAGCTTGAAGATGGCAGGCGAGCTTGTGGCGGCTATTCTAAGTAGCTCCCCGCCGGGAACGCATGGCTCACGGGCGACAGGGCAGCCCGTACTGAAACTTGTTAGTACCGGTAACTTAACCGGTGGAAACCGCCAGCAGACCGCACGTGTTGCACTACGACAGTTAACATTGTTGGTAAACCCCATGAACAAGTTAAGAACATTTCAAACATGCAATCGAGTCTGGTTTTGACAGTCACACGCGGTTCGTTTACGACCACGGCGCATCCATTAGTACATAATTCCTATTCATTGACGAGTACTCGGGGTCATACAGCGATACCAGAAACATATACGAAATGATCGAGCAAATACTGCCCCGCCCACTTCAACCTGAGGGTAGCTGCCATTGGCCTCGAGGTGAGCACAAGCTGGCTCATCTCGAGGCCCATTTGAGTAGTCCCCGGGCCGCTTATGACTAAATAGGGCTTGGGTTGGGGCGGATTGGTGGGCCGGGTAATTGCGCATCGGCTCACCAAACGACGCCGAAGCCGCCGCCCGATCTCGGAAACTGCCGAGTCGCTCGGAGCGCCCTATGGGCTCCCACTCGTGTGTGACACGTCGAGCTTGTGTGGCCCGCTACATGCAGCTTGAGACCATACCTATACCCCTTACGTAATCTTGGCCATCTAAGAGTACGTTGGCGGCGCGTCAGTGTGCGAAGCGAGTCGGTTACTCAGAAAATATTTCGGCTTTGCTAGATGATGCGCGACGCAGTGGGCCACCATCACCAGCGCACTAATCACTAGACCGGGAGCTGAAGGTCTCAAGGGGGAGCTATTGACCATATACCTATAACACTCTTTCAGCTTGTTTGTGAACCAACGCTTAGCCGGGGCGTGGGGGTGGTGTGGTGCACGGGGTGGTCGAAACACCAATATTCCGGGCCATGACAAAGAGAACACACCACATCATCCACAAATGGAGGTCAACGACAGCGTTAGGGGGCTCCCCGGGTAGCTATGAGTCCTAGTTGCTGAGCGCGGCGGTTGGATATATCGGCCAGCCTTAGGCTATCGCCCGAGAGAGCCTAAGGCGAGGTCGGTTCCCTGGGCGACGAGAGGAAAATAGCCGCGGATGTCACGGGTGCGGGGCGCCGTGGGGCACCATCGGGGGCGCATCCCAGCGTGATCTCTAACCTCGTGCGGCAACCCTTGCTTGGGGTATGGCTAGGACGTGTTTCAACTAGTTTAACGAACGGCGCTGTCTCGGCTCGGCAAGACGATCGTTGCCATGCCCCCCTCCCCATGCACATGTACGGCGCGGAGGTGATGCGCTACAACATGGCCTTCGGCCGTTCCCGGGCGCTCTTGCGCACGACGCAGCAGTCGACGATGTGTTAAACGAGAATATCACTACGAGTATCGCGCGGGTGGTGTAAACAGCGGAATATACTGAGATATGAAGCCAATCGGGCTAACTGACGAAAACGTACCATTACATTTGCGCCGTTACTAAGAGCGCGGGCTGTGGGCATAAGTGCCGACGAGACGAAGGCGGATTGTGTCTTGTTTCGTAGGGGTTCTCGCACCGAGAGGACGTGCAGTAACCTCTATCAAGACGCATGCAAAGAGCATACGCGGTTGGGAGATGTTGGCGCTCGCGAATGTCGGCACTGTGAGATTCAGATGTGACGTAAATGTGCCCTACTGGTGACGAACGACGACATACGGGGACGATACGGGACGGACGAGGGACGTGGATTTCATACCCAGTAGCGACGACTATCGCGCGCGACCTGTAAAGTACTATATGAATTTCTCGTTTCCATAATTTCATCAAATTGATATGCGCACGCGGGCTCGCGTGTCGCCCGCCGACGCGGAGCACCCGGGCTAAGTACAGGCGGATGTACGCACTCATTGCACATCGCCGCACATCGCTGACCGCACATCGCTGACCGCTGACCCCGCGGTGTGCCGCGATGTGCGGCACGACGGGCGGAGGTGTGGGCGGATGTAGGTGGTACGGTAGGTGGTAGGCGGTAGGTGGTGTTCGTAGGTGCGCGTTTTAATGCAGCCGCCCTAACTGCTGATGATTGTGTAACGCCCCAGCACGCGCATGAAGTATGGGGTCGCCTCACGGTCACCGCCGCTCACCGTTGAATCAAGCGCGGACAGCCGCGCACTCGCATCTGTGTTGCCTGCCAGTGGTGGGTTACATCCACCCCAACTCTCAACCCCCCCCCCCCCCCCCCCGCCCCTCGCGCGCGGCAGCAGGCATGCCGGCAAAGGGATGGATAGCGAGTGTGTCGAAGGATGGCGTGTACTCATGCAAGCACTGCCGGGGCAACGTGACGGGCACTTGTGATAAGATGGCGCGAGAGCGGCACTTCCTAAAATTCCCGAACTGTAGCCACTCGTTGAAGCGTGCGGCTAAGTTGCGCCGCAAGGCCGCCTTATCACAAGCAGCAGCAGCAGGGGCGGCAGCAGCAGCAGCAACAACAACAGGGGCGGCAGCAGGAGTAGCTGCAGCCGTCGGAAACGGCCCGCCGGCGCCGGTCTCGGACGACGGCGGCTCGAAGGTGGACGATGTGATGGGCGTGGGGGAGGACCCCGTTGGCGAAGACGGTATGGACATCGACGCGCCTGCGTGGCCGCCGGCGGGCGTGGAACCCGCGATGAGGGCGTGATATGGAAAGGCGATTCCGGCGACTTCTACATGAAGGTCATCGCCAAGAAGTTCCGGGGAGTATGGCACTACGGCGTGATAACCGGCGTCGTTACCGAGTGGGTGTTGGAGGACTACGGCGGGGCGACCCAGTGGCGCGCTGTTTTCGAGGACGGGGGCATTGTGGGCCTTCTGCGTTCAGAGGTGAGTGGGCCCGGCCTGCGTGCTGGTGGCACCACTCAACTGCGGTTGTATGGAATCACACGCACCCGCCCGGTCGGCGTGGCAGGTTGTGGAGGCTATGACGGCTGCCCAGGAGCACCCCCCTGTGGATGCGGACGGGGAGGCTCGCTTGGTAACCGTCCATGAAGGCGATGACTTGTCCAGTGAATCACGCACCTTGCCCGGCGTGCGGTCAACACAACCCGGCTGGCGGAGGCCAAGCAGAACACTGGCTGCCATGGCGTGTGCCATGTGCATGTGGTCCGGGGCTATGTCAGCATGGTCAACCTCTTCCCCCTCGCGCCGTTCCACCTGTTTTTTTTTGGCTTGGGAAGGGACTTCTGGAGGAAATTTGTCACCGTGCAGGGCCACATTGGATTCCGAGCTATGAAGCAGGAAGACCGGCGCCAGGCTTTAGTCCCGATACCCAGCAACTTTGAACGCGGGTTGCGCCCTTCGTTTGCAGTGTCCAAGAATCGAAAGGTAAACCCCTCCCCCCCCCCCCCCCCCCCCTCCCCCCCGGGCGTGGGCGTGGGCGTGGGCGTGACGGCATTCCCCTCCATGACTGCAGGGTCAGGCAAGGTGACGGTGCAGCCCGGCTGGGTCATGGAGGACTGCTTGCACCACATGGAAACGTTTTCCATTCTTAACGCCGGTCCGCTCCTCGAGGAGGCCCGGGTGAAGGCGATCATGCCCGAGAAGGAGCTCGCGTCCCCAGCGGTGGTGCGTTCGGTGTCACGACTGGCGGTGCTTGGGCACATGTACAAGCGCCTGCAAGGAGCTGCGTGGTTCGTCACGCGGTGGGGGTTGCAGAATGTGGTGACGGAGGAGGACGGCCCCGAGCGCAAGGCGCAGGTGGACGCGCTCACTAGGGAGGGGAGGACTCGATACCCAGCGCGGCGCCAAGGCGCGGCGGCCGGGGCAGCGCGGCGCCAAGGCGCGGCGGCCGGGGCAGCGCGGCGCCAAGGCGCGGCGGCCGGGGCAGCGCGGCGCCAAGGCGCGGCGGCCGGGGCAGCGCGGCGCCAAGGCGCGGCGGCCGGGGCAGCGCGGCGCCAAGGCGCGGCGGCCGGGGCAGCGCGGCGCCAAGGCGCGGCGGCCGGGGCAGCGCGGCGCCAAGGCGCGGCGGCCGGGGCAGCGCGGCGCCAAGGCGCGGCGGCCGGGGCAGCGCGGCGCCAACGCGAGTGGGATGGGCGGGGCAGCGCGGCGCCAAGGCGCGGCGGCCGGGGCAGCGCAGCGCCAACGCGCGGCGGCCGGGGCAGCGCGGCGCCAACGCGCGGCGGCCGGGGCAGCGCGGCGCCAAGACAGCGCATACAGCGGAATCGGCGGAAAGGGATGCATTACAAGTTGTGGACGGCAGGCGCTGAAAACTATGCGGTCATGCCGCAACAACCCCAGCACTGGCTTCTGGATACCTCTGATCTGGCTGGCGGCGGCGGGCTGCGGGATGCAGGGCCGCATGACTGAGGTGGCGGTGCTGGTGAGCCCGGAGAGTCTGCATGCGGCGGAGGCGGCGCAGCCGCATAGGCACTAGACAATGCTCTGAAGCGAGCCCCAATTGTCTGCCCAGCGCCTGCCCCAATGTAACGCACCAGCTTGGCAGCAATTGGCAGCTCTTTTGCCCCCCCTCCACCCCACAGACACACTACCAATACCAGTTTCTCATCCCGGCGGGCAGTTGATGCGTATACCCAGGCTTGTGCGTCCGCGGTGCGGGGGGGGGGGGGGGGGGGGGGGGGAATCACTATAGCTAAGCTAGTGATGTGAGATATGAGTGCAGCAACAGATATTGTGCAAGATATAATACGATGGCATGCAAGCGGGTCCCCGCTCTTCCACAATCATTGGCCCTGCTCCCTCTTGCCCCGCCCCCGGTGCCCTTTAGCTGCTCTCAGCATCCCGAGTGGGATGGGCGGGGCAGCGGTTGTTACCGAGTGAGGCGTAGCATCGTTTGCAGTAGCAACGCAGCCTTTCCGGTGTGACGCCGCCTGGATGTAACCCAGCAGTACGCGCAAAGTGCAAGTGCAAGCTGCCGATGGCGGGGATCCCGCGCGCGGGGGGGGGGGGGGGGGGGGGGCAGCGGCTGTGGGATAGGCGGGGCAGCGGTTGCTACCGAGTGAGGCGTAGCATCGTTTGCAGTAGCAACGCAGCCTTTCCGGTTGCATAGTGTGACACCGCTTGGATGTAACCCAGCAGTACGCGCAAAGTGCAAGTGTTACACGTCCGTGTGCCCCACCCAATGACATTGCGCCCGACCTCACTGACGGCATGTCTCGCTCTCCTTCAGCTCCTGGGCCGTCCGCCGCCTCACCCTGCGCACCCTACCAGCCGCGCGTGCCTTCTCGGAAGCCTCACACACGGCGGCGCGAGTCGCGTCGTGGAACGCGTCCCTGACATGGCGGAACTCCGCCCTCACCGTGGCCGTGGTCGGGCAGAGGACTGCCCGCTGGTGGGTCGCCATGCATGGGTACTTGGGGCCGCACAAAGCCGGGGTGCCGTCGCAGCAACACTCCCAGTCCGTCCGTTGGCCGCAGTCCACGCATGACGGGCGTCCGGCCAGGACACGCACATGATAGTGCATGTGGCCGCCTCCCGCCACTGCTCGTAGTGCTCCGGTCAACATGGCGACGAGCAAGTCGGCATGTCCCGCAGGTGGCTGCGGGGCGGGTGGCGCGAGCGCAGCCTCGCTCGCCTCGACAACCCCCTCAGCCCGATCAGTCGCCTCGACCACGGCCTCCTCCGCCTCCTGACGCGGCGCACCAGGCGCATCATCGTCGCCTGGCAGGGCGTCCCCCCCCGCAACGGCGGTGGCCGACGCCGTCGTGGCGGGGTGTTGTGAGGAGGTGGCCCTAGACATAGGTGGGGCCGGCACCGCCATGTGTTGCTCCACATGCGGTGCGGATCCTGACGCGACAGCTCCGTCGCACCAGTACCGGCGCCGGCACCCCACGCCTGCTGGGATTACCACCAACCGGCATGTTTCCTTTGGGAGGCGGTTCATCCGCGTCGGAGGTGAGCGGCGGTGCCTGTGTGGGTGTGAATACTGCCCGGCCATTAGGGCTCCCGCCGCCTGCCGCTCCGCCGACCCAAGCCGCGGCGTGTGCTGCGCCCCGCATAGTCGCCTCGAATATAATATACATGACGCGGGGACGAATGGGGGGGGGGGGGGGGGGGGATTCGTGCGTTTCGTATGTCGGCGGAAAGGCGTGCGAAGCTGCGGCTGGCGAAGGTGGTGGAAATAAGCGTGGCGGCGTCGGCGGCGTATTACCGTGCGTGCATGCGTGCGCAACCCCGCGGCAGCAAGCGCCGGACTCGGCGTGTGCCGGCGGCAGAGCTGCGAAGCCATGGACACGGTACGGGATGCCAAGTCTGGCTAAGCAACTGCCGAGGCTGGCGGCTTAACCCCCATGTCCGGCGGTTAAGGGACGGAAAGTGCGTAGAAGTTGATCGGCAAAGCGGGCATATAAGCCTGGCTGTGCTAGGTTCCTATTAAGTAATGGCGGTTTGTGCTAAGTAATTCGTAGGGGTGGACCATGCAGCGCAGGTAGGGGGCGGTATAAATGAGGCCGGGCACATATACTGCTCCACGAAACGACACTGTCGCACGTGTAGTTGAATAGACGCCCCCCCCCCCCCCCCCCGCCGGGTCGGCCCGCCGGGTCGGCCCGCCGACCCGCCACGGCATGTAATATCTGTCATGCATCGCCGGGGTATGTGTGAGTGGATGCCCCGCCGCCACACACCCCCCCCCACCCCCCCCCCCCCCCCCCCCCCATTTACACTTGTGCACTCATTAAGTTTGGGCTGGTTTCGGAGCAGTACATGTACGTATGTATATACATACAATGGAACGTAGGACCTGCGCGGAAAGAGGCGGGGCTGGCGGAGTGCGTTGGGGGTGCGTAGAGTAGCGTGTTGGTGAGATTCGGGGTGCATCGGACGCCGGATGCCCATCCACCCAGCGTAAAAGACGCGTACGTAATATTCACACTATATATATTCACACGCAAATGTGTGAAAACCGGACATACCGTGCCGGATGGGTGGGAATACGGCGTCCGATGCAGCCAAAACCCCAGCACCACGCTATTCTATGCACCGCCAATGCACTCCGCCAGCACCGCCTCATTCTCTGTCGATTTCGAAAACGCCTTCACATTATCCACCGCTAATTGCAATTGCCACCGTGTAATATGTTGTCACGATGTGCGCACACAACAACACTTACTACCGGTTCCGACGCGGATGGAGGCGAGGCTTGCGGAGTGCGTTGGGGGTGCGTAGAGTAGCGTGCTGCAAATAATTGGGGTGCATCGGACGCCGGATGCCCATCCACCCGGCGTAAAAGACGCGTAATATTCACACTTTATTAACACACAAATGTGTGAAAACCGGACATTCCGTGCCGGATGGGTGGGAATACGGTGTCCGATGCAGCCAAAACCCCAGCACCACGCTATTCTATGCACCGCCAATGCACTCCGCCAGCACCGCCTCATTCTTTGTCGATTTCGAAAACGCCTTCACATTATCCACCGCTAATAATTGCAATTGCCACCGTGTAATATGTTGTCACGATGTGCGCACACAACAACACTTACTACCGGTTCCGATCGACGCGGATGGAGGCGAGGCTTGCGGAGTGCGTTGGGGGTGCGTAGAGTAGCGTGCTGCAAATAATTGGGGTGCATCGGACGCCGGATGCCCATCCACCCGGCGTAAAAGACGCGTAATATTCACACTTTATTAACACACAAATGTGTGAAAACCGGACATTCCGTGCCGGATGGGTGGGAATACGGCGTCCGATGCAGCCAAAACCCCAGCACCACGCTATTCTATGCACCGCCAATGCACTCCGCCAGCACCGCCTCATTCTTTGTCGATTTCGAAAACGCCTTCACATTATCCACCGCTAATAATTGCAATTGCCACCGTGTAATATGTTGTCACGATGTGCGCACACAACAACACTTACTACCGGTTCCGACGCGGATGGAGGCGAGGCTTGCGGAGTGCAATGGCGGTGCACAGACTAGCGGGAGACTAGATCCATTGTCGCTTATTTACAAGCACGGGCGGTGCTGCCAGACCTGATCGTCTACGGCCGATATAATATGCACACTAAATTAACATCGGTGCACACCGCCGCACACCGCCGCACACCGCTGCGCGCGCACATTCGTCGCACACATTATCCCGGATTCACTCGCCGTATCCATTACGCCGTGCTACTTCAACAATAAACATTGCGAAATTACACCGACACAATGCCGCACCGACTAGCTCTTGACAATACGTGCATATAAATAGTAGTGGCGCGCTGCTCCTCGCCTCCGATGCGTCGTTGACTGCTGCGGAAGGCGGTCGTCGACTGGGTGTTAGTTTCTCCACCTCGGCCGCCCCCCCCCCCCCCCCCCCCTTCACCGCTCACATCGCCATGGCAGACCTTGCCCCCCGGGCAAAAGTGGGCGGCGAGCCTTGTTGTCGCGCGTGTCCGCGCCGCCGGCATCGAGGAGGACGAGAAAGACATGAGGAAACGCGTGACAAGGTGGGCGCGCAACAAAACACTCCATCCTCCACATTAGCACGCACCCACTCGTGGCTAACTTGTGCCGCGCGCAGGTTCGTCCGGGAGCGCCGTAAGGCCCACCTCAACGCCAAGGCTTCCACAGTGCCAGCGGCGCAACTCGTGGTGGCCGAGGAGGCCGCATCCTCAGCCGCTTAAAGGCGAAACGATTGTGGCTTGTTGTGGGTATCTGGGCATTGGGGGCGTCCCGACGCGAAGGTAAGGAAGCTCATGGCGGCGTCGTCGACGGCACAGCCTCCCGGGGTGGTGAAGACACTGACGGATGACAAGAAGCGGAAGAGGCCAGTGAAGAAACGCCGAGGTAAGAAACTGACGGTCGCGGAGTCGGAGGCGGAGTCGGAGGCGCAGGCGGAGGCGGAGGCGGAGGCAGCGAGATCGTCGAAGCGGAGGGTCCCGCGGGCACGCAAGAACAAGAACAAGCAGTAGCCCCCGCCCCCTTACCCCCCCCCCCCCCCCCCCCAAGGCGGGAGCGGCTGGCGGCGAGGGGGGGCGGGGGGGGGCGGGGCGGGCGTGGTCCCCCCGCCCCCGCACCCCCCCCCCCCCCCCCCCCCCCCCCGGGCCACATCCCCCGATGGCAGCTGTCGCGAATGTTGTAATTCAAACATTCTTCGGCAAACCGCTGCCTGCCCCCGCCCTCCCCCTCGCGAATATTTATGTAACGTGAGCACTCTTTGGCAAAACATGGCAGCCAAACCGCCCATCTGATGACCTTTGATCGGACGGCTGGCAGGCCCGTTCAGCAGTACTAGTACTACAAATTCCCCAGTGTTACCAAGTACGTACGGCTGCGATTTGCGCTCCCATGTACTAATAGTCGTAGTTATCCACAGGACGACTAGGGTTCGTACTAGATACCCGGTACCGGCGTAATAAATATATCGCGTACTACCCGGTACTACACGGACAACCTTGTACCTTGTACGTCAGTGCCATGTACGCTTCACCGGGCTGGTACGACTACCAGAATGATGACAAAAAGGATTTATCGCCCGCCGGCAATAACGCCGGATGTACTCGCACGTAACTGGATGGACGTGCCGCCACCAGCAGCAGCCTTCACGGATAAATAATAGTCGCTAGTAGTAGTGCTTCGTCACCTGTATGTCACATCTGAATCTCACAGTGCGGGACGACATAAGGCCGGACGCGCTGCGAAAATATGGAGACGCCCTCTCCCAATATGGCGCTGTGTGGTAATTTCCGCGCGCCGTGGCGACACGCGACTTGAACCGGAAGTGCAGGTCAAGAGGAGCGGGCAAGTTGGCGAGTGCCCAGCCGAGCGTTACATGTACGACGAGTACGTGCTGCGCGCGCGGGTACGCGAGCGCGCCGCGTACATCCAGATGAAGTACGGTACGTTGTATGCGACGCGATGGCAGCCATGTACATATGTACATAACGAGGGGTGAACGCGTGACGACGCGCGACGACGGCATTGTATGGACGCTACCATCACAGGGGGCGGTCGTCCCGCTGCCCCGCGCGAGGGGCGACACGACAGGAGACGGTCCACGGGCACATCGGACCTGTGGTCGTGCCGTATTGGGTTTGATGTATGTTGGGGTCGGCGGCTGGCGACGTTTCGAAGACCGGCAAACTCGGTACGTCGTCGTCGCGGGCCTCGTTGGGCGGAGTGTGGCGAGGCGGCCGCCGTACGGCACCAACGACGGCCGCCGATCACGAGCTCGCAAGTCGTAGGCCCACAATGACGCCACGAAACGCATAGGTCAAGTGGCGGAGCTGCCCCCCGGCGGACAGCTCGTGATGTTGAAAGTGAGAAGTCGGCACGTCGGGAGCGGGTTGGCTGGCGTAGAGGCTATAACGGCCTACGCGGGCCCGTAATGCTGACGTTGTTGTCGTGATGTAGGTTATTGTTGTGAGGCGGCCGCCGTTGTTGCACCAGCAACGGCCGCGCCGCCGGGGTTCCATACCCAGAGCCGCAAAAGGGTAGCTACGGGCACCACGAAAATTCGAGCACGCCATGTGTTGGACTTGCCCCCGGCGGGCAACTCCAATTTGTCGTTGTGATGTGATGACGACGTTGCGGTAGGAAGCGTCGGACACACGACGGATTGAGCCGCGCAGACGCTCCGCACTGCAGCCACAACAAACGTTGCTGGGGGACGGTTAGGACGAGGCCGCGAGGGCATCGAACCCTCTCAGAATACGGGCGCATGGGCTACGCCATCCCCGTCACCGATGATCAATAGTTCGGGAAAACCACCACGCACAACGACCGTCGATGCCGCGGACCGAGTTGAAGTGTCTTGCATGACGGCAAATGACCGTTCTGACGGCACGGGCGTCCTCCTTTCCTCGCTCCGATTTGATGCGGTCGACGTAGATGTCGTCGTTGACAACCAACAGCGGCCATAATACCGAGCCCGTCCGTCCCACCTAACCTCAAGAGTAGACAGTTGCGAGAGTAGGGTGCTCAACTTCGCCCACGATAGCCCGTACTGCGCCTTGTCTTCGGGTATTGAAGTTTAAACCGCCCATCGGGGACCCCCTCCAGGTCCAATGCCACACCGTGTGCATCGCCACCCGAAAACGTCGCAGCTGCAAAGCCGCCATGCATGGCAAGAATGGATATCGACTTCGGGCGGATGAGCGGGAAATCCACAATACCGAGGGTTGTCTATCGCTGCCCATGATGTAACGCATATGCGTGGCATGACGAGTCACTACCGGGAAAAGAAACCTCGGTGCGGACCTGATCATGCCTTTGCGACCTTCGCGCGCACGAGAACGTGAAGCCGCTGCCGAAGGTATTGAAACATAGTGGTACCAGTAAGTTAACTGGTTGACACTACCAACAGACCGTACGAGTTGCACTAGGACAGTAAACATTTTTGGGAAACCCCATAAACATGTTTATATCAGTACTGCACTAGTACACTTGATGTGCAATATACCAGGGTTGGGCTGCAGTCCACTTTCCAGTACTGCAGGCTGTAGTGCAGTACTGCGGGATGCACTGCAAGGTGCAGTACTGCAGGCTGTAGGCAGGTTGCAGTCAACATGCTGCAGTACTGCAGCATGCAGGCAGGCTGCAGTGCAGGCTGCAGTAGCACTGAAACTGCTGATTCTAGGGAAGGGCGGGACAGTGAAGGGCAAAGGGGCAGCCATGGCGGATGCAGAGGGGCGGCATTGCAACAATCGTAGTGGAAGTTGTAATATATCATTACGTTGTCTACAAAGGGGAAAAGCCTAGCGCTATTGTCTGTACATTTGTGTGTCTCCAACGATGATGTGCCAACGCATGCATAGTGAAACACGCGTGATGGCATAAAAACCCCTCTATACCCCCGCTTCCTCATCTGCTGGCTCGGCTCCATACTGCTCCAGCATGGACTCCACTGCTTCCCATTGAATGCGGCTGGCCTCCCCCTCGCCCTCGCCCTCAAGGACTTGGTTGGCCGGCCAATCCTCTCCGCATGGCTTGAGTAGATCCGCCGTCACGGCGCTGAAAGTAGCCTCCCCGTAGTACGACGCCAGTAGCTCCCTGACCTTGGCATCCAAGTCCAGGTTCTTCTGAACGAAGACGCAGGTTGCAACAGCGGAAGGTTCGCATCTCAGCCTCCGCAGCGGCCAATCGGGCGGCCTCACCAGCCTGGCCAGTGGCCAGCCTCACGTCACCATCGTCATAGTAATGGGCATCTCCATCATCGTCGTCATCATCATCGTCTGGAGCAGCAGCAACTTGCTCAGATGGACCACCAGCAGCATCCGTCTTGATCTGCATGTAGCCGCTCAAGTGGACCAGCGCGGAGAGGAGCGACTTGGCGTCGTATTCTTTCATCAACTCCCGGGCCTCTTCATGCGTGCCCAACATCAGCTTGAACAGGTTGCCCTTGCAGTACCTAGGGTCCAGCTGATCTCGTGTGCCTTCTCAGCCACAAACTCGGTGAGCGGCCTCAGCATAGGCTGGATGTGCTGGGAAAATTGAAATTGAAATGGAAATTGATTACAACGTGCTAGCTAATTTGCCGCTCTCCACCGCCCAGACCGAGTTGCTCATAGGGGTAGGCATCTCTAACCATAGTAGGGAACACATATAGCGTAATTACAGCTCCGGCTTCCGGCCATCCTCTTTCGTTTCCAAGCCCCGCCTCCTTCCATCACGTGATCAGTAGCTGTGTTACTTTCGGATAACTACGGGTAGTCGCCAGTACGAGCGACTACCGCTAATTGGCAGGACGGGGATTACGAATGCAGTACTCGCCCCACTCCCTAAAAGGTTTTCATGTATATTGGCAATGCACCGGCACCGCGCAGCCTTCGGGCGTCGTGCGTCTTGGCTCCACCTGCCGCCATCGCTGAAAATATCCCGCGGCGCTGATCGCCCCACCACGCCGGCTGTGGCGGTCCGTCGGCCTCGGCCGCGGTCCGCCGATGCTTCCTCCATCTCGCCCGCCTGAGCTCTTGCGGTAGGATCCCCAAGAGGGTCTGGAGGGGGGAAAGGCGGGCACCAACCCCCCCCCCCCCCCCCCCCCCCCCGCGCTCCCGTCCGCGTGTCGTCGCTCCGTGATCGGCATGCCGGTCCTACTCGCCCGCGCGCCGCTCGCCTCCGCAGCGCGCCTCGTCGATGTAGCCGCCCGTCCAGGGTCAGACCGAGCTGACCGCCATCTGACTCTTCCCGCTGCATGGCTGCGACTCCCTCATGGCACTCCGGCTCCTGTCTCCTTGCCCCTGAGTCGCTGCCATGCCCGGCCTCTCCGCCCCCGAACGCCCGCCCCGCCTTTAAGTGCCGGGCTCCTATCCCCTCGCGCTCGCCGCCCTCGCCCGTTCTCACGGGACGGCTGAGGGTTTCCCGGGTGCTCCGAACGGGTCGGCCGCAGGGCGCCGCCGAACACTCCGCCGTACTAGGCCGGGATTCGAGTGATTCACAGGTGGAACACATACGGGTGGGGGGTACGCCAGATCTTCTGCATGTCGGTCGCGGGTCGTACCGAGGTACGAAAACACGATTTTATTTCGAACAGCCCTCGGGAGTAGGCTGCCCCCTTCCGAGTCGTACAGACCCCTCTCCCCACCCGTAGGCGGATCTCGGACAGGCCGACGCAAGGCCGAGGTCGTACATGAATTATTTTTAGCACCCCCCCGTACAGGGCTGCTGCCCGGCGGCGCCAGCAGGCGCTACCAAGACTACGAGTATTATTTTTACAAGCCCCTCGTATAGGGCTCCCCGGTCGTCGCAGGATCCAAGGACCCGCCACAACCGGCCACCCCGCTCAGCCCCTTGCCGCACCCAGCCGGGTACGGGTCTTAGGGGTTACCAGCGCCCACCACGTGGAGGTGGGGGTGGTGCCGCCGGGCTTGCCGTACCCAGGATCCTCCGCTCTTGGTGGGCCGCTGCCTGGCGGCGGGCGCCATGTGCTGGGCAATGTGCTTCCTCATCTCGTCCAGCTCTGACTCAAACCTGCATAGGTGAGGGCGTAATATATAAAAAATCAATATGATAATTTGAGCTGGCACACATTCAGCCAGCGTTATTCTGGTAAGCTGGAAATACCCGGCGCAGCGGCATGCTTTTTATTCGCCTCGTCGAAACGGGGTTTGCCTAACCGCGTTTAACGACTACCAGGCGCGCGTAGTCGCCTGTATATATCGCGCCTAACGTTAGGCGTCACAGTACTTTAAACTTGGCGGTAAGGATGAGTACGGCAGCGGAGCCCTGCATCAAAGTACTATAGCGAGTAGCGGGTACTCGGTAGTCACGAGTGCACAAAGTACGACACGAGTACACGAGTCACTGTACTTTACGGGAATCGCCGCCCTTCATATCATCTGCTATTAGGCGCGCGCCTCCTCACGAGTACGCGCGGAAGATACCCGCGTGATGACGAGTGATGATGACGAGCAAGCGGGGCAGTAGGGTACTGGTCGATACACAACAAAGGCTGCAAAAATGCATTACACGGTAGTCACGGTTGGTTTTGTGATTTAATAAGGTGAGGTGCCAGGCTGGATCAGCGGCCAATGAGCGTCGAGCTTCGGGGTGTGGTTAAGCGGACATGGGCGCGCCTACGATACGGGACGGACGAGGGACGTGGATTTCATACCGAGTAGCGACGACTATCGCGCGCGACCTGGAAAGTACTATATGAATTTCTCGTTTCGATAATTTCATCAAATTGATATGCCCACGCGGGCTCGCATGTCGCGCGCCGACGCGGAGTACCCGGGCTAAGTACAGGCGGCTGCACGTACTCGCTGCACATCGCTGCACATCGCTGACCCCGCGGTGTGCGGCGATGTGCGGCACGACGGGCGGAGGTGTGGGCGGATGTAGGTGGTACGGTAGGTGGTAGGCGGTAGGTGGTGTTCGTAGGTGCGCGTTTTAATGCAGCCGCCCTAACTGCTGATGATTGTGTAACGCCCCAGCACGCGCATGAAGTACGGGGTCGCCTCACGGTCACCGCCGCTCACCGCTGAACCAAGCGCGGACAGCCGCGCACTCGCATTTGTGCTCCCTGCCGGTGGTGGGCTACATCCACCCCAACTCTCAACCCCCCCCCCCCCCCCGCGCGCGCGCGGCAGCATGTATGCCGGGAGAGGGATGGATATCGAGTGTGTCGAAGAATGGCGTGTACACATGCAAGCACTGCCACGGCATCGTGACGGGCAGTAGTGAAAGGACGGCGCGAGAGCGGCACTTCCGGAAATACCCGAACTGTAGCCACTCGTTGAAGCGTGCGGCTAAGTTGCACCGCAAGGCCGCCTTATTACAAGCAGCAGCAGCAGGGCGGCAGCAGCAGCAGCAGCAGCGGCAGGGGCGGCAGCAGGAGTAGCTGCAACCGTCGGAAACGGCCCGCCGGCGCCGGTCTCGGAGGACGATGTGATGGGTGTGGGGGAGGACCCCGTTGGCGAAGACGGTATGGACATCGACGCGCATGCGTGGTCGCCGGCGGACGTGGAAGCTGCCGATGAGGGCGTGATACGGAAAGGCGATTCCGGTGACTTCTACATGAAGGTCATCGCCAAGAAGTTCCGGGGAGTATGGCACTACGGCGTGATAACCGGCGTCGTTACCGAGTGGGTGTTGGAGGACTACGGCGGGGCGACCCAGTGGCGCGCTGTTTTCGAGGACGGTGACATTGTGGACCTTCTGCGTTCAGAGGTGAGTGGGCCCGGCCTGCGTGCTGGTGGCGCCACTCAACTGCGGTTGTATGGAATCACACGCACCCGCCCGGTCGGCGTGGCAGGTTGTGGAGGCTATGGTGGTTGCCCAGGAGCACCCCCCTGTGGATGCGGATGGGGAGGCTCGCTTGGTAACCGTCCATGAAGGCGATGACTTGTCCAGTGAATCACGCACCTTGCCCGGCGTGCGTTCAACACAACCCGGCTGGCGGAGGCCAAGCAGAACACTGGCTGCCATGGCGTGTGCCATGTGCATGTGGTCCGGGGCTATGTCAGCATGGTCAACCTCTTCCCCCTCGCGCCGTTCCACCTGTTTTTTTGGGCTTGGAAAGGAACTTCTGGAGGAAATTTGTCACCGTACAGGGCCACATTGGATTCCAAGCTATGAAGCAGGATGACCGGCGCCAGGCTTTAGTCCCGATACCCAGCAACTTTGGACGCGGGTTGCGCCCTTCGTTTGCGGTGTCCAAGAAGTCGAAAGGTAACCCCCCCCCCCCCCCCCGGGGGTGACGGTGCAGTCCGGCTGGGTCATGGAGGACTGCTTGCACCACATGGAAACGTTTTCCATTCTTAACGCCGATCCGTTGTTCGAGGAGGCCCGGGTGAAGGCGATCATGACCGAGAAGGAGCTCGCGTCCCCAGCGGTGGTGCGTTCGGTGTCGCGACTGGCGGTGCTTGGGCACATGTACAAGCGCCTGCAAGGAGCTGCGTGGTTCGTCCCGCGGTGGGGGTTGCAGAATGTGGTGACGGAGGAGGACGGCCCCGAGCGCAAGGCGCAGGTGGACGCGCTCACCAGGGAGGGGAGGACTCGATACCCAGCGCGGCGCCAAGGCGCGGCGGCCGGGGCAGCGCGGCGCCAAGGCGCGGCGGCCGGGGCAGCGCGGCACCAACGCGCGGCGGCCGGGGCAGCGCGGCGCCAAGGCGCGGCGGCCGGGGCAGCGCGGCGCCAACGCGCGGCAGCCGGGGCAGCGCGGCGCCAAGGCGCGGCGGCCGGGGCAGCGCGGCGCCAAGGCGCGGCGGCCGGGGCAGCGCGGCGCCAAGGCGCGGCGGCCGGGGCAGCGCGGCGCCAACGCGAGTGGGATGGGCGGGGCAGCGGTTGCTACCGAGTGAGGCGTAGCATCGTTTGCAATAGCAACGCAGCCTTTCCGGTTGCATAGTGTGACACCGCCTGGATGTAACCCAGCAGTACGCGCAAAGTGCAAGTGTTACACGTCCGTGTGCCCCACCCAATGACATTGCGCCCGACCTCACTGACGGCATGTCTCGCTCTCCTTCATCTCCTGGGCCGTCCGCCGCCTCACCCTGCGCACCCTACCAGCCGCGCGTGCCTTCTCAGAAGCCTCACACACGGCGGCGCGAGTCGCGTCGTGGAACGCGTCCCTGATATGGCGGAACTCCGCCCTCACCGTGGCCGTGGTCGAGCAGGGGACTGCCCGCTGATGGGTCGCCATGCATGGGTACTTGGGGCCGCACAAAGCCGGGGTGCCGTCGCAGCAACACTCCCAGTCCGTCCGTTGGCCGCAGTCCACGCATGACGGGCGTCCGGCCAGGACACGCACATGATAGTGCATGTGGCCGCCTCCCGCCACTGCTCGTAGTGCTCCGGTCAACATGGCGACGAGCAAGTCGGCATGTCCCGCAGGTGGCTGCGCGGCGGGTGGCGCGAGCGCAGCCTCGCTCGCCTCGACAACCCCCTCAGCCCGATCAGTCGCCTCGACCACGGCCTCCTCCGCCTCCTGACGCGGCACAGCAGGCGCATCATCATCGCCTGGCAGGGCGTCCCCCCCCCGCAACGGCGCCGTCGGCGGTGGCCGACGCCGTCGTGGCGGGGTGTTGTGAGGAGGTGGCCCTAGACATAGGTGGGGCCGGCACCGCCATGTGTTGCTCCACATGCGGTGCGGATCCTGACGCGGCAGCTCCGTCGCACCAGTACCGGCGCCGGCACCCCACGCCTGCTGGGCTTACCACCAACCGGCATGTTTCCTTTGGGAGGCGGTTCATCCGCGTCGGAGGTAAGCGGCGGTGCCTGTGTGGGTGTCGATACTGCCCGGCCATTAGGGCTCCCGCCGCATGCCGCTCCGCCGACCCACGCCGCGGCGTGTGCTGCGCCCCGCATAGTCGCCTCGAATATATTACGGGGGGGGGGGGGGGGGGGGGGGGGGGGGATTCGTGCGTTTCGTATGTCGGCGGAACGGCGTGCGAAGCTGCGGCTGGCGAAGGTGGTGGAAGTAAGCGTGGCGGCGTCGGCGGCGTATTACCGTGCGTGCATGCGTGCGCAACCCCGCGGCAGCAAGCGCAGGACTCGGCGTGTGCCGGCGGCAGAGCTGCGAAGCCATGGACACGGTACGGGATGCCAAGTCTGGCTAAGCAACTGCCGAGGCTGGCGACTTAACCCCCATGCCCGGCGGTTGAGGGACGGAAAGTGCGTAGAAGTTGATCGGCAAAGCGGGCATATAAGCCTGGCTGTGCTAGGTTCCTATTAAGTAATGGCGGTTTGTGCTAAGTAATTCGTAGGGGTGGACCATGCAGCGCAGGTAGGGGGCGGTATAAATGAGGCCGGGCACATATACTGCTCCACGAAACTACACTGTCGCACGTGTAGTTGAATAGACCCCCCCCCCCCCCCCCCCCCCGCCCTACCCCCCGCCGAGTCGGCCCGCCGACCCGCCACGGCATGTAATATCTGTCATGCATCGCCGGGGTATGTGTGAGTGGATACCCCGCCGCCACACCCCCCCCCCCCCCCCCCATTTACACTTGTGCACTCATTAAGTTTGGGCTGGTTTCGGAGCAGTACATGTACGTATGTATATACATACAATGGAACGTAGGACCTGCGCGGAAAGAGGCGGGGCTGGCGGAGTGCGTTGGGGGTGCGTAGAGTAGCGTGTTGGTGAGATTCGGGGTGCATCGGACGCCGGATGCCCATCCACCCGGCGTAAAAGACGCGAAATATTCACACTATATTCACACGCAAATGTGTGAAAACCGGACATTCCGTGCCGGATGGGTGGGAATACGGCGTCCGATGCAGCCAAAACCCCAGCAACACGCTATTCTATGCACCGCCAATGCACTCCGCCAGCACCGCCTCATTCTCTGCCGATTTCGAAAACGCCTTCACATTATCCACCGCTAGTTGCAATTGCCACCGTGTAATGTTGTCACGATGTGCGCACACAACAACACTTACTATCGGTTCCGACGCGGACGGAGGCGGGGCTTGCGGAGTGCGTTGGGGGTGCGTAGAGTAGCGTGCTGCAAATAATTGGGGTGCATCGGACGCCGGATGCCCATCCACCCGGCGTAAAAGACGCTTAATATTAACACTATATTAACACACAAATGTGTGAAAACCGGACATTCCGTGCCGGATGGGTGGGAATACGGCGTCCGATGCAGCCAAAACCCCAGCAACACGCTATTCTATGCACCGCCAATGCACTCCGCCAGCACCGCCTCATTCTCTGTCGATTTCGAAAACGCCTTCACATTATCCACCGCTAATTGCAATTGCCACCGTGTAATGTTCTCACGATGTGCGCACACAACAACACTTACTACCGGTTCCGACGCGGATGGAGGCGGGGCTGGCTGAGTGCGTTGGGGGTGCGTAGAGTAGCGTGCTGCAAAAAATTGGGGTGCATCGGACGCCGGATGCCCATCCACCCGGCGTAAAAGACGCTTAATATTCACACTATATTAACACACAAATGTGTGAAAACCGGACATTCCGTGCCGGATGGGTGGGAATATGGCGTCCGATGCGGCCAAAACCCCAGCAACACGCTATTCTATGCACCGCCAATGCACTCCGCCAGCACCGCCTCATTCTCTGTCGATTTCGAAAACGCCTTCACATTATCCACCGCTAATTGCAATTGCCACCGTGTAATGTTCTCACGATGTGCGCACACAACAACACTTACTACCGGTTCCGACGCGGATGGAGGCGGGGCTTGCGGAGTGCACTGGCGGTGCACAGACTAGCGTGCTGCAAAAAAATGGGGTGCATCGGACGCCGGATGCCCATCCACCCGGCGTGAAAGACGCTTAATATTCACACTATATTAACACACAAATGTGTGAAAACCGGACATTCCGTGCCGGATGGATGGGAATACGGCGTCTGATGCAGCCAAAACCCCAGGAACACGCTATGCTATGCACCGCCAATGCACTCCATCCGCAACCCCCGCCTCATTCCCAGTCGTACGTGCTTGTGCACACGCACGGAATGCTTGCACTGCTCCGAAACCACTGTCACATACCCCGCTCATTTGGTACCGATTGCGGCGCATGCACGGCTAGATATTTGTTTACATAAACCGGGGGGGCACAGTGTCCCGCTACTCACCCTGCATTGGATTAGGGCGACGATTGCAAACAAGACGAGGAGGCGCGAATGAACTGCTCCGAAACCACGCGATGTGCCCGGTGACCTCCATATCCAGCACGTCCACCGATGCAAGTAATAAGGACAGGACCCCCCCCCCCGCCCCCCCCCCCCCCCCCACCCGTCAAAGTGGAGGAAGTGTAGGAGTACAACCGGAGCATGACGTGATCCATTGTCGCTTATTTTACAAGCACGGGCGGTGCTGCCAGACCCGATCGTCTACGGCCGATATAATATTCACACTATATTAACACCGCCGCACACCGCCGCACAACGCTGCGCGCGCACATTCGTCGCGCACATATATGCGCGCCCTACCGCACATATTATCCCGGATTCACTCGGTGAAACCGCGTATTCATTACGCCGTGCTACTTCAACAATACACATTGCGAAATTACACCGACACAATGCCGCACCGACTAGCTCTTGACAATACGTGCATATAAATATAGTAGTGGCGCGCTGCTCCTCGCCTCCGATGTGTCGTTGACTGCTGCGGAAGGCGGTCGTCGACTGGGTGTTAGTTTCTCCACCTCGCCCCCCCCCCCCCCCCCATTCACCGCTCACAGCGCCATGGCAGACCTCGCCCCCCGGGCAAAAGTGGGCGGCGAGCCTTGTTGTCTCGCGTGTCCGCGCCGCCGGCATCGAGGAGGACGAGAAAGACATGAGGAAACGCGTGACAAGGTGGGCGCGCAACAAAACACTCCACCCTCCACATTAGCACGCACCCACTCGTGGCTAACTTGTGCCGCGCGCAGGTTCGTCCGGGAGCGCCGTAAGGCCCACCTCAACGCCAAGGCTTCCACAGTGCCAGCGGCGCAACTCGTGGTGGCCGAGGAGGCCGCATCCTCAGCCGCTTAAAGGCGAAACGATTGTGGCTTGTTGTGGGCGTCTGGGCACAGGGGGCGTCCCGACGCCAAGGTAAGGAAGCTCATGGCGGCGTCGTCGACGGCACAGCCTCCCGGGGTGGTGAAGACACTGACGGATGACAAGAAGCGGAAGAGGCCAGTGAAGAAGCGCCGAGGTAAGAAACTGACGGTCGCGGAGTCGGAGGCGGAGGCGGAGGCAGCGAGATCGTCGAAGCGGAGGGTCCCCCGGGCACGCAAGAACAAGAACAAGCAGTAGCCCCCGCCCCCTTACCCCCCTCCCCTCACTCCCCCGGCGGGAGCGGCGGGGGGGGGGGGGGGGGGCGGCGGGGGGACCACGCCCGCCCGCCTCCCCCCCCCCCCCCCCCCCCCGGGCCACATTCCCCGATGGCAGCTGTCGCGAATATTGTAATTTAAACATTCTTCGGCAAACCGCTGCCTGCTGCCCCCGCCCTCCCCCTCGCGAATATTTATGTAACGTGAGCACTCTTTGGCAAAACATGGCAGCCAAACCGCCCATCTGATGACCTTTGATCGGACGGCTGGCAGGCCCGTTCAGCAGTACTAGCTATAATGTACACAAAACTCCCCAGTGTTACCAAATACGTACGGCTGCGATTTGCGCTCCCATGTACTAATAGTCGTAGTTATCCACAGGACGACTCGTCATCGCGCCCGGGTTCGTACTAGATACCCGGTACCGGCTATATATCGCGTACTACCCGGTACTACACGGACAACCTTGTACCTTATACGTCAGTGCCATGTAACACTTCACCGGGCTGGTACGACTACCAGAATGATGACAAAAAGGATTTATCGCCCGCCGGCCATAACGCCGGATGTACTCGCACGTAACTGGATGGACGTGCCGCCACCAGCAGCAGCCTTTACGGATAAATAATAGTCGCTAGTAGTAGTGCTTCGTCACCCGTATGTCACATGTGAATCTCACAGTGCTACTCCTAGCTGGCAAATTTAACGTCAAGGCACCGGACATTTTCGGATTTATGGCGGAGGGGTCGGCAACTGCATAAAGTATTAGGGAAATACTAGAAATTTAATTACAATGGGTCTACTACCGCCACCGGCCCGTGCCCGCACCCCCTGGCCTGCGGCCGGCTGGCTCCGCTGCCGCCGGCCTCTTCCTGGCGCCGGCATGTGGTGTTATGCCCGCTGTCGGCTCGGGTGCTGACTGCCCCTTGTTGCCCGCAGATACTTCTGCGGGCATGCTATTCATGGCAGCTGCTGCCATCTGCTACGCCCCGCGGCTAAGGAGCTTGTTTGACGGGGCTGGCATGATGCCGCCGCGCGCTCCCGTTGCGCTTGCTTCCTCTGGCGTCCAGCCTGCATCCTCGCAGTAGCGTCCTGAAGCGCCGGGGATCTAGCCGCACGGGAAACATGAGCTCGTCGAGCGAGCGGGGGAGGGGGGCTGTAGCCGGTAGACAGGTCTTGCACCGGAGCGCCGGTCTGGTCGATTCCGGACTGCGGTAGTGATGAAAGAAAAAACACTAAGTCGCCGACACTCGGGCATCGACAACATCAACAGCTAGACGATGAGCATGCAAGCCGGCCGGCAAGCGCACCTTTGCACTGGGGATGCAAAGAACCCTTGTTGCATGCGTCGGCTTCATCGATTTAAGCAAGGCAGCTTGCTCCTCCTCCACGGTCAATTAGGGTGGGCAGACGGGCCGTTCAGCTTGACCAGTCAAAAACGCTCGACGTGTCATCGGCGCTGACTGTCGTGAGGTAGTAGCGCAGGGGCGGGCCGCGCGGGACAGGCGGGGGCTCGCGTGCTCCTCTTGGCAGCATGATATCTTCCCACGACGCGTCATCCGTCCCGGCAGCGGCATGGAAGGTGCTGACGGAGGCCATGGTGGCACAGGGGGCGAGCAGGGCGATCTGCTCTTCATGCGAAGCGGTCAGCATAAAGAGGCGAAGCAGCGAGCGAGGAAGTGCCGAAGAGTGAAAGTGCGCGCGCGGCTGGTGGCTAATCACGTACTTTATATCATTGCATCAGTCTCGAGTAGTAATGGTACCTCGGTACCCGGGGCGTCACAATAACATTATCAATGACACTACGATGCATCTGCTGTTGTATGTAATGCACAACGCGTTTCACATTAATCTTATTGCTGAACAGATTACATGCATGTCAACATACATACCACAAATGACATGAAATTTACAAAAGTACAGCTGTGTATAACGGCAAAGACAAATGCAAACTTTTGTGTCAACATCGGTTGACAATACGTGCTCGCGACGATACCGCAGTACACCGCGGCATCCATGCGTAACATTGACCCATGTTGTCAGTATCAGATAAAAAATGTTGTGAGTGTGTCAGGAAAATTAGTGAAGCAGGCATGTGCAAGCATAATGCATATTGGCCATATTTCGTAAGATAGTATTGCTTAACATTACATTTGGAAACCCCAGACCCAACCGACGCCAATATGTATCATGCGCCTGCCATACTACG
This sequence comes from Tetraselmis striata, assembly GCA_006384855.1. Classification (NCBI taxonomy): domain Eukaryota; kingdom Viridiplantae; phylum Chlorophyta; class Chlorodendrophyceae; order Chlorodendrales; family Chlorodendraceae; genus Tetraselmis; species Tetraselmis striata. The sequence continues at coordinate 195,920 of VCJN01002769.1, forward strand.
CAACTGCTCCCGCAACATATGGATATGCTCAATTCTCACACGCCACGGTTGCTGCGTATATGCTACTACTGCATGGCATCAACATCGCCATCATCCTCATTGAGGGCGGCGATGTCGTAGGCATGGGAGTGCTTGAAGTAGGAGCACCACCCGTGCCGGGCTGCACTATCAGCATCAGCGCAAAGTGCAGGAAAGCAACAACAACATGTAAGACGCTTCAGCAATAATATATAACACAAGTGGCCCATCACCTGATCATCTGCCTCGGCACATCGTCACCAGCGGCCCTTTGCCGCCGCCCCCTGCCGGCAATGCTGATGGCCTCGGTCCATGTATATATGACAAGTCTGCCATGCACAATCCTGGGCGGGAAGACAAGGTCTTGCTGGAACACAGTGTTGATCGGGCCCTCCCACACTCAAGTGCTCATAGCCGTTGATAGCACGCATCTGCAACTGCAAACACAACGGGAGGCGAAGTCATCGCGCTGTTTTTGAGGTGGCGCTCAGCGACAACGAAATAAGTTACCTTGACCTACAAGTTACGGGCAGCTACGGAGGTATTCTTCGCAGCCTTCATGGACATCGCGGCAGCAAAGGACATCACTCCGTGCATGAAGTTGCATGACGGCAATTTCCCGATGGATAAAGTGCATGGCAACCTTGACGCACTGAGTGCTCAGTGCATGGAGCACTGCAAACATGGAGATCAACGAGGGCTCCGCAACGGCAGCAACCAACAGCTCCAACACCTGCTCAAGTCCGGCAAGGTGATGCTCTCCAGGACTGGCCAAGTCACGCTCATAAATAAATAAAAAACTCGCTCACCCACCTGTTCAGCCACCCACCCGCCGCTATGAGGACCTCCGTCACCAAAGGCGCTCGTGTATCAGCCCGCCGAGGGCCCATGCTACCCCTGAGTGGCGACCAACGTCGGTGCCAGCGTGCTCGGCTGTTCGGCAACGTTACCGAGTCCGTCGGCGAGGGAAAATGGATGGTCCGTTGGGACGACGCCCCGGCCGACGTCCAAGAGTCCGGCCAGGCACTCCGCCGCGAGCAACTACTGCTGGTCGCACCCCTCCCTCGGCTGCCTCTACGCCACGACGTCAAGGGACTTCCGTCGGCCCTTTCGTGCCGCCCCGCCCTGCCGCTGCTGCTGATGCGAGTGCGAATGCGCTGGGTGGCAGTCGTGGAACGATCGTTACAGGGAGTGTCGTTTCCGACACCGGCACCCCCACCGAGATCCCATCCATCCCTGCGACCTCTTCCCCAGCCTCTATCCTAGCGACCGAGCCCCTGCCTGCCGATAACCTTGACATGTCTGCCGAGTTGGAAGACAGCTAGCCAGGCGTCGAACTCGCCGAGGAGCTGGGCGATAGCTCCGGGGACGAGGAGGCGCCAGAGCAATATGTCGGCGGCGCCTCACCCGACGACGGCCACGAGGATGCCGCCTGGATCTCCCCCGCTCCTGGCACCACCGTCGTCCTGAAGCAAGGCAGCAAGATTGCAACTTGGTCAGTGTTTAACTTAGACAGCGCTGAGGAGATGGCCAAGATGCGAGACACTACTGCCCAGCGAGAGGCGGCTCGTACCTTGCCAGTTGGGTTGCGAGATGCGCTGCCCATTGGCGTTGGCAGCGTCGACTTTGTTCAGCTCTGGGTTATGATGTACCCAGGCGACCTGTCTGCCGACCTGGAGAAGGTCAATGCTGCTGGCCTGCGCCGTTCATCAACACAAAAGCTGATCAGCATGCGTGAGTATGTGAGGTTCTGGGAGCTGGTCATCGCCGGCGCGCTGCACTCTCAGCAAGGCAGAGATCTGTGGGCTACCAACATCACGTTTGATGGCCTTCGTGACCAGCCTAACTTCCAGCGCTACATGCCCCTTCACCGTTTCAAGTATATCCGGTCGCTGATCAAGTATGCTAAGGCTGACCTCGACTCTACTGTGAGGGATCCTTGGGCGTGGTTCCGCCGTGCTGCAGCCGAGTTCAACGCCAACCGCGCGACTATCCTGAACGCCGGGATCTTTGCTACTATGGATGAGAGCATGTCCGCCTACCAGCCTAGGGCAACCAAGCTGGGCGGCCTCCCCAACCTGAGCTTCATCTACCGGAAGCCCAAGCCGTTGGGCACTGAGATGAAGACGGTATGTGACTGCGACACCGGTGTGATGACCTACATCGAGATCCAGGAGGGGAGGGACCCTATGCGTGTGAAGCCGCACGCTGCTGAGCACGGTGTGACTACCGCTTGTGTGATGCGCATGGCTGAGACCTGCACCAGCACCGACTCTACCCTGCTGGGCGATGCGTGGTTCGGGTCTGTGAAGGTATGACCCTCGTCCTTTTGCCTCGTGTGTTTATCATGCTGTGATGGGCAAATGCAATTACTAATGATTCTTACCTGCTACGCCGTCCCCCAGGCCGTTGTCCAGGTGGGCAAGATGGGCCGCCACTTCATCGGCGTCGTCAAGACTGGCCATGGTCTGTTCCCAAAGGCCTTCTTGAAGAGCCACCTGACATCAGCACCGGCAGGCAGCAGGGTTGCTCTCTCAGCGATAGTGGATGGTGTGGATCTCATGGCAGTGGGCTACAAGTACAACATGAGGAAGGTGTTGTTCTTTGTGGCCACAGCTGGTGCCGGCGCCCTGGAGGATGGCAACCCCTACATACAACGCTGGGCGGACGACTTCGGCAACACCGTCACTCGGAGCATCCCCCGCCCATCTGTGCTGTCCAACTACTTTGAGCGCAGCCCCCGCGTCGACAACCACAACCAGTCGCGCCAGCATGATCTCGCGCTAGAGGAGGCCTGGAATACCCAGGACTGTTGGTTCCGACTCGCGACTACCCTCTGTGGCATCGTCACCACCGACTGCTGGAAGATCACCAAGTTCCACGTCCCGTGTGCCCACCCCTACGCCAGCATGACTATCAAGGACTTCTCGGAGCTGATGGCGAAGCCCCTCATTTACAACGGGCTGGATGGCGACCTGGCGCCATCCCGTCCCCCCGGCCACCGCCTCACCATCGCGCCCAAGCGCTACCTGGACACCACCGACAAGCACACCCCTGGCAACCACGGGCGATACGCGAACGGCCGCAGCAAGCAGTCGAGGTGCTGCCGTTGCTACCGTGACGAGGGCGAGGAGCACTGGAGCTCGTTCTACTGCGTGCAGTGCGGCATCACCTTGTGCATGCCCAGCTCGGTGCACAGCCGGGACTGCTGGGAGCACCACCTCCACTGCGACGATACCGCCATCCGCCGCATGAAGCACGCCCGCGCCGGCTAGGGCGGCACACCTCAAGTCCGCCGCCCCGGCTACCGCCTGTAGACTCCCATCCCCGTAGTTGACCCGGGCCACTGGCCGCGGGATGGTGTATGAGCTTATATCCTGCCAGTTGAGCTGGCTGATGTGGTGGGCGGGTGTGCTCTGTAGGTCCCGCCCGTATCGCCCTCTTAGCGGTACCGAGCGCCCTCGCGCGCCCGCCAAGCGCCCTCGCGCGCCCGTGTAGCGGGTACTCGAGGGGCGAAAAGTGCGCAAGGGACTCATATCACGTACCGTTAGCGTACGGGTACCGCCATGGCAGTCATGGCTCGGCGCGGGTACTCGCGACCACCGCCGGATAGGCGGAGATAAGCTGACTGTAAGCGGATATAGGCGAGGGTTAGGCTCGGGTGATACGGAATACAGTAATCGTACAGTAAAATTGAGTACGGATACAGTACAAGTACCGTGTTAAGCGCGGTTAGGCGAACCCCGTTTCGACGAGTGATCGTAAAGGTGAATACTAATCAACACGGACGTCGGTGGTTCCAAGGGGGGCTTACTGAGTGGGCTCCTCATCTTGCTCCTCCTCTTGGCGAGCTGGTGAAGGCTCAGGATGCTCGCTCGAGATGACGGTACAAACGGGCCAGTCAATTCAGCGCGTCGGACAGGAGCCAATGCCCTTTGTCATGGGCCTTAACCACCACCTTGCATGGGTAATCCAACTCGTCCACCACGGCCTTCGCCACATGCCAGTCAATTGGGGTTGGGCAGCGGCCCCGCTTGCTGATGGGCGCATCCTCCGAGTAAAACTGATGCACCACGTCCTTCATGAGGAGCATGCGGGCCAGCATCCGCCAGGTCTGCATACATCATAAACATACACAAGTTAGATAATTGATGGGGCGGGAGGGATGGGCAGTAGTTGGGGCAGGGGCAGAGGCAGGGGCATACGCTGATGAACCTGGTTTTCACAGGGGTGATGAAAGTTAGCGCTGCCTTGCGAAAGCGGGCGCACACATCGGCGTACAATGTCCACCCCCTAGAAGACTTCTTCGTCGGGGTGGCACAGCTTTGCAGCCTTGTAGTGGTGATCTTTGTGACTTCGATGGCCTGCGGGTAGGGAGCAGGCGGCAGTTAGCAAACATCAGCCAGCAGTATAGGGGGGGGGGGTAAAGTCAGTGGTTGTGTTGTGTGTGTGTGTGTGTGTGTGGTGGGGGGGGGGGTACCACTTATGTTTTGGCTTTGATCAGGAGCACAGCTCCGTTGCACGCGTTGTTGACGAGGTGAGCCAGGCAGTGAGTGTGGAAGATGGTCGCGATGCCGACAGCAATGCAAGCGAAGCTCACAGCTGAAAGGCGCTCTAACTCATCTTTGGCGGTGTTCATGTTGCCGCCCCCATCGTAGGTGGCAGCAAACAGCTTGCCAAGCAGGCCGTAGCAGGCGTTCAGTAAGTCATGCATGTTCTTCCCAAGATGGACGCCTTTGGTCCGGCCACCAGATGACAACTATCCAAGGTGTTTTGTGTGCCACACCCAGTCTGCCGTGATGTGGTGGATGCAGATGGCAAGGAGATCGCCAGTTTTGCGGCTCACCCACAGGTCATACGTGATGGTCATTCCGTCCACGCCCTTTATGTCGTTCTTTAGGGCCTCCTCAACGTCTGTCTTGAGGTTGCCGATGATCTGCCGTGTCAACTGCATGCAACACGGTAGGGAGGCAATAGCACAGTTAGTGAAAAAAACAAAGAGCAGCAACAGCAGTCGCGGGCAGCCACGGCGTAGACAGACAAGGCATGGGCGGGGAGGGAAGGACAGACCTCATGCCGGCTAGGGACGGGCATACTCGGGTCCAGGAACCAGCACACAGATTGGAAGAGAGGGTTGTCGACAAGGCGGAAGGGGAGCCGGGCGTACACCATCAGCATGCCCAAAAGTTGGAGAACGACTCTAGCCTTCAAAGTGTCCTTCTTAACCTTTTTCGATGACCGGAAACAGTCGGCGATGGTGCCGCCCGCGGCAGCGAGCGACGATGCGGCTTGTGAGGTACGCTTCGACGGCTGGGCGGACGACACGGGGAGCTCGTTGAGCACCTTGTCCGTATAGATGACGTTCAGCTCGCGGTGGTATCGTGCGATGTGATCCTTCAGCGTACAATTCCTCTTGCCATATGAGTAATTGAACACGTAACCCTTGCCACGACGGGCGGTGCGGGCAGACGAGCTGCCGCCGAGATTCGCCGCATCTGACCACATCTTAACGTCTCGCTCGTGGTTGGTTAAGGCGTGGCGGCCCTCGTGCTGGGGCAGTGAACCGTGTAGGTCGCCCGCATCGGCTAAGTGGCACAGCCAACATAACAGGACGCTCGACTTTCTACGCTCGTCGGGCGGCATGCTAGTGTCATGCGGCACGAAAAAAGACCAGACGGCACGGTTGTTCTCGCGCTGGGTGCCGCCCCAGCAGCCGGCGGCGGCTTGTTGATGATAAACAAGGGGGGGGGGGGGGTCACTGGGGCTCAGGCCTAAGAGGGGGTCATCTTCGTCGTCGTCGATGAGAATATCGTCGGCTTGCGTCCCAATTGGTGTCGGTGTCACTCTTGCTGAGCTGTTGGCGGCAGTGCTGGCCGCGGCGGCAGCGGTGCTGTCCTCCGCCATCGCCTCGTCCGCCATCGGCGCTGCGCCCCGCTTCGTGGCAGACTGGTGTCCTTCTATATAATTGACGAAGACAGGCGATGAGAGAATGGTGACAGGTAGTGGTGCCTAGGTGAGCGTGAAGTGAGGATAGGTTCGGCTGGTGTGTGTGGTCTACTGGTCTGTGCCCCGATGCGGCGACGTGTGATGGTACGAGCGAGTACGGTGCTATCCGTGGCGCTCCGACCGCCGGAACCGTCACCATATGGCTTATTAGCATTGGGAGGCGCCATCCAAACGTTATCCAGTCAGATTTAGGGCACTTTGGGTAACTGCACTGCAGCCCCTTTTCGGGAAGTATTGCAGGATGCAGTGCAGTAGCTTAACTGCAGCCTGCAGTCTCTGCAACCTGTAGTGCAGTAGATACTGCAACCCATTCGGCAATATACATACGAGAATAAGACGTTGATGATACATTTCGCACACGGGAACTTCACGTAGATACGGGTATATATGTTGGTAGTCCCGCTATTGTACTTGTACGTACATAGGGCCGGCAAGTGCAATATGGTCGTTTTCAACCTACTCGTCGAATACTCGTGTGCATCTCGGGGTAGCACTCTTGTTTGTTATCATAATGTTTATCGTTTAGCCATTATTAGTACTATATTATACTTGTACTCGCAGCGAATCCTCATGACAACGATCATACCGTCCGGTCATTTATCATTTTCCTAGCATAGCGATTGTACAACTGCATACAATGTTTATACCACATGTCCATATATAGTGCCTCATTTGTTAAAGGGCTAAAAACCAGGCAAGGACCCCGCCCGGTCAGTGTAGTTAGCGACTTGATGTCATTTCCACGTCGCACTCGCAACCCATGCGGCTGACGGCGGCGCCCCCGCCAGGCCCCTCGGGGCATGGTGGGCACCCCACCCCGGGCCAGAAAACGCCGGGAAAAAGTGGCTTCACAGTGGCCGATGTTGGCGGCTGGCCGCCGGACGTGAAGATGTGGCTCGGATCGGCCCAATCCGCTGAATCTAACTCGACCACCCCACCCTCCAGCCCCGGTCAACGCTCCCCATGCACCTAGCGACTATGCCCCCCCCCTATCCGATTGTTGACAAACATGCATGCATGGGGGGGCTAGCAGGTAGTGCGGTCGAACTGTGGGGCGAAGGTTCAGTCGCAGACATTGGTGCCACAACGCCGAGGAGGCAGTGAATACGCCCAGATAAAGCCGGCCGCCGCCACCACTAGGCTCCCGGCCTGTCTCGTAATCACATTGTAATGGCCCGTAATTGCGATTTTCCCACGGAATATGGGCTTGTAATCGCTGTATATACCGTGTAATCGCCACTTTTCTGCTAGGCTCGGTAGTCGCAATGAAGTGCCCGGCGGCCTGCATTCCGTAATATTACCACCAATAGTATGTTGTCTATCCCCTAGTACATTGGGCCCACCGTACATAGTAGCGTGCCTACTCGTATTCGCTCCGGGTTTCGCTACGATGTACTTTAACGCCTCAGCACAAGCTCCGTGACGACGCCCAACGCCCAACGGCATCGTAGGGCTCAAACCGGCTGAATTGCTACCAGCGCGGGCGGGCAGTTAGCCACATGCATCGCAGCAGCGCCAGTGACTAGCTCCCACCCACCGCCACACGCCGCGAGCCGCCGGCGCAAGTACCGCTCCTATATGCCGAAGCAGTGTGCGTCCCCGTTCTCCCGCCTGGTGGCCAACCCATGGCAGTGTAAAGCCTATATGGCTATAGAAGGACGGCAGACTGTGCATGGTTGTGGCTGCTACGGTCAGTTAGCACGCCTGCTAGTGGGTGAGTGGTGGACTAGCGGACAATGACCGGCCCGATGAGGCGCAGAGTAGCCGATCCGGACCGGGATAATCCCGCCGATGGGCAACCCGACTAAGTCCGACCACCCGGACATAATTTGGACCATTTTGGGGGCGAAAGATGGCTTCTGGACGGGGTTTCTTCCCTGCGCCCTCTGCGACCCTGCCAAAAAGCCCTTGTAGCACATTGGGTAACTAAGTGGGCGCTTGCGTAGTGGAACTGGTAGAAACGACCCATTCCGGGCGGATACCATTATTATTGCGTTAGGTTATCGAATATATTCCGTCTACATTTCGAGACAGGTTGCACCCGAACACCGTGGTTTTTGACCCCTATCATTTAGTTCCAGCACTGTGGTGTAAAGAAAAAGGGGGGCTGTGTAATTTGTCGAAAAGCGCCTTGGCTTGGGGTACAATGTTTTCGGCATCATGAGCATGTCGGCAACCCGCCAGAACAAAAAGCACGAAGTGAAGTAGGGATGGACGAACCCGGCCCGCCACATGTTCCAGTTCATTGAAGGCGACGTGGATCACTGGACCGTCCGTATGAGGCGGCCAGTGCGAAGACTTTGTACCCAATAGTCATGGCCATCATCGCAATTGCCGACCAGAATGTAGCGGAGAGCATGGAGCTCGAGCTACTTGACGAGGCGGCGGAAACGATCATCGATGGGAAGATATAGGCCAGGCAGCCCCACGCGCAAAGTGCGCGCTGATGTCAACATGCGCCTGCCTGAGGACTGCATGTGGCACACCGCCGTTGCCACCATTGGAGGTGGGGGAGTGGCGGCGGTTGCGCATTTACCCAACGTGGCGGTCTGGCAGATGGCCATGGCCCAATACTTTTGCAGGGCATGGGAGTGAACCGTCATGGTGATAGCAGTCTGCGCCAGATTTATCCACTGGCGCTCCATCTTGGCAAGCTAGTGATGCGCATATGGGCTGTGAAGGTCTATGTGTTGCTCATGGACCACCCTGCGGATGGGCACTATTTGTCCACGTAGTTGCGATCGCAGTCGAACTTGATGGTGGGGCTGAAAGCAACCCTAAACCCTAAACGCCATGCAGTTTGGTGTGCATGTTGTTTATCTCCGTGAGGATGTCGGAGTTGCGAGGCGATCTCGCGCTTGGACTGCGGGGGGGGGGGGGGGGGGGGGAGGGGGGGGAAGAGGTAGTTGAAGTGATCTACAACACCATGGAAAAGCTTGCCGCCACCTACGCTAGGGACAACTACTTGCACATACACATTTGAGCTGAGCGACCAGAAGAATGCAATGGCCTTCGTTCCGGGCTTGGTGCTGATGGAGGCATGTCGAAGCTTCGCTATGATAGAGGGCTTGCACTCCGGCATGGATATGCCTCCCTCGGTGAAGGAAAGTACTGTGATGTCCGCAGAGCGAAAGCACGCAGTCACGGTGTCCATGTAAGGATGGCCAAGACGCAGATGCCAATGGGAGCCAACGTCGGGCGGGAAAGGTGGAATGCGGTAGGCAAGGGAAGCTGCGGGGGGTCTGACCTGTTGATGGTGCCTGGATGTAGGGCAGCTTGTTTTGCACGGTCATGCAGAGAGCTCCGTGCTGGTCGGTTGCAGTGGGATTGCCATTAACATGGTAGTTGAAGTTGATGCCTCGTGGCGGCGGCGGATGTATCCCCGAGACATAATGTTGGTGGCACTATGCTGCTTCATGTCATGGGCGTACGCGGCCTTGATGCAAAACGAGCGGCAATTACCACCATGGTACTAGAAGTCCAAGGCGAGAGTGCCGTAACCACAAATATAGATGACACCAAGGCTAGCACATAACACCGGCTGCTTGAGGGGGCGGAACCCGGGTCCGGACAGCCAGCGCGGGTGCTCCAAGCAGAGCATAGCACCAGCAGCGTCCACAAAGTGGCCCAGAAGTCCCACAGTAGACCGATGCGCAGCAATTGCGCGAGCCTTAAAAGCCCGCTGGATGGTACTCATATACATCATCACCTTGGGGTGGGCGGTCATCGAGGTCCACCGCTGCCATGGATGGAGATGGCTCGCCGTCCCCGCCCATGAAATCCATGAGGGATGCTAGGCCCGCATATGTGTCCAACTTAGAGAGGCTGTCGCTAATGGTTGGTTGGCTGGTTGATGGCTGTTTGGGCTGCGGGTTAGACTTGAGTAGGCAATCACTGTGCCATTGCATGGCCTTGGCAGCATGGACCTTGGCAGAAGTGCACTTGCGGCAGGCTAAGGCCATAAGGGGGATATCGTTGCCAGGTTGGCCCTTTCATTTGTCTTGGTGTTTGAGTGCCTATTGAGCTTATTGTTGCACGGTGGGGGAGATGCCAGCGGCAAATGTCTGAAAGCCATGTCAAGCAAGTTTGGCGGCAGGTATGGGTGTCGACTGGTCGGCGACATGGCGGGACGGTGCGGCAGACAACTTGGAGAAGGGTACGGACATGGCAGGTGTGTCTGCGTGTGTTGCGTCGAGCGCGGCGATGATGTTGTCCTTGATGGATCCGTAGCCGCGAGAGTGAAAGTTGGCGAGTGTAGCGGCGACATGGACACCCTCGTGCATAATCTGTGGGTGCGGTTGCACCGACGTGTCGTTGAGCTCGTGGAAGCAACGATGCATGCATGTATATGGAGTCGAATATTTTCTCCCCGGCCGATTGTGCCGACATGAGCTTGAGCGGCAAGCCCGCCAGGCGGTCTATCCCGTGCTGGTCGAGCATAAAAGGGAGACGTGTCCATGCGACGGAGGCTGGCGACTCTGACTGCTGCTACTCCGGATCCTGCTCGGGATATTGAATTAAGGTGAGCGAGGTGGCCAGGTCGTCCGCCATGACTATCGAGAGCGACTTCTTACTTTCCAGCCGGCCCTTATTAACACCGGGAGAAGCACTGCGTATGTACTAAATCCGGGCGAGCCGACGCCGCTATTTGTGTTGATAGTGTACTCGTGTGAAACGGTGGACCAACCAACGACCGGACGACCCACCACTAGGCCAACTGCCGGCCAGCGCCCACATAATCGTGAAGAGCACGCTCTATAGGAGCCCATCACTACATACAACTACCATTGACATCAACAGACCCGAGGAGCAGCAGGAGGCCGCGGTCGGCGCCACTCTCGATGCGCTGCGCGGCGGCAAAGCCCAACCCCCCAAGATCCGAACAACCATTGCCGCAACAAAAATCGCAGGCACCCGACTACCAACACTTGCTGCCCCCTCCCCCCCCCCCCCCCCCCCCCGCCTCCTCCGCATTTTGAACCGCCTGCCATGCCAACCCCCAAACGATCTCCCCCCGGTGCTGACAGCACCACACAAGTCGCCATGCAATTCAACGATATGGTGACCCACAACCGTGCGACGGGGGTCGACCTGCGCCGCAGCCGTATGCATGTTTTTGAACCCGATTCGTACCATCAGCCCAAACACGGTGCACTTCTGGGGTGAGGGGTCAGGCATAAATTATTGCGGTACTCGTGAATTAGGTCGATTCCGCGTATGAGCACCAGAACGTGTAGTACTAGCGACAATTAGAGCATAAGTACCCGCCATCACATTACCCGTATCCGTGGCTGATACCCGTCATCATTGCAGTGCCGAGCAAGAGTTCCTTGTGTATGAGAACTGTCCTTATATACTCACGATTACCCAATACGTATGAGCCTCGTACAACAAATTGTTTTTGATTCTGCTGCCCCGTCAGCAGTACTGTCGAGCAGCAAAGTACAAGAATCATATCGAGAGTGCGCACGCCCGCAAGGGGGTTCCACATTGACATTATATACTACAACGAGTACATCGGCCCCTACATACATTAATACCACTACAGTCTTCTACCGTACGACGCTACGGTATGTTCCACACTAGTTTATGTGGTTTCTCTACCTGAACGAGATAGCCCTGGCGCGGCGCCCCCAGCGCGTGTGTGCGCGCGCACGATTGCGGGGGCCGGTCAGAGCCACCACATGCCTTCACGGCGGCCCGACCGGTCACTCTCCTTTGTTGTGGCACGCTCCATCGAGCGCACCATAGCAAAGTCGCGGCAATTTTGCCGCACATGGTGCCGGTCTTCCGCCATCGTACCATGTACGGTGAGCGACGCCTTTCGCCCCCCCCCCCCCCCTGGGAGAAACCCGTAAGGGTTTGTGTGGTTAATGGACGCGCGCCGCTTGCGACGTGCTACCTACTACCCGCGAACGAGCTGCTGATTACTCGCCCAACGCGAGGAGAGGACGAAGCTGCAGCGCTTCCCCATTCAATGGAACAAGGTCCGACACCTTCGACCAGTGTCGACCAACAGTAACCCACGGTTGCCCTTTCCCGTGTGGGCATGGCTCGATCTGTACTGGCCCCTACCCGGCGTAGGTGTCGCGATGCGCTCCGACTGGGGCGTATGCCGGCGTATATATGCCCGTCGTTTAGTACATATTCGAGTACAAAGTGACAGTACAGTGCCAGTGGCCAAGCCAGCGCCCAGTGGCACATGGCTACTCACACGCCGCGGCACTCTTACTGTGCCGCGCACCGTGGATCTGACGCCGACGCGGAGAGGGCCAGCAGAGCGACAGGGCGCTCTGCTCGCCCCCCTCGCGACATCCATCGCGCCAATTCATGTACTCCCGACTCCCCCTTTATGAGGCATCGCGTCCGTCGTAATCTCGGCAACTGGCAAGCCGCTGGCGCAAATCGCAGTGTTCTCAACTGGATATCCCGAGGTGTACGCGCTCCTTTCTTGGACGGGCTTGCCCCACCTTCTTTTCATCATGGGGTGTCAAAGGGGGGGCTACTCATGCTCAACCGGAGTTTATGGACGGTGAATTGGCTCGCTTCCTGGCCGTTGGGGCATGGGAGCGAGGCTACTGCGCAAAATGGGTGTCCCGGCTGTTCATGGTTCCTAAGCCTAGAACAAACAAATGGAAGCTCATCATTGACCTTCGCCCGATGAACCGCTATTGCGAGACGCGCGATCTTTCGTTTGAGGTGCTTTCGCATTTACGCGACCTGGCGCGCCATGGGGACTACATGTTGCAGATGGACCTGTACGACGGGTTTTACGCGGTTGGAATCGCCCATGAGGACAGGGATTTTTTCACTGTCGATTACCGCGGCACTCTGTACCGACTGGCTGGCCTTCCCATGGGCCGGTCTCTGTCCCCCTACTACTTCTGCCAATTCGCCAACGTCCTCACTAGGGCATTGCGTCGTAACCTGGCTGAAGCAGACGGCACACCTATTCCCCGGGGACGATTTGCCCTGCGCATGTTGCCCTACATGGACGATTTCCTGTTTCTAGCTCGGACTCAGGCTGAGCCCATCTGGCAACGTGACTACATCGAACGCCACCTCTCGGGCTTTGGTCTTCTGCGCAACCCCAACAAGGGCGTGTGGGAGCCCACCCAGAAGCTTGTGCACCTGGGGTTAGAAATTGACACATCGAGGTCGCCTACTCTTCGTGCGCCCGCTGAGAAACTCGCCAGCATTGCTCGCGCGGCCAAACGCCTAATCCAACGAGCAAAACGCGATCGTCGGTGGTTGCCAGCTCGCGAGTTGGCCGCTCTCGCGGGCAAATGCCAGTTTCCCTACTTGGCCATTGCCCCTGCCTGTTTCTACCTTCGTGAGCTGCATGATGTGCTCAAGACGCGCGACTCTTTGTCCGGCCGCGTCAAGCTTACCCGCCAGCTCGAACGCGATCTGCAGTGGTGGGTGGGTGTGCCCACCGAACACAACGGCCGTCCCATTAACCGCCCCGTCGAAACCGGATACCTACACATCGACAGTTCGTCGTACGGCTGGGGTGCCGTTCTGAACGAGCACCATGAAGCTCGGGGTTTTTGGTACGACGATGACCGCAATGCGCACATTACTCTGAAAGAGCTCAAAGCTGTCCGCTTGGCTATTGAGTCCTTCCTCCCCATGCTCCAGAACCGCCACATCCGCTTGCACGAGGATAACCAAGCGGTTGTCGGCGTCCTCACTAACCTCACCTCTCGCTCTCCACGCTCATGGCCGAGCTACGCAAAACGTGGTACCTCATGGACACGCACGGCATCACCCTTTCCGTGCGATACATCCGTTCTGCGGCGAATATCTGGGCTGACCGCCTTAGTCGCGAGGTTGATTGCGACGACTGGCAGTTCAACCCTCGTCGATTCGCCTCGCTCACTGCTAAATGGGGCGCCTGCACCATCGACCGCTTCGCGACTTCTGAAAACGCCCTCCTACCCCGCTACAGCGCCCGCTGGCGTGACCCGCGGTGCGAGGCCGTCGACGCCCTGCGCCTCTCCGACGCTGCATGGCATTGCGAACGTAACTGGTGTAACCCTCCGTGGAACCTCATCGGTGATCTAGTCTCCAAACTTGAGTCCAGCGGTGCCGCCCCAGCCATCGTCATTGTTCCCTACTGGCCTGACAAAGCTTAGTACCAGCTCCTCTCGGAGATGTGCTCCAACATGCGCTCTTATTGGAAGCCGCGCCACGACCTCTTCATTCCTGGCCGTACTGGCGACCGCCTTCCCGTGGGCGCACCCCGCTTGCCTATCGTCGCCTTCAACATTCCCACCCGTGACCCCCGCCCGTGGCCTGCTGCGCCCGGCATTTTCTAGTCGGCAAACCAGACGTTCCTTGTGAAATGTTCTAAACTAATTTATGTGGTTTCTCTACCTGTACGAGATAGCCCTGGCGCGGCGCCCCTAGCGCGTGTGTGCGCGCGCACGATTGCGGGGGCCGGTCAGAGCCACCGCCTGCCTTCACGGCGAACCGACCGGTCACTCTCCTTTGCTGTGGCACGCTCCATCGAGCGCACCACAGCCCGCCCAACCCTCCCTGGCTGTGGGATTGTATGCTTGCAAATTCTTGATTATCACAACCTGTAACCAGACCTGGCATTCTTCGGTAAACCAGACGTTCCTTGTGAAACCGGTACAGGTAGTCGCTACGACGCGTCGTCAATCTGGCGGCCGCGTCGTCCGTAGCGACTTTCCGCCCCGCTACGAGATTCGCCATCACCCATGCCACCACCTACTGCCCGCCTCTCGAGCTGGGACACAACCGCTGCGCAACACACCGGACCTCCTGATTACCACTCGCGGGGATCAGCACGGGGAGTATTTGCCCACCGCAGTAGTACGTGACGCCGATGGCTATCCGTGGCCGGCACCCACCACGCGATAGCGACAAAGAGCTGGACCGCAGATACGCCCGCTGGGTGGCGGACGTGAAAGCGCGGCACCCTCATCCCCCACCGCCCCTTGCACAGCAGCTATCAGCTGCACGGGCGTGTCAGGCGAAGTGCGATGGCCAGCGCTCGCGACCGCTGACCACAGCAGATCGTGGGAGACCAACACGCGCGGGTCAGCGTCCGCGCGTCATGTCACGCCATGCTGAGTAATTCAAACCAGTACTGGTAGCATGACGCGTCGCACGCGCTGAAGCAAGAGTTGCGCACTGCCGAAAGTACAGGGGCGTAGTGTCCAGCCTGGCGCGTCACGCGGCGGGAAGGTACAATGAACGCCGCAGATACTCGGACATATTTCGGCGAAAGGCGGAGTCGCGAATACGCGCGGCCCTACTCGTTGATACGTATTCGTATGGTTCGCGCGCCTCCGCGCATACACCGTAAACCCCGTACACGGATATCACCGCGCTAGCCTCGTCACCCGGGCGGGGTAAGGCACATGTTGTATCCGATAAAATATGCCACGCGCCTTTTTTTCAACACACATAAATAATATAATATACCGGCAGTATTTCGGGTACCCGTCCCGAACGGTACGTCCATTCCTGGCCCCCCACCTCAGAAGTTCACCGTGAAGCTCGGGATACACACATCGACGCACAGCGTCAGGATGATGACCCGGCGCGCCCCTATGCCAGCTGCCACCGATCTGGCAGGGGTGAGTAGAGCTAGACTCACCACAAACACGGGGTCCGACACGAAACTCGTCGCGGCTAGTACCATTCGCTTACATAGGCGGGAGAGGATGGCGACTATTCGCAAACCGGCGCCGACTACACCCGACCAGACGGCAATGCACCACGGCCATCTCCCCCGGGAGCTCCCGCCACCACCAACTAGCCAGCCACAAGCGGCCTACCCCCCGGCCGCGGCAGCCCCTCAAGACGCGAAGATGAACGACGACGACCCGCCACCGGAAGCCGGCCAGCCGTCGACAAGTGTCAATCCCGGCCCGCACCCCGAGCTGGCTCCTCCGGCCGCACCCCACGCCCCACCGCAACAGGAGAGGCATTGGAGGCCACCGCCCCCTCTCGAGCGTAATACCTCCGCAACCAGCACACCAACGACCCAGGCGTCCCGCCTCAGCTCACGGCCGAGGCCCACCGCCTCCATCGCCCCCTGCGTCGGGCGATCCCCTTGCTTGCAGTTGCCGGTGGGCCGTCTGCTGACATTCTCCGCCGGCAAGGCGCCTAACCCCAAGCCGGACGCACGCCCCCGACTATCATCGCCCCAACCCAAGAACTAGGGACGTTTTTAGCCGATACGCCCGGAATTGCATATTTTCGAATATTTCAAAGTTGAGTCTGGTTTTGCCAAAAAGGTCGCGCAGACTGTTTTACACGGAGAAGAGCCGAAATTGGGAGGAAGGTTTATTAGTGAAAGCGTGGAGGGAAGACGGAGTCGGGGGGCGGGGGAGGGGGGGGGGGGGGCGTGTAACGCAGCGAAACTGGAAGATGGCATGCTCAGTTGTTATGGCTGCTTTTATGTCTACTCGCGCTGCACCCAAAAAAAGCGCAACGACAGGTGCATAGTAACCCGTACCATTGCGCAGCACTGTAGATGGAAAATCGGTTCAAGGAAAGTAGGAAACCCCATAAACATGTTCAGAACATTTCAAAGTTGTGTGGTTTCGCCAGTGATGAGCGAACGCAGAGAGCGGCAGATTGACGGAGAAGGGGTAGCGCCAGGTCATGCAGGGGGCACCGGGAAGGCCACCGTTGCGGAGTCATGTTGGACTTGGAAGTGGCGGAGGGGCGCGATTTGACCGAAGAAGAACCACGCGCTAGGCGAAGGAACGACGTTGGGGGTCGATGTAGTCCAGAACGACATCGGAGTTAGTGGTCCCGCCGCCTTGCAAGCGAATGTGGGACAGTGGAGTTCCGATGGCGTTAGCAGCAGATGCTGCTCCCTTGCGAAGGATGTGTGAGCTCCAGGAAGTGCCGGAAAGGGGGGGGGGGGGGGGGGGGGGGCAGCACCGACAAGACGAATGGCCGTAGAGAGCCAGTCCGACATTGTGGCGGCAGCCCAAGACTTGGACTGCTCGCTCGGATTGACCGCCCAGAAGTTTGTTTCGGCCAAGGCAACATGGGGCAGGGGGACAGACTGCACGCGGTCGATGAAATGGTGCAGGAGATGCGCTATGCGGGGGTGCTCCGACACTGGAAGGAGCAACACGCGCAAATCGTCGGGGCCGCGTCGGCCGGCGCGGCCTTTCTCGCGGTACAGCTGCAGGATATTGTTGTAGTCGTCGACATGCACGTCCCGCACTCGGCAGGACACGCCAGTAAGTCCATTGGCAAAGAACATGAAGTTGACAACCGAGGCCACGAGGGCTCGGAAGTCGTACTGGTACTCGGGGAAGGGAGCAGACACAATCAAATATGCCCGCTCGACGAAGCTTTAAGCGACTCAAGCGAGGTGCGACATTAGTAGGCAAATGGACCCGCAAAGGGGCAGCTTCCAGGCGGCGTTGCCTTAGCATCATGCCACGACGAGATAAGGTGCATGCTGTCCTTGGCGATCGGGTCGATGTTGTGCAGCTCAAAAAACATGTTGATTGCTGACAGGTAGGGTTGTAACGACTTAGCCCCAACGTATGTGCCCCCGCCATGTACTCTGTCTCCGGCAACACGGTCACGAGCCGTCAGTTGAGCCAACGTTGTTCCAAGCTCGAGCAGCAATGTAGACTGGGCCGTCATGTCTGCTTGTAGCGATTCGAGCGTCGGCTCCACGGCGGATTCTTCTCCATCTGACATGATGACGCGCGGACGTACGGATGAGAATGTCACACACGGGTGGTGAGCCGAATGTGGTCTTGAACAATCTGGGGGGATTGCTCGCAACATGTTACGAGACAGTTAATCGTTGAGTGTAATGCAGCGAAACTGGAAGATGGGATGCTCAGCTGTTATGTCTGCTTTTATGTCTACTCGTGATGCACCCAAAATGGGCGCAACGACCTGTGCCTAGAAACCCGTACCACTGAGCAGCACGTTAGCTGGAAAAGCGGTTCAGGGAAAGTAGGAAACCCCATAAACCTCGTTTCGAACATAACCGCACTTCCCCCCCCGCAAGTAATAGACAGTGTATCGCCCGACCCGCGGGCTTGGTACATGCACCAAACGAAGTAGTCATCATGCCATTACGCAGTATATTGTGCAGAAAATAGTTGAGATGGAGGGCAGTATTGTAGCCCCCACCCCACCAACCTAGCCGGCTCAGCGGTATTCAAAAACTGAGCACCATGGCGCAGCAGCGAGGCGGGTGTTGCAGCGATGAGCCGGACGTACCAGATTCGGGTTTGACATCGGCGGCCGCAGTGGGCGCATGTACTTCAGGTGCCGCAGCCATGGCGCGCGCGTGTTTGCGCTAGAGGGTGACGAGTTGGTCCCGTGCTTTGCGTCCGGCTCCAGGCGAAGCTGAGACACATGCTCGGCCACCGTACGCGAACTAGGCGTTCGGATTCTTCATGGGTAGTTTGCTGGATGGCAGCCCGGTCGGCTGAGGTGATGTTGAGCCGCTCGCGTTCTGATTTGCCATGGTGCGGGGACAGACGGACGCTCGCAGGGGTGTGGTGCCGAAAGGGTGGCTGAGTGACGGCCGTGTGGAGTGAAGCACGAATGGAACGCGGCGCTGAGATGCTTGGGGGGGGGGGGGGGGTAAAAACCAGGGATGGACTGCAGTATCTACTGCACTGCAGCCTGCAGTACTGGAAAGTGGACTGCAACCCAACCCTGGTAAAAACCTATGATAGGAGGTGCGCAGGTGCGCCTAACCCATGGGACGAGGCGACGAGCGCGACCGACCGCATGGGGTCGGCTGGGAGATGAGACGCGTGTTGGTGGGTTGAGTTACAACGGAGTGAGTTACCGGCAGATGATAACTGGTGCCATATATACCGTATATTTCAGGCGTGCAGTACATACCGTAGTATCTCCCCACCCACCCGCTGCCTGCTGGGTGGACCCGACGATGACCGTTCTCGGCCCTCTGAATCGCGAGCCCCCCGTCCGCCTCCACCCCCGGATGGGGATACGGGCGGGGCTCGTGTACAGGTGGCACCTTGGTAGCCTTGGACCCGCCCGTGCTGTCAATGCCGCGGAGGAGCAGTGCGAGCTGGACACCAGCGCCTTCTGTCGTTGCTTGTCCGGTCAACGTCTCGGCTACCCTCCCGTGGCGCCCCATTCTGGGTTGAACCAGGGTTACCCCTGGTTGAACCCCCCACTTCCGCTCCTTGCTGCGAGACCTCGTCGAAGCCCCTTTCTTGTGGGCGCCTCCACCTCACATTCGGCCTAGTGCCGCCATTGGAGTGGCCCGGGATTGTGTGTTGGGGAGAGCGTCCCTACTCCGTGGAGCGGCGGCTGGTGGGTGGCGATGCCTGGTCGGTGGCTGCCATGGCGGTTCCCGCCTCTGGTGGCCCATAGCTGGATTTCCTTCTGGATTTCCTAAATGTTGCACGTATAGCACATGTAGTCACGTAGTACTTGCCTATATCTATCCTATGGTGCACGGCCTCTGCTGTACTACTAAGATAACAGTCTCCAGCGCATGCTGGTTCGACGACAGGCGCTGCCTGCCGCGCGCCGCATCAGTGGCGATGACGACGCGCGCGGAAACACGCGGACTCACCTGCGGTTAAGGCTGGCGCTTACGTACTGGCTCGGTCCTTGACAAAAAAGTTTCCCCGTCAGAATAAGTTTAGGGTTTATTGAGTCGACCCCCCCCCCCCCCCCCCAACGGGAAATCGTTGGCCAAAATAAGAAATTGAATCGGGAGAGATAAAAGTATGGAGATATACCAAAACCGTAAGTTGGAAGTTCAGATGAAAGCCCACTGCTGGGCGAAGTCCGTAAGGGGAAAACATCCAACCTGCACAGACAAGGTCTACTCAACTTTTTTTGTTATATATCAACATTATCTATATTTGATCCCTGGGAAGCGGGCGGGGTCTCATCCACAGCGTGCTTCCCAACCAACAAGCCTAAAGCCCTACACAACGGCGCTTGTAGTTTACCACATTTTTGTGTGTATATTTCAGATAAATCAGAAATCCACCTCAAACACTGCAGAAATCCCGCCGACTCCATGTGCTGCAAAACAGTCCAATTTCCGTTTTCCCTGAGACGCGAACCCAATGGCATGACATCCGCTGATTCCGCTGTGAATGTGGAGATTAAATCCGCACTGAGCGCTGACCCGGCATGGCTCCATCAGCCAACCAGCTTAATTCGGTAGAGTCAACCCCCTCCCCTCCCCGCCCTCCCGCTCGTCACTATCATGACTTTCGATGGTACTCGCAGGTAGCCAGGTGTACTCGCAGGTAGCCAGGTGCGCTCCTCATGGCGGATGGCGCCGCCGGCTGCCTGCTGGCGGGGGTCTTGATGGCACGGCTGCTCAGGGCGCCGAGTACTCTGCAGCGCCGCGCGCCGCCAGCATACACAGGCAGTCGTCAGCTCGGGCTCGAGAACCGCTTGACATGCAGGGCTCATCGCCGAATTGACGAGTAAGAAACATGACACAGGTTGGTGGGGGGGGGGGGGGGGGGGGGGTGCACCTACGTGTGAGTGTGTACTAAGCGGTGTGTATATGCGCACAGACTCATATGCACGCGGATGGGAGAGGGAGAGAGAGAGAGAGAGAGGGTGTGCCAAATGATGTGCTAATAGTAGCGCATGCACAAGGTGGTGAAAGGGGCAGCAGCTGCAGGTATGCAGCTGCGATGGGTGAGGACGCGGTAGCAATAAGAGCAACATTGAGCATACGAGCCGCCATGGCTGGCAGGCGCAACACAAATGAAACTAAGGTGGAAGTTCACCGAATAGACAATGCTCGCATGGGCAGTGAGTGCGACCCCCGATCTGAGGGATATGTTTCGGGCTCTTGTATGGAAACATGCCCCATGCACCAATGTGAGCCTTTACCACAAGCATCCAATTGGGCGTGCACGTAACCTAGGGTCATTCTCTACAAGTTCTTATTGTGTTGTCTTCATTTGACCTCTGGCTGGCAGGGCGGATTCTTAAATGCAGTGTTCTTAATGCACCGGCACCCATAGGTCAGTCAGCACAAGTAGTTCTCTAGTGCGATTTCCCACAGGCTTGAACGAGGGGGAAGAGAAGAGGGGGGGGGGGGGGGGGGGGGGAGGGGGGCCAGGGGGGATCGCACCAAAGGGCTCTGGCGGCAACGGCTCCTCCTCCTCCGCGTCCGCCGCCGCAGTGGCGGGAGCCGCGGGGGCAGCCACGTCGGGGGCAGCGGACGCCGACAGCGTGACGGCGCTCACGAGCTCTGCCGGCACGTCAGGGGTGGTGTCCTTGAAGACGAGGATGCCGGCGGAGCAGCCGGGCTTGACAGGCTGGTACCGCCCGCCGGGCGCAAAGCGGATGAACTTCTCCTGCAGCAGCACCACGCGGCAGGGGTTGGCCAGCGTCTCGCTCGACGCCTCCGGCTCCTTCTTGGCTGGCGCCGCCTCCTTCTCCACCTCCTCCCCCTCCTTCTCGTCTGTCTCCATCTTCTCCTCCTTCTCCCCTGACGCCTCCGCGCCACCCTCGACCTCCGCCTTCTTCTTCTTCTCCGCCTCCTTCTTCTTCCGCTTGGCCGTCGTGGACAGCACAGCGGTGGGAGCGCGCGCCACTGTGGTGGCGGTCACCGTGGACAGAGGCGGCGGGTACGCAAACAGGGACGGCCTGCGCACGAGCCATGCCAGCAACAGGCAGTGCATCAGCTGCAGATGACTAGATACAGTCAACAGCAGGAAGCGGTGACATGCCATTGGAAGTTTTTTTTTTTTTTTTTTTTTGGGGGGGGGGGGGGGGGGAAGGGCCCACTTGGCCTCGCTGGTGAGCTCAAAGACGGGCATCTTGAGGTCCGCGTTGAGGCCGATCATGGCGGTGGGCGTAAACGCGAGGGAGATAAAGTAGGTGAGGGGGTACCAGTACCAGTACTGCGGGGGAGGGAGGCGAGCACCGGGGGGTCAGTGAGGAGCGGCGAGGAGCGCTTGGCGTGGCAGTTGAGTCTCTATGCATCAGTAAAGGTGCCTAAAAATATACGAAGCGTGGTGGGGGTAAAAAAGGAGAGGGATTATTTCACTACGACATGTTCACCATCACGTGAATGGGAGACATATAAGAGTGGGAGAGCCCGACCCTAACATCATGCTGCATCTGTATCACCCACCCTGAAAGAAATCTCATGCAGCAAGAAGTACGTGTGTTATAACTGCCAGGCCGATCACAGGCATATGTGTTCGGGGATTAGAGAGCAATACTTAAGCATGTGGTGGAGAGTTGTACCTGCTGTATGTGCCAGGATGGCAGGCACTACAGCAGAGGACTACAACCAATGCGAAAGGGCACTGATGCACCAATACAGCACGGCATGAGAAGGGCCGGAACTAAGAAAAGCAGACGACCGATGCGGCGAATCGGCAAGGTTGATCAGGGTTGCGTAAAGCTCATCACGGCAGCAGGCGGAAAGGAGGCGGCTGCACCTGCAGGAACATGGTGAGCCCCACGGCGGCGCTCATGCGGAACTGCCCCGAGCGCAGGCGCAGGCCTACGGTGACATTGCGGCCGCCACCGTCCAGGATGCCGCTGGCCATGATGGCACCCATCTTGCACATCACCTCCTCGTGCTTGTCATTAATGACCTGGAGGGGAAAGGACGCGCCGGGTTGGGGGAGGGGGTCAAAAACCTTCACAGACACAGACACAGACACAGACACAGACACAGACACACACACAGACACACACAGACACACACACAACAATACAAATATACACCTCAACCACGCTAAGGAAAAAGGAATGCGCCCTGAAAAGGGGCTGGTGGCGAGCCTTGTCTAGGTGCTTTCTGAACGACGCCACCCGCGCCTCGGGCTGCTCCATCAGGACCATCGCCATGGCCAGCAGCGCGCCCTGCCGCACAAAGTCGGTGGCGTCCAGCAGCAGCGGGTCTAGCAGCGCAATGCCGTCCTTCTGGCCCGTGCCCGCACACGCGATGCCGACAGCCATCGCGGCGCCATAGCGCACATGCGGGTTGAACGATTCGGCCAGCAGGCTCACAATGGCGGGGCACTGCTCAGGCGCGTTGGAGAGTAGGAAGCCGAGGTTCATGACCGCCGCGCGGCGCACGTCGTTGCTGACGTCGCTGACGGCGAAGTGCAGCAGCTTCTGAATCGCAGTGTTGTTTGCGGTGCCGGTGTACGCCATGCCCAGCACAAACATGCCACCATAGCGGATGATTGAGTCCTGGTCGTGGGCCATCTGCGCGGCGAGCGCAAGCGGCAAGGGCAGAGCATTAGGGCCACACTCTAGAGTACATTCCGACTCTAGAGATCAGAGCTCGCGGTGAGACTCCGACACACTCTAGTAGTCAGAGCGCCTGCAGTGAGGCAGACAAACCCCATCTCCCCCCCCCCCCCCCCCCCCCCTCCCACACACACACACACATGCGCGCGAGCGCTCACCTGCTCCACCAGCGACTCCGAGTTCTCCTCCTGGCCAAACATAATGAGAGACAGGCCAATGGCCAGGCCGCGAATGATCTTCTCATGCTGCGTCTCGTGTGCATAAGCGATCATCTCGGTGCACTTGTCGCTGGCGCTTCCAGCCTGCGACAAGGCGCGGGGGGGGGGGGGGGGGGGGGGGGTCGGGCGAGAAAGGGGCATCAATCAAACGCTGAGGCGTGAAGCAGGGGGGGGGGGGGGGAGGCAGGGGGGCTCACCGCAAGCAGCCCCATGGCGATGCCCGCAGCCTCGCCTGCAACGGCCGAGTCTGTGTACAGCACCCCCTTAACGTCCTCAAAGACCTCCTCGTCCTGCGTGCCCATCGATGCGAGGCCCAGACCCAGGCACGCGCCGTGCTGGATGAGCTCGTTGCTTGTCTGCCGCAGGCTGTCCAGCAGGAAGGCGCGGATGTCCTCGCCGTGGTTGGCGTGGATGAGGCCCAGAGCGTACAGCGCGCCGCCCTCTGAGTAGGGCGAAGCCGACGCGCGCTGCCCAGGCAGGTATGGCTCCATCAGCGCCTTGCCCTGAGAGTGTGCCCAGGCAGAGAGGCAGGGGAAACACCCGAGTTAGCGCACTGCAGATGGGTGTCCACTGACCACTGAGATACACCACTGCGCTTCCAGCCACAGGGAGGCAGCACAAGGGGTCCTGCGATCCAGCTGCTGCAGAACCAATGAGAACTCCATGTTGGTAGGCTTTGCGGAGGTGCACCATTAGCACTATAGATAACCTTCTTCACGATCACCATACCGCATAATCGGGTTCACATCATTGAAACGCTTTTACTGTGCGAACATTAAAGCTCTCTGCCTCCCCCCCCCCCCCCCCCCTTCTCTCTCTCTCCCTCTCTCCCTCTCTCTCTCCTTGCCTTTTGAGTTCTCATCCAGTGTCGCCTTTGTCATGACACTCTAAAAATCAATTGTGAAATCAAGTGACATGTGTGCTGGGCACATGAGACTTGCAGGGGCCCGCATGGCTGCACACAGAGGGGGGAGAGGGTGCGCGCGCGCATGTGTGTGTGTGTGTGTGTGTGTGTGTGTTTTGGGGTGGGGGGGGGGGGGGGGGGGGGTGGGGGGGGATCTCCACCTGCGTGAGGTGGCCCTTGTGGATGACGCCCAGCCCCGCAGTGGCGGAGAATTTGGCCCAGTTGGTGGCCCGCGCAAGCCATTCGAGGTTGTCGCGCAGAAAGGTGTCCACAGTGGTACCGCTGTGCATGAGCGCGTTGGCCACGATCGCGGCGCTGTGGCACACGCTATTGCGCGACTCCACCGCGCCCTTGATGTTCTTCAGGACCTGAAGGTCCGCGTGGTTGTGCGAGTACAGAAACTCGAGGTACAGCCCAATGGGCGTCTTGCCTGTTACGATGTCCTTCAGCCTGCCGTAGCGCTCCTTGAACTGCGCTACCTCGGAACTGTCCTCCACCGCAGGAGCAGGCTCAGGCTCGGCGTCTGCCTTGGACGCGCCCTCAGCGGCCGCCTCGCCGTCGGTCTCCATGGCGCCCGCCCCGGCGTCGGCCTCCGCCGCGGCGAGCGCGGCGGGCTCCCCGCACAGCGCACGGTACTTGACGTCCAGCTCGCTGCGCACCTTGAGCAGAAACGACTGCATCTCGTTCTCGAACAAGTCAAAAGCCACCTGGTACGCCATCAGTGCGTCGTCCTGCCGGCAGCGGAAACAAATAGGAAGGGGGGGCGGTGAAGGGACCAAGAGGGTCAGCACCCACCACGGGTCACCAGGACTGCCCTTGTCATATGGGCAAGTATCCTTATGCAAGGCTCGCCTGCATTGTCGAACCCAGGACTGGTCAAATCTCTCCCCGAAAAAAACTTTGCGGGAAATACACTTTGTCATGGACTAATCAGCAGAGTTTCTCTCTATGAAGGCATGACCCAGAAACATGTCTACCATAAGCCTTGCCTATGGACCATTGGGCACGTATCTTATCCCCCCAGCGGACCAAGGAAGGTTCGACTGTGGCTTTCGATCGTCAAAAATGTGAGGCTAAACAAGGCTAATATAGGGAAATCGCCACGTACAACGCCCACTAAACGCAGCGCCAACAGGAACCAGCTCTGTCTCTGCAGGGGTGGGGGTAAGCCCAGCCGCGGTGCATACACCCAGAAGCGAACCGGCCACCGCCGCTCCAGCACAATACACTGTAGCGGCCGCGGCGCTACAGGGCCCCACAAGCAGAGCCCCGGTGCAGTCCCATCACGATCCACACCGCCCAGCAGCGGGACGCTGTGCTAGGATATTTGACTGGATGGTGCCATGAGTAAATTTGTTTTCAAATTCATCATCTGATGATAACACTAATATACGAAAAAACATGACGTGGTAATAAGAACACTGCGAATGAACACCTGCCCTGCCTGCTAGAGGCCAAATGCAAATTAAAACTATAGCGAATCTTCTCATTGGTTGCTGGCAAGTACAATTTGAGGCTTATATTACGGGGACGTACCGGGACCAGCACCAGTGAAAGCACTGAAGTGATAAGGTGAACAAAAGAGTGCTCTCCCATTGTTTGAGACAACAGTAGCAAAGTGGCTACTGATAACCGATACAGGATTGAGAGAGGGTAGAAGGGGAAGCTCCTTCACCTCGGAGCCCTGGATCAGGGTGTGCAGAATCTTGGCCACCTCCGCGTGGTCGTTCAGCAGCATGAGGCACATGCAGATGTTGACCCAGTCAGGCTTCTGCACGCTCTCGTACAGCTTGATAATGAGGCGCAGCACCTACAGGGGCGGCAAGGCAAAAACAAGGGCGTCAGGCGGTGAGAGGGGAGGCACGGGGCCCATGAGGAAACAACTGATTCAGAAGCTGCAGGGGGCAGCGAGACAGCATCAAGCGATCATGCATAAAACCTGGCATGAAAGCGAAGGGTGGAGAAGAGAGGCGGGGGGGGGGGGGGGGGGGGGGGGGGGCACCTGCTGCCGGAAGTCGCGGTTGACGATGTGGTTCTTGCAGACGGTGAGGGCGTAGGTGACGACGTCCACCATCTCCGGCGCGCGCTTGATGACCTCCTCCAGCTTGTCCAGCCGGCGGCTCTCGATAGTCACACCCACCGCCTGCTGGAACTGGCCGTCCGCCACGCACCTGCGCGCGGCACGCTCCGGTCAGCGGTGATCCCCCGCTTGAACCCCCCTGCATCCTCACTATGCAAGGGAGCCAGCAGGGGCTAGGGAACAAGGGCAGGGAAGGGAAGGCAGGGGAAAGGAAAATAGGGGGCTTGCCTCTCAATCATGCGCTCCACGATCGTCTCCAGGCGCAGGTCGATCCCCGCCGGCTCCGCAGCGGTGCGCACCTGGACGTACTGGTCGATGGCATGGGCTGCCAGAGGAACGATATTGCTCGTCAGCCACTCCATTATGACCCTAGCATGCCAGGCGTTCACCCCCCCCTGCCCCTTCCCCAACCGCCCCGCCTAGATCACCCAGAATACAACTGCTGATACTGAGAGCAAACTCCCTGGCCATCCCATGCTCGCTGATACAGCCCCCTCCAGCCACCAGCATTACAGCCTCGCCTGCCAGCGCCGACTGCCATCCCCTCCATCGTGGGAAGGCGCTCACCCAGCAGCGTCTGCACGTACTCCGACTTCTCGTTGATGTCAAACAGGGTGTCGGCACCCAGGGCGTACGTCAGCGCATCGTCGAGCTCGCCCAGGTGGTAGAAGACCTGCCGAAAAGGGGCCGGTGGCAGGATTAGATCGGCCAAGGGGAGAAGATGAAACGTGTCTCCCGCAGGAGTAGGCTGTAAGGTCTTTTAGCACAGGTAGGCAGGAGCTAAGCGAAGGCAGCCTAAGGCGGGCCCGCAGGGGGAGAGAGGGGGGGGGGAAGGGGAGCGGGGTCCGCCTGCGGAAGGAGAGGTTGACGGGGGAGGAGGTACCTTGGAGGCGAGCAGCGCGGCCAGCTGGCGGTGCGAAAAATCCTCGTCCTCGAAGAGGCCCTCCACGGAGGCGATGGAGCTGGAGATCTGGAACCAGTGGTCATGCACCACCTGCGCGGCGCAGCGGGCCGGGCGGCGTCAGCGGTGGGGGGTTTCGCAGGCGGGGCTTGCGGAAAGGCGCAGGAGCGCTAGAGGGAGAGGGGGGGCGGGGGAGGGGCTGGATGCCGGCGTGGCGACGGGGAGGAAGCCGGCGCGCCGTCAGGGGTAGGCCCGCCCGCTGTGAATTAATCAATACTCATCCGGCGAGGTATATTAATATTAAGGGCACACCTTACGTGGACCGAGGGATAATACAGGACCCAGACACCCAGTCCGCAAGTCCGTAAGTCCGCCAGTTGCTACCCAGGCGCCCGAACGCCCCAGATCTGAGCTCCCCTCGCGCCGGCGCCACCCCAGCCGATGCCTCTGCATGTTAGAGCAGAGGCTTGAAAAGCCCCGAGCATTCAGGCTCCCAAAGATCTGCACCGGATCCGCGCCGGAGCGCGGCTGGCCGACCGCCGGCGTTCGTTCCCTGGTCGGCGTAGCACACCTGGTTCAGCTGCTTCAGCGCGTGCAAGCGCAGGCCGTCATCCTCCTCCTCCAGCAACGCCAGCAGGCCTGCTGCGCTGCTGTAAGCGCCTGGCATTGCGGGTCCTATGCTGCGGTGTCGCGGCAGATACACGTTTTTGTAGCGGTGTGGCGAGGCGCTGGCAGATCCAGGCTGCGTGGCGGGGCTTGGGGGTCGCGTCTGCCAACTGCGGGCACGTCTTCAGCCTGCCTGCGGTGAAGCACCTCCAGGCTTGGCTTGAATAACGACTATCGACTATTCCTTCGTCGCTAGGTCGATATGGGAGATTGCACCACACCACATTCCTGTCGCTTGCAGGAATAAAGTTGTCCAGGAGTGGGTGTGTGTTATGATGACATATTACACAATATTCGTATGACATAAATCGATGTATTGTCACATCTCGCATAGCTCAGTTGGCTAGAGCGCAAGACTGTTAATCTTGAGGTCGCCGGTTCGAGCCCGGCTGTGAGAGGTAAATAAATGTTTTCGTTTAAATCGCTCATACGCAACCTGATCTGGAATTCCAGTCATGTGTTGTTATTTTATTTGGTCAGATGGAGTCATCTAGAAGTTTAATTACCATACATTACCTATGTTGTACTGCGCACGACCCCCGCGCGGTCGGCGCACGGACCAAGGCCTGCCGGCACGTACCAGCACCACGACCCGACGAGGGATCCACCTGACTTCGGGCACCGGATCTCTCTGCTTTGCGCTTGCCTCAACCGGCTCGCGCACTAGCAGCCGAGCAAAGTGTCAGCTTACTCTACGCCGACTCGGACCCGAGCCTCAACCTCCCAAGACGCTTCACCTTCCCAACCCCGCGCGACAGCATGATGCCCCCTCGCCGCCATGTACCGGAAAGCCGCCGCCCCAGTCGGCGACGCCCCGGGCGGCGCCGCAGCGGCATATGTAGCGGAGTTGGAAATTGAAATTGAAATTGAAATTGTTACAACGTCTAGTCTGCTGCATCCACTCGCTCAGACTGAATTGCTCTTAGGGCATGCTGTCTCTAACCACAGTGGGGAACACAAAGTGTTATCACGGCTCAAGCTACCGGCCATCCTCCAATGTTTCCTAGCCCCTCCTCCTTCCAGTGGGCTATAGCTAAGATAGCATCGCCCCCCTGCTGTCCCTACCTAAGTCGGAGCCATCCCATCCATAGCTCAGCAGGCACGCTAAGGCAGCCATAGGCGTCCCGCCTGCTGATATTGAGGTGTGATGGGGGAGGGGAGCCAACCGGAATAGCGATATGGTGCTCAGTATTTATGTACCGCTGAGCCGGCTAGCTTCGGGGGGGTGGGGGCTACAATGCCCTCCATTTCTCAAATATATATTTTTTTCTTGTTGGCACAATAAACTGCGTTTTATGGCATGATGACTTCGTCTCGTGCCTGTACCGGTACCAAGCCCGCGGGTCGGGCGATACACTGTTTGTAATACTTGCGGGGAATAGTGCGGTAAATTCGAAAAAGGCATTCCGGGCATACCGGCTAGATACGTCCGTAGTTCTTGGGTGGCGGCGCTGATAGTCTCGGGCGTGCTTCCAGCTTGGGGTTGGGTGCCTTGTCTTCGGAGCATCCGCATACGATCCACCTGCGGCTGCAAGGGGGCCGTCCGGCGCGGGGGGCGGCGGGGGCGATGAGCCTCTGCCTCGAGCTGGGCCAGGCGGGACGCCTGGGCCGGTGTGCTGGATGTGGGGGTATGCTCGAGGGGTTGGTGGCCTCCAAGGCCTCTGTTGTCGCGGTGGGGGCTTGGGCTGCGGCCGGTGAAGCCGGCTCGGGGTGCGGGGCTGGATCGACGCTTGTCGCCGGCTGTTCGACTGCCGGTGGCGAGTCGTCGCTGTCCATCTCCGTGGCTGGAGGGGCTGCCGCGGCCTGGGGGTGGGCCACTTGTAGCTGGGTAGTTGGTGGTGGCTGGAGCTCTTGGGGGAGCTGGCCGTGGTGCATCGCCGACTGGTCGGCTGTAGGCGGCGCCGGGTGGTGAGCAGTCGCGATCTTCTCCCGCCCATATAGGTGCGTGATGCTGGATGCGACGAGTTTCGCGTCGGATCCCGTGTTAGTGGCGAGTCCGGCTCTGCTCACCCCTGCTGGAGCGGCGGCAGCCGGTATAGGGGCGCGTCGGGTCACCGCCTGGACGTTGTGGGTTGATGTGTATACCCTGAGCTTGGGGCCGAGGGCACGGATCGGGTTCTGGAACTCACGGTTGCGGCGCAGGTCGACCCCCGTCGCACGATTGCGGGTCGCCAGATTGCCGAATAGCAGGGCGACTTGCGTGGCACAGTCGGAATCAAGGGGAAGATCGATTGGGGGCTGGCGGGACTGGCGGCTCGAGACGCGGAGAAGGAGGCGGACAGCAGGTGGGAGGCGGGTGTATGTGAAGTTCTTCGCGGCAATGGTTGCTGCTGTCTTGGGGGGTCCTTTCCTGCCGTTGCGTGGCGCATAGATAAAGGCGCCGACCTCGGCTGCCTGGTCTTCCTCGGGTATGTTGATGTTCGTGTTGGCTGTTGTGGTAGTCTCCTGCGGAGCCTGCTCTTCACGCCGCGGAGGGCGCTGGCCGTCAGTTAGCCTGGGGCGGGCAGCCGGTGGAAGTCGGGTGCCTACGATTTGTTCCGCATTGATGGCGGTTCGGATCTTGGGAAGTTGGATCTTGCCGCCGCGTGGCGCATCGAGAGCGGCGCCGACCGCGGCCTGCTGTTGCTCCTCGGGTTTGTTGATCTCCATGGTGGCTGTTGTGATGATCTCAAGTGGGCGGAGTTGGAAAACGCCCGAAGGCCCAAGCGGAAGCCCTGGAGAAGCGGCTGGCCGGGCAGTTCGAGGCTGCTACGGCTGCCTTCCTTGCTTGACTCGCCCCCCCCCCCCCCCCCCCCCACTCCCGAAGGCACCAGCAACCAGCAACCAGCAACCCGCAGCCTCCCGAAGGCACCCAACCAACCAACCTTGTGGGCGCGCCTGCGCCCGAGGGTGTGAGCAAGGAGCGCGAGAGCCCCTTGTTGCTGAGCTAGACGCACCCGACAACGAGCTCGAGTACGTCGACTTTGCCTTCTACGGCCGAATCATCCCCCCCCCCCCCCCCCCCGGTCTGGAGCCCCCCCCCCTCCACCGCGGCGACGTCGACGAGCCTCGCCCGTGGACCGTGACTGACGACACCGCCCGCGGCCTCGCGGAGAAGCGGAGAAGCAGGCAGCGTACGACGAGTACATGCATCTGGGATGCTATGCCTTCTTCAGTAGCTGCGCCGACGAGGCGATGCGCGGCGCTCTCGAGTCGCTTTCGACTGAGTCTGCTACGGCAGAAAGCAAGACCGCGGCCCTTATTGCCGAGCTCCGAGCCACCCACTTGGCGACGGAGGAGGCCACCCGCGTTCCCGGTTGGGCTACCTCCAGCTCGCCAAGAACGGACCGACGGCTACGGAGGCGGACCGAGTCTTCGCCGAGCTTGCCCACGCCAAGTTGTGCACCAACACGCATCGCCTTGTCCGGGTAGCTCGACCAACTCCGCCGAGCGTTCGACGACAAGACCCTCGCGATCATCCTCTCCGCTGCGGGCAAGGCCCGTGCCGCGGCCGGGTTCGCCAAGGCCACCCCCGACAAGCCCGCCCCCACGGAGTCCGCCGAGAGGCGCAAGCCACGCGAGCCAACCGCAACAGCGCGGAAGGCCGCAGCGACGGCCGCAACAGCCGACAAGGCCAAGGCCAACTACACCAAGTGACGGTGTGGCCCGCCGCGCCGACTCGCCTACCTCCCTCTACATGCGACACCACGTGCGGAGAAGATGGCGCGAGTGGGAGAGCATCGGCGCGAGCGGACAAGTCTTGAGCTGGATCCGCCAAGGAGTCCGGACTCGCTTCAAGAACGGACAACGCCCTCGCCCCTAAAACCACGGCGTCTCTATGCGCGACGCCACTCGAGCACAACTGCACTTCATGGATACGGAACTACCATGCTTCAAGGCTATTGGCGCGTGGGAGCGAGGACGCTGCGACAAGTGGGTATCCAAAATGTTTCCACTCCCCAAGCCCGGCTCCAACAAGTGGCGCCTCATCATCGACCTATGGGAGCTCAGCCAGTGGGGTAAGACCCTGAAGAAGTCCTACGAGACGCTCAAGCACCTGCGGCACCTGGCGCGCGCAGGCGACTGGTTTGTTTCAATGGACCTTGCGGATGGCTACTACACCCTCGGGATTCGGGAGGAGGACCGCGACTTCTTCACCGTGAACTACGGGGGGGAGTCGTGCCTACCGATGGGCTGGACCGGCTCGTCGTACTACTTCTGACAGCGGCCTTTACGGACTACCTGCGGACTCCCCGGAAGCGTCGCGACCCATTGTCACCTCCCACGGCCCCGTCCAAGCCTACTCGCCGCTTCATGCGCAACACTCGCTGGCGGGGCGAGCGGCTCCCACCCTGCATCGACGACTTTCTTTTCCTCGCGGACTCCCGGAAGCAGCCTAGGAGCTTCGCGTCCGGTCGGACACCCGGAAGGACTGCCTTGGCCAGCTGCGCAACCCCGCCAAGGGAATCTAGGAACCCACCCAAGTCGGCCCTCACTTGGGGCTGATCGTCGAATTGCAGCGCAGCGAGTTCCGCGCCCCCGAGGAGAAGCTCATCGCGCTGGCTTAGGCCGCCCGGTCCCTCCTCGGCCCCGCAGCCTCCGACAAGCGCTGGCTCCCGGCCCGGCAGCTGCCGTCTTTGGCGGGAAAGGCTCAGTTTCTGTACTTGGCAATTGCGCCGGCCCGCTCCTCCTTGCGAGAGCTGTACTGCGTCCTCGCAACCCGGCAGGGCTGGGGCGGGCGCGTCAAGATGACGAACCCGCTGCGTCGCGATGTGGAATGGTGGACCCATGCAGCTGCGCAGCACAACGGTCGCTCTATGTACAAGCCGGCGGAGACCGCGTATCTACACGCGGACTCTAGCTCGTAGGGGTGGGGGGATGTGCTGAACAAACACAGCGCTTACCAGACGCGCAGCTTCTGGTACGATGACGACCGCGCGGATCACACAACGTGGAAGGAGCTTCGCGCGGTACGTCACGCGGTCGAATCGTTCTTGCCGCAGCTCCAAGGACGGCGCGCGCGTCTTGCTGTACGAGGACAATAACACGGCCGTGGTGGCAGCGATGACCAACGTTACCTCTCGGTCACCGGTCATGATGGAGGAGCTCCGCAAGCTATGGCACCTCTTGGACATCCACGACATCTCCGTCAGGCCCCGGTACATCCAGTCCGCGGCCAACATTTGGGCGGACCGACTCAGCAAGGAGATGGACGACGCCGACTAGTAGCTCAATCCGCGGATATTTGCGTACATGTAGTGCTTGTGGGGTCCCCACACCATCGATAGATTTGCGTCGACGGAAAACACGCAACTTCCATGGTACAATTCCCGCCGGCGCGACCCACCCTGCGAAGCGGTGGATTCTCTCCATTTGCCGGACGAATTGTGGCGCAAGGAACGCAATTATTGCAATCCCTCGTGGACGTTGTTGGACGATTTGGCGGACAAACTGCGACAATCGGGCGCAGCCGCCACGGCCATCGCGCCGCATTGGCTAGGACGACGTTGGTACAAGCTGTTGCAAGACCTTGCCACATAGTCGATCGCTCGTCTACCCGCCTACCCGCGACCTCTTCTTTCCTTGGTAACGGGGAACGCGCGCCGGGATCGGACGGCCCGGCTGGAGCGTCGTGGCCTTTCGGCTGCCACGCCGGCCTAGCTGTACCTCCGCCATGGGTCGCTAGGCCGGTGGTCCCTGGCCGTGCATCCGCCGATGCAGTACGGTGTACAGTACCCGGGCCGCCTGTCCCATGCGCGGCGCGCGCGCTACCGGCTTGCCGTGCGCCCCGACTCTAGAGCTTCCTTGGCGGCATCGATGGCGGGCAGACCGAGCTCCGGGACATGTTGGGGACCGACGACATCGGTCAAGCAGCGCTCGGGTTGCTTACATGTTCGTTTCGCTGGTTGCCGGCACCCACCCCAACTACGACAGCGGCATGCGCTCTTTCGCTACGTTTTGCGAGCAGGAGGGCTTACGCCCGCTGCAAGCTACTACCAGCACGATCGTCCGCTACACTGCATGGATGGGCCTACATGGTACCGTCGGCGTGGAGTCCCTTTAGCAGTACTACTCGTCAATCAACAATACTTCCGCGACCACCAGCAGCACCAACTTGTCACCCTCGCGGAAATGGTGACGGACGCGCGCTGCGGCCTGGCCATCCAGCAGGAGCGACTGGCGGAGGACGCCCACGTCGCCATGCATGCGCCCATTGCGGATGACATCATGGACACCGCGATTGAACTTCGGCGAACATTGGTGTGGGCACCCGCTAATATCGCGGACATCCGCGCCTTCAGAGCCGCGCTCGCGACGAGTACGTCGTACGTCTTCGTATGCCGCGCGGGGTCCGGAATTAACTGCGAGACCGGTGATTTGGTGATCGACTGACCACCCGGGAGCATTCTGTTGTAGGTCCGCAAGCAGAAAGGCCACCATCTATCGTACTAGGGTTTCCGCTAAGCCCATGTTGGACCTTCCCATTGTCGACGTTCCGGACCTCGCTGACGTGCTAGATTGGTACACCACAAGTCGCGACGCCTACTGCCGCCGTTTATACGGCGCCGGCCCGCCGCCCACGTTCTGGAGCGTCTCCCCGTTGGAGCGTTCCGCCACTAGGTTAGTTTTAGCCGCTCTCACCGAGCGGTTGCGGGATGCCTACCTGACAACGGGCGCCCGACCGCCCCCCGCCTTCAAGTGGACCTCGCACAGTTTGCGCCAGGGCGCGGCCTCCGCAGCACGCTGCGTCGGCGTCCCCTTGCCGGCCATCAAACACATGGGCAATTGGTCGAAGAACAACGACGTGGTTGCAGGAAAGTACATCAACCCGACCATGCGCCCGACTCCCGCGGCTATACTTCGGCTAGGAGGTACTTCGGCTGGCTCGTTCCCGTCCGTTGTACTAAGTTAACTGTGCTAGCCTTTGGAAATTGAAATTGAAATTGATTACAACTGCTAATCTGTTGCGTCCACTTGCTCAGACTGAGTTGTTCTTCGGGCCTGCTATCTCTAACCATGGTAGGAAACACTGGGTGTAATTACAACTCAAGCTACCGGCCGTCTTCTTGTGTGTCCAAGCCCCTCCTCCCTCCAGCGGGCTGTAGCTAGGACATCAGCGCCCCCCTGCTGTCCCTACCTAAGTCAGGCCTATCCCATTCATAGCTCAGCAGGCATGCGTAAGCAGCCGGAGCGTCCCGCCGACAGCTACTAAGTTGAGATGGGGGAAGGGGCCGGGCCGGAATAGCTAAGTGTTGCTCAGTGTGTATCCACCGCTGAGCCGGCTAGTAGGATTAGTGGAGGCTGCGATGCCCTCCTTCACGGCGGTGAGTATTTGTTGTTTGTAGCGGGGTTGTGGTATTCAGCGATGGGGATGTCCTGTGCGTGTTTCGGGCGGTGCTGTCATGATTGTGTGATATCATAGTAGCTGCACTGGTCACATGGGTTAGTAGCGGCCGGTGTTCTTGAGTCAGCTGGCATGCGTGTCGCTGCAGTGGATCGCGCGCAGTTACTGATGCGAGCTGCCAGATGGTTGGGCTGCTTCGTCGTCTGTTTCTCATTCGTTGTCGGAGTTGCGAGTGCCAGAGAGGCGCGGCATGCTCCTCCTGCGGTTGAGGGTGGCGCCGCACGAGCGGCCACGGCCTCTGGGCAGTTTCTTCTTGTGCTTGGCAGATGCGGCTGCCTTGCCCTTGCCTGTTGGGAGAGGCTGGCGGGGGTGGTGTTCAAGATGGATCGAGTGGTGCTGTGGGTTACGCAGTCGATGTGACTCCGTTGTGAGTCATGCTAGTTCGGCCGCGAGTGCAGGCTGACTGGCTGGGGAGGACTGGGCGAGCGGCTATGTGGTTGCGGTGGTGAGGTGATGAAGCTCGACCAGTCGTTCTGTGGTGCCTTCAGGTGTGCCTTCGCGGAATGTGCGTTGCGCTATTGAGCGTTGGGGGGAGTCGCGGGTAATGTCCGCTAGACCTGGTGCCTCCGCTGCTCCGCGCTGGGCCGTGTCCACATCCATGATGGTGCTGTCGTTCTCCTCGTAGTTCAGTTCAAGCTCGTCCTCGTCTTCCGCCTGCACTCCGGTCATGGCGGTTGCCGCGGGGGCTGTCACTGTAGGTGCAGGGGCTGGGTTGGCTGCTCCGGGGGCGCGCTCCGTTGTTGTTCGGCGCTGGTCGATGGCTGCGACGGCATTAGCGACCGCCCCTCGCCTATGTATCGTGTGCTCTAGTCCACGGGGGGGGGGGGGGGGGGGGGAGCGTCACTCGTCGAAACGGGGTCCGCTTAACCGCTTAATACGGTACTTCTACTGTATTCGTACTCATTTTTACTGCACTAGTACCGTATTTCGTATACCTTGACGACTACTCTTGCTTAACTTGAGCTTATCCGCGCTTATCCATGCATGCCACCAGTATCTGCGCCGCGAGGTCTCAACGCCACAGCAGTACCCGTGCGTGAAACGGTACGTGATGCCCCTCCGGCCGGCGCACGCAAGCGCACTCCGCCATGGCGCGGAACCGCGCGGCGGACCTGACGTTGCTGATGCGCACGCGGCGGCGGAGTGACTACTTTATCATCCATCGTCTGACATGTTTATCATCCGCCGCTCTCGCCCATAATCTAACCACTCGCTATCCCACAGCCGCCCCCCTCAGCGCACCCTCGTCTCGATGCCTCGCGGCAAAGCGAGATCATGCGGCAAGAAGAGCGTCTCCCATGTATGCGATAATCCGAGCGGACACCTTATTACGGTCCAGTGCCGTGTGTGCAAAAGTCACCTCGCCGGGAATAGCCGCCACTTTAAAGTACAACACACACACAGTCAGACACTTAGCTAACGACGCATGCTCGGTGGAGCAAGCCCGCTTACTGTCGGTGAGTGCCTGCGAGTGTGCGGATTCCAGTTTGCCATGGCAATCTTAACCGACGCTTGCCATAACACCCCCCCCTTCACGCAGTTGAAGACCACCACCGCATCGCAACCCGTAGTCACTGTGAGATTCAGATGTGACGTAAATGTGCCCTACTGGTGACGAACGACGACATACGGGGACGATACGGGACGGACGAGGGACGTGGATTTCATACCCAGTAGCGACGACTATCGCGCGCGACCTGTAAAGTACTATATGAATTTCTCGTTTCCATAATTTCATCAAATTGATATGCGCACGCGGGCTCGCGTGTCGCCCGCCGACGCGGAGCACCCGGGCTAAGTACAGGCGGATGTACGCACTCATTGCACATCGCCGCACATCGCTGACCGCACATCGCTGACCGCTGACCCCGCGGTGTGCCGCGATGTGCGGCACGACGGGCGGAGGTGTGGGCGGATGTAGGTGGTACGGTAGGTGGTAGGCGGTAGGTGGTGTTCGTAGGTGCGCGTTTTAATGCAGCCGCCCTAACTGCTGATGATTGTGTAACGCCCCAGCACGCGCATGAAGTACGGGGTCGCCTCACGGTCACCGCCGCTCACCGTTGAATCAAGCGCGGACAGCCGCGCACTCGCATCTGTGTTGCCTGCCGGTGGTGGGTTACATCCACCCCAACTCTCAACCCCCACCCCCCCCCCCCGCCCCTCGCGCGCGGCAGCAGGCATGCCGGCAAAGGGATGGATAGCGAGTGTGTCGAAGGATGGCGTGTACTCATGCAAGCACTGCCGGGGCAACGTGACGGGCACATGTGATAAGATGGCGCGAGAGCGGCACTTCCTAAAATTCCCGAACTGTAGCCACTCGTTGAAGCGTGCGGCTAAGTTGCGCCGCAAGGCCGCCTTATCACAAGCAGCAGCAGCAGGGGCGGCAGCAGCAGCAGCAGCAACAACAAGGGCGGCAGCAGGAGTAGCTGCAGCCGTCGGAAACGGCCCGCCGGCGCCGGTCTCGGACGACGGCGGCTCGAAGGTGGACGATGTGATGGGCGTGGGGGAGGACCCCGTTGGCGAAGACGGTATGGACATCGACGCGCCTGCGTGGCCGCCGGCGGGCGTCGAACCCGCGATGAGGGCGTGATATGGAAAGGCGATCCCGGCGACTTCTACATGAAGGTCATCGCCAAGAAGTTCCGGGGAGTATGGCACTACGGCGTGATAACCGGCGTCGTTACCGAGTGGGTGTTAGAGGACTACGGCGGGGCGACCCAGTGGCGCGCTGTTTTCGAGGACGGGGACATTGTGGGCCTTCTGCGTTCAGAGGTGAGTGGGCCCGGCATGCGTGCTGGTGGCACCACTCAACTGCGGTTGTATGGAATCACACGCACCCGCCCGGTCGGCGTGACAGGTTGTGGAGGCTATGGTGGCTGCCCAGGAGCACCCCCCTGTGGATGCGGACGGGGAGGCTCGCTTGGTAACCGTCCATGAAGGCGATGACTTGTCCAGTGAATCACGCACCTTGCCCGGCGTGCGTTCAACACAACCCGGCTGGCGGAGGCCAAGCAGAACACTGGCTGCCATGGCGTGTGCCATGTGCATGTGGTCCTGGGCTATGTCAGCATGATCAACCTCTTCCCCCTCGCGCCGTTCCACCTGTTTTTTTTTGGCTTGGGAAGGGACTTCTGGAGGAAATTTGCCACCGTGCAGGGCCACATTGGATTCCGAGCTATGAAGCAGGAAGACCGGCGCCAGGCTTTAGTCCCGATACCCAGCAACTTTGAACGCGGGTTGCGCCCTTCGTTTGCAGTGTCCAAGAATCGAAAGGTAACCCCCCCCCCCCCCCCCATGGGCGTGGGCAGCGTGGGCGGGGGCGTGGGCGTGACGGCATTCCCCTCCATGACTGCAGGGTCAGGCAAGGTGACGGTGCAGTCCGGCTGGGTCATGGAGGACTGCTTGCACCACATGGAAACGTTTTCCATTCTTAACGCCGGTCCGCTGCTCGAGGAGGCCCGGGTGAAGGCGATCATGACCGAGAAGGAGCTTCGCGTCCCCAGGCGGTGCTTGGGCACATGTACAAGCGCATGCAAGGAGCTGCGTGGTTCGTCACGCGGTGGGGGTTGCAGAATGTGGTGACGGAGGAGGACGGCCCCGAGCGCAAGGCGCAGGTGGACGCGCTCACTAGGGAGGGGAGGACTCGATACCCAGCGGCGGCCGGGGCAGCGCGGCGCCAAGGCGCGGCGGCCGGGGCAGCGCGGCGCCAAGGCGCGGCGGCCGGGGCAGCGCGGCGCCAAGGCGCGGCGGCCGGGGCAGCGCGGCGCCAAGGCGCGGCGGCCGGGGCAGCGCGGCGCCAAGGCGCGGCGGCCGGGGCAGCGCGGCGCCAAGGCGCGGCGGCCGGGGCAGCGCGGCGCCAAGGCGCGGCGGCCGGGGCAGCGCGGCGCCAAGACAGCGCATACAGCGGAATCGGCGGAAAGGGATGCATTACAAGCTGTGGACGGCAACCGCTGAAAACTATGCGGTCATGCCGCAACAACCCCAGCACTGGCTTCTGGATACCTCTGATCTGGCTGACGGCGGCGGGCTGCGGGATGCAGGGCCGCATGACTGAGGTGGCGGTGCTGGTGAGCCCGCAGAGTCTGCATGCGGCGGAGGCGGCGCAGCCGCATAGGCACTAGACAATGCTCTGAAGCGAGCCCCAATTGTCTGCCCAGCGCCTGCCCCAATGTAACGCACCTGCTTGGCAGCAATTGGCAGCTCTTTTGCCCCCCCTCCACCCCACAGACACACTACCAATACCAGTTTCTCATCCCGGCGGGCAGTTGATGCGTATACCTAGGCTTGTGCGTACGCGGTGCGGGGGGGGGGGGGGATCACTATAGCTAAGCTAGTGATGTGAGATATGAGTGCAGCAACAGATATTGTGCAAGATATAATACGATGGCATGCAAGCGGGTCCCCGCTCTTCCACAATCATTGGCCCTGCTCCCTCTTGCCCCGCCCCCGGTGCCCTTTAGCTGCTCTCAGCATCCCGAGTGGGATGGGCGGGGCAGCGGTTGCTACCGAGTGAGGCGTAGCATCGTTTGCAGTAGCAACGCAGCCTTTCCGGTGTGACGCCGCGTGGATGTAACCCAGCAGTACGCGCAAAGTGCAAGTGCAAGCTGCTGATGGCGGGGATCCCGCGCGCGGGGGGGGGGGGGGGGGGGGGGGGGGGCAGCGGCTGTGGGATAGGCGCGGCAGCGGTTGCTACAGAGTGAGGCGTCGCATCGTTTGCAGTAGCAACGCAGCCTTTCCGGTTGCATAGTGTGACGCAGCCTGGATGTAACCCAGCAGTACGCGCAAAGTGCAAGTGTTACACGTCCGTGTGCCCCACCCAATGACATTGCGCCCGACCTCATTGACGGCATGTCTCGCTCTCCTTCAGCTCCTGGGCCGTCCGCCGCCTCACCCTGCGCACCCCACCAGCCGCGCGTGCCTTCTCGGAAGCCTCACACACGGCGGCGCGAGTCGCGTCGTGGAACGCGTCCCTGACATGGCGGAACTCCGCCCTCTTCGTGGCCGTGGTCGGGCAGGGGACTGCCCGCTGATGGGTCGCCATGCATGGGTACTTGGGGCCGCACAAAGCCGGGGTGCCGTCGCAGCAACACTCCCAGTCCGTCCGTTGGCCGCAGTCCACGCATGACGGGCGTCCGGCCAGGACACGCACATGATAGTGCATGTGGCCGCCTCCCCCCACTGCTCGTAGTGCTCCGGTCAACATGGCGACGAGCAAGTCGGCATGTCCCGCAGGTGGCTGCGGGGCGGGTGGCGCGAGCGCAGCCTCGCTCGCCTCGACAACCCCCTCAGCCCGATCAGTCGCCTCATCGACCACGGCCTCCTCCGCCTCCTGACGCGGCGCACCAGGCGCATCATCGTCGCCTGGCAGGGCGTCCCCCCCCGCAACGGCGCCGTCGGCGGTGGCCGACGCCGTCGTGGCGGGGTGTTATGAGGAGGTGGCCCTAGACATAGGTGGGGCCGGCACCGCCATGTGTTGCTCCACATGCGGTGCGGTTCCTGACGCGACAGCTCCGTCGCACCAGTACCGGCGCCGGCACCCCACGCCTGCTGGGCTTACCACCAACCGGCATGTTTCCTTTGGGAGGCGGTTCATCCGCGTCGGAGGTGAGCGGCGGTGCCTGTGTGGGTGTGGATACTGCCCGGCCATTAGGGCTCCCGCCGCCTATCGCTCCGCCGACCCACGCCGCGGCGTGTGCTGCGCCCCGCATAGTCGCCTCGAATATAATATACATGACGCGGGGACGGGGGGGGGGGGGGGGGATTCGTGCGTTTCGTATGTCGGCGGAAAGGCGTGCGAAGCTGCGGCTCGCGAAGGTGGTGGAAGTAAGCGTGGCGGCGTCGGCGGCGTATTACCGTGCGTGCATGCGTGCGCAACCCCGCGGCAGCAAGCGCCGGACTCGGCGTGTGCCAGCGGCAGAGCTGCGAAGCCATGGACACGGTACGGGATGCCAAGTCTGGCTAAGCAACTGCCGAGGCTGGCGGCTTAACCCCCATGTCCGGCGGTTGAGGGACGGAAAGTGCGTAGAAGTTGATCGGGAAAGCGGGCATATAAGCCTGGCTGTGCTAGGTTCCTATTAAGTAATGGCGGTTTGTGCTAAGTAATTCGTAGGGGTAGACCATGCCGCGCAGGTAGGGGGCGGTATAAATGAGGCCGGGCACATATACTGCTCCACGAAACGACACTGTCGCACGTGTAGTTGAATAGACGCCCCCCCCCCCCCCCCCCCCCCCCCCGCCGGGTCGGCCCGCCGACCCGCCACGGCATGTAATATCTGTCATGCATCGCCGGGGTATGTGTGAGTGGATGCCCCGCCGCCACATCCCCCCCCCCCCCCCCCCCCCCCCCCATTTACACTTGTGCACTCATTAAGTTTGGGCTGGTTTCGGAGCAGTACATGTACGTATGTATATACATACAATGGAACGTAGGACCTGCGCGGAAAGAGGCGGGGCTGGCGGAGTGCGTTGGGGGTGCGTAGAGTAGCGTGTTGGTGAGATTCGGGGTGCATCGGACGCCGGATGCCCATCCACCCAGCGTAAAAGACGCGTACGTAATATTCACACTATATATATTCACACGCAAATGTGTGAAAACCGGACATTCCGTGCCGGATGGGTGGGAATACGGCGTCCGATGCAGCCAAAACCCCAGCAACACGCTATTCTATGCACCGCCAATGCACTCCGCCAGCACCGCCTCATTCTCTGTCGATTTCGAAAACGCCTTCACATTATCCACCGCTAATTGCAATTGCCACCGTGTAATGTTGTCACGATGTGCGCACACAACAACACTTACTACCGGTTCCGACGCGGATGGAGGCGAGGCTTGCGGAGTGCGTTGGGGGTGCGTAGAGTAGCGTGCTGCAAATAATTGGGGTGCATCGGACGCCGGATGCCCACCCACCCGGCGTAAAAGACGCGTAATATTCACACTTTATTAACACACAAATGTGTGAAAACCGGACATTCCGTGCCGGATGGGTGGGAATACGGCGTCCGATGCAGCCAAAACCCCAGCAACACGCTATTCTGTGCACCGCCAATGCACTCCGCCAGCACCGCCTCATTCTCTGTCGATTTCGAAAACGCCTTCACATTATCCACCGCTAATTGCAATTGCCACCGTGTAATGTTGTCACGATGTGCGCACACAACAACACTTACTACTGGTTCCGACTCGGATGGAGGCGAGGCTGGCGGAGTGCGTTGGGGGTGCGTAGAGTAGCGTGCTGCAAATAATTGGGGTGCATCGGACGCCGGATGCCCATCCACCCGGCGTAAAAGACGCGTAATATTCACACTGCTTTATTAACACACAAATGTGTGAAAACCGGACATTCCGTGCCGGATGGGTGGGAATACGGCGTCCGATGCAGCCAAAACCCCAGCAACACGCTATTCTATGCACCGCCAATGCACTCCGCCAGCACCGCCTCATTCTCTGTCGATTTCGAAAACGCCTTCACATTATCCACCGCTAATAATTGCAATTGCCACCGTGTAATGTTGTCACGATGTGCGCACACAACAACACTTACTACCGGTTCCGACGCGGATGGAGGCGAGGCTTGCGGAGTGCACTTGCGGTGCACAGACTAGCGGGAGACTAGATCCATTGTCGCTTATTTACAAGCACGGGCGGTGCTGCCAGACCTGATCGTCTACGGCCGATATAATATTCACACTAAATTAACATCGGTGCACCCCACACCGCCGCACACCGCCGCACACCGCTGCGCGCGCACATTCGTCGCACACATTATCCCGGATTCACTCGCCGTATCCATTACGCCGTGCTACTTCAACAATAAACATTGCGAAATTACACCGACACAATGCCGCACCGACTAGCTCTTGACAATACGTGCATATAAATAGTAGTGGCGCGCTGCTCCTCGCCTCCGATGTGTCGTTGACTGCTGCGGAAGGCGGTCGTCGACTGGGTGTTAGTTTCTCCACCTCGGCCGCCCCCCCCCCCCCCCCCCCCGCCCCCCCCCCCCCCCCCCTTCACCGCTCACAGCGCCATGGCCGACCTCGCCCCCCCGGGCAAAAGTGGGCGGCGAGCCTTGTTGTCTCGCGTGTCCGCGCCGCCGGCATCGAGGAGGACGAGAAAGACATGAGGAAACGCGTGACAAGGTGGGCGCGCAACAAAACACTCCATCCTCCGCATTAGCACGCACCCACTCGTGGCTAACTTGTGCCGCGCGCAGGTTCGTCCGGGAGCGCCGTAAGGCCCACCTCAACGCCAAGGCTTCCACAGTGCCAGCGGCGCAACTCGTGGTGGCCGAGGAGGCCGCATCCTCAGCCGCTTAAAGGCGAAACGATTGTGGCTTGTTGTGGGTGTCTGGGCACAGGGGGCGTCCCGACGCGAAGGTAAGGAAGCTCATGGCGGCGTCGTCGACGGCACAGCCTCCCGGGGTGGTGAAGACACTGACGGATGACAAGAAGCGGAAGAGGCCAGTGAAGAAACGCCGAGGTAAGAAACTGACGGTCGCGGAGTCGGAGGCGGAGTCGGAGGCGCAGGCGGAGGCGGAGGCGGAGGCGGAGGCGGAGGCAGCGAGATCGTCGAAGCGGAGGGTCCCCCGGGCACGCAAGAACAAGAACAAGCAGTAGCCCCCGCCCCCTTACCCCCCCCCCCCTCCTCCCCCCCCCCCCCCCCCCCCCCCCGCCCAGGCGGGAGCGGCTGGCGGCGAGGGGGGGGGGCGGGGCGGGGCGGGCGTGGTCCCCCCGCCCCCGCACCCCCCCCCCCCCCCCCCCCCGCCGGGCCACATTCCCCGATGGCAGCTGTCGCGAATATTGTAATTCAATCATTCTTC
Organism: Tetraselmis striata; assembly: GCA_006384855.1. Classification (NCBI taxonomy): domain Eukaryota; kingdom Viridiplantae; phylum Chlorophyta; class Chlorodendrophyceae; order Chlorodendrales; family Chlorodendraceae; genus Tetraselmis; species Tetraselmis striata. The sequence goes on from VCJN01002769.1 coordinate 240,175, forward strand.
GGCAAACCGCTGCCTGCCCCCGCCCTCCCCCTCGCGAATATTTATGTAACGTGAGCACTCTTTGGCAAAACATGGCAGCCAAACCGCCCATCTGATGACCTTTGATCGGACGGCTGGCAGGCCCGTTCAGCAGTACTAGCTATAATGTACACAAAATTCCCCACTTTGGCCGAATAGTACGGCTGCGATTTGCGCTCCCATGTACTAATAGTCGTAGTTATCCACAGGACCACTGTCCATCGTGCCCGGGTACCGGGTACCGGGTACTAGATACCCGGTACCGGCTCAATAAATATATCGCGTACTACCCGGTACTACACGGACAACCTTGTACCTTGTACGTCAGTGCCATGTAACATTTTACCGGGCTCGTACGACTACCAGAATGATGACAAAAAGGATTTATCGCCCGCCGGCAATAACGCCGGATGTACTCGCACGTAACTGGATGGACGTGCCGCCACCAGCAGCAGCCTTCACGGATAAATAATAGTCGCTAGTAGTAGTGCTTCGTCACCTGTATGTCACATCTGAATCTCACAGTGAGTGCTGCCTGCCCCGCCGTCTGCGCCCGAACCGACTGCCCCGCCCTCATCACCCGCCGCACCGGCTACCCGACGTTTGCGTCGACCCCGCACGCGCGAAGAACAGCGGAACGCTCCCGACCTACGAAATAATGTGGTACAATGGGTCTGTGTGCGGTTCCTGTCGTCTCGTCACTCCGAGGTTGTCGGCACAGCCATGCTCCCTTGCAACAAGGTTAAGGTGCGACATCACAACGGCAGGTAATGCCATGCTGCTTTCTCATTGAGACTGTATTCCATACACGCATGCTTATTTGCGTCATCCCACCCAAATTTGTCGCCTCCCACCCAGCACATCTCTTCACCATTCGGTAACCTACTAACCATGTGGTGTGTCCTCCGCTCTGTTACATTATACGCACGAAATGCAAATGTCGCTTGTTGCGCGACCTAGTTATTCGTCGGTGTTTCCAGAAATTAGACAGTAGCTCGGACGGTTTTGGCAGCGATATGGACATCGACGATACGGCTGGCAGCGACATGGGCATGGCCCAGAGCCCGCTTCGCAGTCCTTTTACGAAGGACCGGGCGGACGGTGATGAGGAGAGGGCGGAGCGGGGTCTAGCTCTTGCTAACGGCGATGCCTTTTGGGAGGGCGACGACGAAGAACGCGAACCAACTGGATTTCTCTCCAGCCTCAACGGCAGCGACAAGGACGAGACGGGGGGAGAGGAGGAGGGACATGAGGGAGAGAAGGAACGGGAACCGCGCCTTCAAGGCACTGTTGAAGGCGGTGCCAAAGAGGTAAGCCGTATCACACATTTTATGCTATTCACAGCGCGCGCCTTCACCAAGGTGCACTTGGACAGAACCCTATCCCGTCTACTTGTTGCTAATTGTGGTGCTTCTGTGTGCCCTTCTAAGGGTAGTGGCGGCGAGCCTGAGCATGGAACCGAGGATGACAAGCGCTACAAAGGGCGCTACGGAGGGCGCTACTGCCGGACGGCTTCTCCCACGAGTTGTTGGGTAAGCAGCCCCCGAAGCGTCCGAGCATCGGGGCTGCGCTCGTCAAGCTGCTTGGCGTCAAGGCGGTCTACGAGCTGCCTATCGCCAAGATATGTGAGCATATGTGCGATGGTAACCGCCTGATGAGTAACAATCTACACGTGTTGGTTTGTAGGCGGGCGGCTTAGGAGAAGCGTGGCTGCACAACGCGTGAGGTGGAGATGTGCCTCGAGAGGGCGGTGAGCCCCCCACCCCCTTCCACACACCTTGTGCCTCAAACGAAGCTTCTTATGTATCCATTCCGCATCTCATATAATCCTTCTATATTGTCTGTGTGTAGGTTAGGTTCTTCTGGAAGACCATTGTCGGCAAGTGCAGCAAGGATCCAGAGAGGGCTTTTGCTGTCGAGGTCGTGAAGCAGCCCCCCCCCCCTCCTCTGTGCATTGGTCCACTAGTCGTGTGTAATTGCATCAAATGCTTTCTCACTCCTAGCTGTTGGCGCGGACAGATGTGACTGGAGGACTTCGAGCTCCTCTTAATGATTTGCTCGTTAACATGCGGCGGGATCGGGGCAGCGTGAGGGGATCTGCAGCGGCGAAGAATCGCCACGCACAGCAAGATGCAGTGGGTCGCGCAGTCAGCGCGAAGGTGATTGAGGGAGCTTTCTGCGAGGAGGGCGTCAATGTGCAGGACCACAATGCCGCTCGCTTCAAGTAGTACGTTGATGAGTATGCCCCCGATGGGCTGCGGGTACAACACCTAAGGGCTGATATGGCGAATATCAAGTAAGTGCTTTAGATTCCTGCCCGCATGCATGTATGCCTTGTGTGATAGTATAGCAGCATTCAAAGCACACTTACATCGATCATCCGCCGGACTACTACACGCTGACGTACTACACTGTGAGATTCAGATGTGACGTAAATGTGCCCTACTGGTGACGAACGACGACATACGGGGACCATACGGGACGGACGAGGGACGTGGATTTCATACCCAGTAGCGACGACTATCGCGCGCGACCTGTAAAGTACTATATGAATTTCTCGTTTCCATAATTTCATCAAATTGATATGCGCACGCGGGCTCGCGTGTCGCCCGCCGACGCGGAGCACCCGGGCTAAGTACAGGCGGATGTACGCACTCATTGCACATCGCCGCACATCGCTGCACACCGCTGCACACCGCGGGGTCGTTGGCGTCGCAATGCGCCACGCTGGCGGGCCGCGCCTCCGGCCCCTGCCAAGGAGTAATCACGATAAGTACTGGCACGGCCGACTCTCGCACAGCAATGGTGCTTAGTTCGCGCGAAGCGTTGCGGCACAGCATGCATGTGCCGGCAGGGTGCCGGGAGTGCGTGGCAAACCATGATCGCAGGCTGCCGGCATGCGGTCATGGCTTGCGCGGCAGTCCCGGCGGAGGTGTGGGCCGGTGTCGCGGAGGCGCTTTTATTACATTGCTGGGCTTCACTTCGCCGTTGTGGGCGGTGCCCACCACAAAACAGCTCCTGCCTAATGTTCTATACATATGAAATTCAGACTTTAGGGGGGCGGCTAGGGCACCTTCGTGAGGTCTGCCACAGTTGGAAGCCGCGCCAAGTGTTCCCTGGAAGCTGTGAGGATACTGTGCCTCCTTGGGCTTACCGTTGGGAAATACCCCTCGCGCCACTTATGAATGGGTTCCATGTGCGCAAGCCTTGGCGGGGAAGTCGCGGTCCACGTCAAAGGGGCATAGGGGAGGAAAGACCCCACGTGGTGCGTGCTCCCGGGGATTGCAGCTCTGTCTGTCTCCCACTTGTGGGCTTCCTTTGTGATGTCGGACAGGAACCGGCTGAATCTGTCCGTCTGAATCCATGTGTGGGTGAGGGCTTCTTGCACCACGCGTGCGGTCAGCCGCATGAGTTGGAACAGCGGGAACTGCTCCGCATGGGCCCCAGCGAGGAGAGGCTCCATAGCCCCGTCGTCATCGTGCTCGACGAGTACAGCCGCCTGCTTCGCAGCGATCTCGAGCATATCCTCGGCGCCTTGCAGCCACACCGAATCCGAACCGCGGAGGTATGTGAGACGCGTATCAGCGTCGACGATGTCCCCGTCCAGATCGGGCTGATCAAGCAGGAAGAGCTTGTACTGGGCGAGCGCGTCCGCGCCGACATCCAGCAAAGTGTGCCAGTGCCAAGCGTGGCGCAGGGAGCGGTAGAGGGCCGGGTTGCTGGACTGGGTGGGAGTCCAGCCGCCGGGGAGATGGATGTATTCCCCTCTCATGTCCTCGTCGGTGAGTCTATTTTGTAGCGTGTTCTCCTCCACGCTCGCGTATGCTAGTTGGGTGCGTGTACAGCGCTCCACCATCCTGGCCCTTTTCTGGGGTGTCATGGATAGTGCCATGGTGGGTGGTGCAACTGGTGACACTTCGTCGCCTCTCGTGATTGATATCCTTGCGAAGCAGGAGGCGTCGCGCGTCCGTACCGTCGCGTCGCTGCTGCGTGCGCGATATACATATCGCGGAGTGGGCAAGTGCTGCCGTCGCTAGGTGTGCGTGAACATAAAGATAAGCGGCGATATACACCCGATATTAGCCCGGTGTATTGACGCATATTTGCGTAGTCGCAGCGCGAGTAGTAGTACGATGTATCGGAGCAGTCGCGATGTGCGGCACGACGTGTGCGGCGATGTGCGTCACGTTGTGTGCGGCGATGTGCGGCGCGACTGGCGGAGGTAGGTGGTCCGGTAGCTTAGGTGGCTGGTAGGCGGTAGGTGGTGTTCGTAGGTGCGCGTTTTAATGCAGCCGCCCTAAGTGCTGATGATTGTGTAACGCCCCAGCACGCGCATGAAGTACGGGGTCGCCTCTCGGTCATCACCGCCGCTCACCGCTGAACCAAGCGCGGACAGCCGCGCACTCGCATCTGTGCTCCCTGCGGGTGGTGGGCTACATCCACCCCAACTCTCAAACACCCCCCCCCCCCCCCCCCCCCCGCGCGCGCGCGCGCGCGGCAGCAGGCATGCCGGGAGAGGGATGGATAGCGAGTGTGTCGAAGGATGGCGTGTACGCATGCAAGCACTGCGAGGGCATCGTGACGGGCAGTAGTGAAAGGACGGCGCGAGACCGGCACTTCCGAAAATTCCCGAATTGTATTCACTCGTTGAAGCGTGCGGCTAAGTTGCGCCACGTGGCCGCCTTACAACAAGCAGCAGCAGCAGCAGCAGCGGCAGCAGCAGCAGCAGCAGCAGCAGCAGCGGCAGGGGCGGCACCAGGAGTAGTTGCAGCCGTCGGAAACCGCCCCGCCGGCGCCGGTCTTGGAGGACGATGTGATGGGCGTGGGGGAGGACCCCGTTGGCGAAGACGGTATGGACATCGACGCGCCTGCGTGGCCGCCGGCGGGCGTGGAAGCCGCCGATGAGGGCGTGATACGGGAAGGCGATCCCGGTGACTTCTACATGAAGGTCATCGCCAAGAAGTTCCGGGGAGTATGGCACTACGGCGTGATAACCGGCGTTGTTACCGAGTGGGTGTTGGAGGACTACGGCGGGGCGACCCAGTGGCGCGCTGTTTTCGAGGACGGCGACACTGTGGACCTTCTGCGTTCAGAGGTGAGTGGGCCCGGCCTGTGTGCTGGTGGCACCACTCACCTGCGGTTGTATGGAATCACACGCACCCGCTCGGTCGGCGTGGCAGGTTGTGGAGGCTATGGCGGCTGCCCAGGAGCACCCCCCTGTGGATGCGGACGGGGAGGCTCGCTTGGTAACCGTCCCTGAAGGCGATGACCAGTCCAGTGAATCCGAAGAGGAGGGCTGGGAAGGGGGGGGGGACGCGGCTGGCGCCGGGTGGACGAGCGATGAGGAGGAGGAGGAGGAGGAGGCGCACCTCCGGGCGTGGGAGTCTGCGGCTGTGCCGGGGTCCGAGACGAACGCCCTCACGTTTGCAGTCATGAAGTGCTCGGCCCAGGTGAAGAGCAAGAATTCCAACAACTCCGCTGACAGCGAGTGGCAGCTGTTGCATGACATCATGCCCGCCGGCTTCACCTGGGGTGGGATGGCCGTGCCATGCAGCCACAAGGCGATGCGGAAGTTCCTGCGGGTACGGCCGGGATGTCTGCCTGGGTGCGTGCTTGACGCGGCGCGTCTTGGGTGTCAGGCCCCTCACGCTCCTCGCCTCCCGATGCATGCAGGTGCCTGATACATCTAGATATGTCCGGCACATGTGCCCCAAGGGGTGCGTGGCGTTCAGCGGGGCGCCCGGGAAGGCTGCCGAATGGGCGAACCTCCCCGACCAGCACTGCCCGGAGTGCAATGCCGACAGGTTTATCCGCACGCCGCAGTCCCTGAAGCTCACGGCTGCACGGGTTTGGTACGTCTTGAGCGTGGTGGACATCATCAAGGGCTGGTTCCGAGACCCTGTGTGGTACGCTTGCTGGAAGAAGGGGACGGACGTGTCTATCAACGCCTTCCGCGCCTCGTCGGAGGCGGAGCGCCTGAATGAAGGCGGGCACGGCACCGGCCTCGCCGCAGGAGACTTCCTCCATGCCGACAACGGGATCTACACACTCACAGATGATGGCTTCCTGTCGCACCTTCGGGCCACCCAGTCTGTCACCGGGGTTGGGATCAGGTGTGAGGACATGCCGCCCCACATGCTGACCTCCAGGAGCAACTGGCACCCAGTCGCACTCATCGGCCCCCCGGAGCCGCCCAACCTGGGCAAAATACTGTTAGAGGTGCTGCACGAGCTCGCGGTGCTTGGCGAGCATGGAGTGAGGGTCACCCCCGCAGACGGGGGGGAACAGTTCGTGCACAAGGTCTTCCTCGGTACGTGGGTGTGCGACGCCCAGGGCAGACGAAAGATCTTTATGCGGGGGGGGCCTAGCCAGCTCAGAGGTTGCCCCTGGTGCCGTCTGAAGAGCCATGTGGAGGGCCCGGACGGCACGGTGAAGGTGGCGCCTGCGGGGTATGCAAAGGACGTCATCCAGAGGGTGGATGGCGTAGAGTACCAGGCTGTGCGCACAGGCGCGAGCTGCCTCCTGCTCTCCGGCGACCAGATGCTGGAGCAGATGGGCGTCATCGGCCAGGTACAGGAGGACTTGGCCAAGTCGGACCTCGATGGGGATGAGGTCGGCGAACTGAGCCCCGCTGCCCGGCGTGCGTTCAACACAACCCGGCTGGAGCAGGCCAAGCAGAACACTGGCTGCCATGGCGTGTGCCAGGTGCCTGTGGTCCTGGGCTATGTCAGCATGGTCAACCTCTTCCCCCTCGCGCCGGACCACCTGTGCTTTTTGGGCTTGGGAAAGGACTTTTGGAGGAACTTCCTCGACGTGCTGGGCCACGTAGGATTTCGGGCTATGAAGCAGGAAGACCGGCGCAAGGCTTTAGTCCTGATACCCAGCAACTTTGGACGCGGGCTGCGCCCTTCGTTTGCGGTGTCCAAGAAGTCGAAAGGTAAGCCCCCCCCCCCCCCCCCCCCCCATGGGCGTGGGCGTGGGCGTGGGCGTGACGGCATTCCCCTTCATGACTGCAGGGTCAGGCAAGGTGACGGTGCTGTCCGGCTGGGTCATAGAGGACTGCTGGCACCACTCGGAAACGTTTTCCCTTCTTACCGGCGGTCCGCTGTTCGAGGAGGCCCGGGTGAAGGCGATCATGACCGCGAAGGAGCTCGCGTCCCCAGCGGTGATGCGTGCGGTGTCGCAGCTGGGGGTGCTTGGGCACATGTACAAGCGCCTGCAAGGAGCTGTGTGGTTCGTCACGCGGTGGGGGTTGCAAAACGTGGTGACGGAGGAGGACGGCCCTGAGCGCAAGGCGCAGGTGGACGCGCTCACCAGGGAGGGGAGGACTCGATACCTAGCGGACATCACCGTGTATGCCCGCCTGGCTGAGGGAAACGGCTTCGTGTCGCTCCTCGTCTCCAACTTGCACTCGGCGGTGTGCCGCATGATCCACCAGATGATGGCTTGCGGGCACCCGCTTGCGGAACTGTGGATGGAGAACCTCATGGGCTTCTTGAAGGCGGGCGCCAAGCGCGTGCTGCCGAAGAATGTCTGCGAGACCATGATGAGGGACCTCCTTTTCGCGCAGCAGATCAACCGCCTGAAGGCGCATCGCCTCTACCGGGAACCCAACCCCAACAAGAAGGTCTCCCCCCCCCCCCCCCCCCCCCCCCGCGCCTCTTGCTGCCTCCTAAGCCACGTGCACCCATACCCACCCACCCACCCACACACACACACACATACACTCACACTCGCACTCACAGCGACCCACCCACACACACAGGGGTACATGGCCCCAGACGACGCAGGCCCCGGCGCCGTGGAGACGCCCATCCGGTTGGTTGGGAGCGCATCCGCTGCGTGGGAGCACGCGGTGGACTTCAAGGACCATTTGGAGAAGCTGCTGGACGACGTCCGACGTACGGTGCAGGGCTCGCACTCGTATGCACCCATACTCGCGGGGTGGGGTGCGGTCCTGCCGGGCTGGAGCCCCAGCGGTGGCGCTGGGGGGCTCCTGGCCTACAAGGCGGCGTCGCTTCGCAACGGCGACAAGCCCCGGCTTCACCGGGGGGGGGAAGACGGGGAGACGTCGAGAGACAACTCCTTCTTTGTGTACAAGATGTTGAAGCAAGTCCCCGACGCCGACCCACCCCCCTACACCACCGAGGAGCTGGAGAGCGAGGAGGAGCTGCCAAGAAACCTGCTGGCGGAGCGCGAAGACGCCAAGTACACCACCATGGTCGCGCGAGCTCAACACTTCTACCTTGCCACGCCACCGCCCCCGCTAGGGGTTGACTCGGACGGCAGCCGTGGCAGCGCGCGGCCCATTCGGGCTGCATTGTGTACGGTGTGGACGCCGGAACGAGCCCACACTGCCGTGGGCTTGGACTTGTGGAGAGTGCCGGGCGGCGGCGGTGGATCCGGCGGGGAGGAGGCCCTTGTCCTACTAGATGGTCCGGGCATCCGCAAGGTGGCTGTTCTCATGGCCCCTGCCGACATGTCCTCCGCGAAGGCTGCCGACTTGGGCGTCGACGCCGGGGAGCTGCTGGTGGCGGGGATCCACGCAAGGTCGCAGGACGGTGCGCGAGGGGGGGGGGGGGGGGGGGGGCAGCGGCTGTGGGATAGGCGCGGCAGCGGTTGCTACCGAGTGAGGCGTAGCATCGTTTGCAGTAGCAACGCAGCCTTTCCGGTTGCATAGTAGTGTGACGCCGCCTGGATGTAACCCAGCAGTACGCGCAAAGTTCAAGTGTTACACGCCCGTGAGCCCCACCCAATAACATTGCGCCCGACCTCACTGACGGCATGTCTCGCTCTCCTTCATCTCCTGGGCCGTCCGCCGCCTCACCCTGCGCACCCTACCAGCCGCGCGTGCCTTCTCGGAAGCCTCACACACGGCGGCGCGAGTCGCGTCGTGGAACGCGTCCCTGGCATGGCGGAACTCCGCCCTCACCGCGGCCGTGGTCGGGCAGGGGACTGCCCGCTGATGGGTCGCCATGCATGGGTACTTGGGGCCGCACAAAGCCGGGGTGCCGTCGCAGCAACACTCCCAGTCCGTCCGTCGGCCGCAGTACACGCATGACGGGCGTCCGGCCAGGACACGCACATGATAGTGCATGTGGCCGCCTCCCGCCACTGCTCGTAGTGCTCCGGTCAACATGGCGACGAGCAAGTCGGCATGTCCCGCAGGTGGCTGCGGGGCGGGTGGCGCGAGCGCAGCCTCGCTCGCCTCGACAACCCCCTCATCCCTATCAGTCGCCTCTACCACGGCCTCCTCCGCATCCTGATGCGGCGCATCAGGCCCATCGTCGTCGCCTGGCAGGGCGTCCCCCCCCGCAACGGCGCCGTCGGCGGTGGCCGACGCCGTCGTGGCGGGGTGCTGTGAGGAGGTGGCCCTAGACATAGGTGGGGCCGGCACCGCCATGTGTTGCTCCACATGCGGTGCGGTTGCGGTTGCGGTGCGGTTCCTGACGCGACAGCTCCGTCGCACAGGTACCGGCACCGGCACCCCACGCCTGCTGCGCTTACCACCAACCGGCATGTTTCCTTTGGGAGGCGGTTCATCCGCGTCGGAGGTGAGCGGCGGTGCCGGTGTGGGTGTGGATACTGCGCGGCCATTAGGGCTCCCGCCGCCCGCCGCGCCGCCGACCCACGCCGCGGCGTGTGCTGCGCCCCGCATAGTCGCCTCGAATATATTATACATGACGCGGGGAGGGGGGGGGGGGGGGGGGGGGGGAGTCGTGCGTTTCGTATATCGGCGGAACGGCGTGCGAAGCTGCGGCTGGCGAAGGTGGTGGAAGTAAGCGTGGCGGCGTCGGCGGCGTATTACTGTGCGTGCATGCGTGCGCAACCCGGCGGCAGCAAGCGCCGGACTCGGCGTGTGCCGGCGGCAGAGCTACGTACGAAGCCATGGACACGGTACGGGATGCCAAGTTTGGTTAAGCAACTGCCGAGGCTGGCGGCTTAACCCCCATGTCCGGCGGTTGAGGGACGGAAAGTGCGTAGAAGTTGATCGGCAAAGCGGGCATATAAGCCTGGCTGTGCTAGGTTCCTATTAAGTAATGGCGGTTTGTGCTAAGTAATTCGTAGGGGTGGACCATGCAGCGCAGGTAGGGGGCGGTATAAATGAGGCCGGGCACATATACTGCTCCACGAAACGACACTGTCGCACGTGTAGTTGAATAGACCCCCCCCCCCCCCCCCCCCCCACCCCACCCCCCCCCGCCGGGTCGGCCCGCCGACCCGCCACGGCATGTGATATCTGTCATGCATCGCCGGGGTATGTGTGAGTGGATGCCCCGCCCCCCCCCCCCGCCCCCCTCCCCCCCCCCATTTACACTTGTGCGCTCATTAATTTTGGGCTGGTTTCGGAGCAGTAGATGTACGTCTGTATATACATACAATGGAACGTAGGACTTGCGCGGATAGAGGCGGGGCTGGCGGAGTGCATTGGGGGTGCGTAGAGTAGTAGCGTGTTGGTGAGATTCGGGGTGCATCGGACGCCGGATGCCCACCCACCCGGCGTAAAAGACGCGTAATATTCACAATATATTAACACACAAATGTGTGAAAACCGGACATTCCGTGCCGGATGGATGGGAATACGGCATCTGATGCAGCCAAAAACCCCAGGGACACTCTATTGTATGCACCGCCAATGCACTCCGCCAGCACCGCCTCATTCTCTGTCGATTTCTAGAACGCCTTCACATTGTCCACCGCTAATTGCAATTGCCACCGTGTAATGTTTGTCACTTATACACATGTGCGCACACAACAACACTTACTACCGGTTCCCACGCGGATGGAGGCGGGGCTTGCGGAGTGCGTTGGGGGTGCGTAGAGTAGCGTGCTGCAAATGATTGGGGTGCATCGGACGCCGGATGCCCACCCACCCGGCGTAAATGACGCGTAATATTCATACTATATTAACACACAAATGTGTGAAAACCGGACATTCCGTGCCGGATGGGTGGGAATACGGCGTCCGATGCAGCCAAAACCCCAGCAACACGCTATTCTATGCACCGCCAATGCACTCCGCCAGCACCGCCTCATTCTCTGTCGATTTTTAGAACGCCTTCACATTGTCCACCGCTAATTGCAATTGCCACTACTGTGTAATGTTGTCACTTTGTGCGCACACAACAACACTTACTACCGGTTCCGACGCGGATGGAGGCGGGGCTTGCGGAGTGCGTTGGGGGTGCGTAGAGTAGCGTGCTGCAAATAATTGGGGTGCATCGGACGCCGGATGCCCACCCACCCGGCGTAAATGACGCGTAATATTCACACTATATTAACACACAAATGTGTGAAAACCGGACATTCCGTGCCGGATGGGTGGGAATACGGCGTCCGATGCAGCCAAAACCCCAGCAACACTATATTCTATGCACCGCCTATGCACTCCGCCAGCACCGCCTCATTCTCTGTCGATTTTTAGAACGCCTTCACATTGTCCACCGCTAATTGCAATTGCCACCGTGTAATGTTGTCACTTTGTGCGCACACAACAACACTTACTACCGGTTCCGACGCGGATTGAGGCGGGGCTTGCGGAGTGCACTGGCGGTGCACAGACTAGTGTGTTGCAAATAATTGGGGTGCATCGGACGCCGGATGCCCATCCACCCGGCGTAAAAGACGCGTAATATTCACAATATATTAACACACAAATGTGTGAAAACCGGACATTCCGTTCCGGATGGATGGGAATACGGCGTCCGATGCAGCCAAAACCCCAGGGACACGCTATTCTATGCACCCATATATTATGGTATGCATACCGCCAATGCACTCCATCCGTAACTAACCCCCGCCTCACTCCCAGTAGTACGTGCTTGTGCACACGCACGGAATGCTTGCACTGCTCCGAAACCACTGTCACATACCCCGCTCATTGGGTACCGATTGCGGCGCATGCACGGCTAGATATTTGTTTACATAAACCCGGGGGGGGGGGGGGGGGGGATTCTCAACCTGCATTGGATTAGGGCGGCGATTGCAAACAAGACGAGGAGGCGCGCATGAACTGCTCCGAAACCACGCGATGTGGCCGGTGACCTCCATATCCAATAGCAAGTAATAAGGACAGGACCCCCCCCCCCCCCCCCCCGCCAAAGTGGAGGAAGGGCATGAGTACAACAGGAGCATGACATGATCCATTGTCGGTTATTTACAAGCACGGGCGGTGCTGCCACACCCGATCGTCTGTCTACGGCGGGATGGAGGCGGCAGCGGCAGCGGCAGGAGCCGCAGCCTCAACACCAAGCCGCAGCTCCTTCGCTCTGGCATGGATGCTGGCGTAGTCCTCGTCACTGTACAAATGGTTTGGCAACACAGCATGTTCCCCAAAGTGGGCCACATACTGCGCCGCCAACTCGTGGTTGCGTTTCTCCGCAGCATCACTGCGGGGGGTGATGTGTGGGTACAGTGCCTCGTTGTAGGCTGCCAGGAACGGCGTGTACTGGGTAGGGTCGTCCGCACGGCCGCAGCCAGGCAGTTCCACAAGGTGCCCCTGCCCGTACAAGCGGACATTGCCACGCCCCTGACACTTGAGGCAGGGGTTACCGCCGGGCTGGTCAACTGGGGCGCCCGCGGGCCCGCGGTGCGTCGTGCCCGACCCAAACATGTACCCATGGTATTGTTCCATGTAGGGCTTGTCCTCCTCGGGGACACCCATGCCACGCTCCAAGTCCTCCAGGGGCTGCATCAAGTTCTTGTGGCTCGTGATGAAGTTGGCAGCTCCCGGATCTGTCTCTGCCAGCGTCCTCTTCGTAAGGCTGTCATGCTCGTGGCCCTTTTCATGTCAACACATGGATGGCACTCAGTCCCCGCCCCCGCCCCCGCTCCCGCCACCGGCGTGGGGGGGGGGGGGGGGGGGGCGGCGCACCCGGTACCGAATGTGCTTCACGGCATCTGTGAAGCTCACTTCTGGCCCGCGGTACACCTCAGTGGGGCGGCAGTGGCACGTGCATGCAAGGATGGCCTGCAGATTTGGAGCCTGCCCATCAATGTGGGTGATCTGAGCGGGGGCAAGCGCCGGGGTGAACAGCAACGCGATCACCGGCCACGACCAAAACCCTGGTGCTAGCTCGCCGGCCTTCTCGGCACCAGCCACGAAAGCGCGCCGCAAATCCAGCAAGGTGGCAAACAAGGCCTTCCTGCAAGGCACACGCTCAGAATAAGCGACGCACGGGTCAGGGGTTGAAGGGAGCGGGGGGGGGGGGGGGGGGGGGAGGCACCTCTTCATCTGATTCGGCCTTTTGCCGACCAAGGTCTCTGGCGCACTCCTTGCCCAATGCCACAGCTTCCACGGGTCGACTTTGCCCTCCTTTTCACCGACGTACGGCATCACCTGCGTGTGCTCCGCAATGTCCAACATGTCTTCCGGGGGCAGGATGACCTGTCGGTGTCAGGGGCACACACACGTCAAGCCAAGGCGGGCATCGGCAGCCGCAAGGCATCATGTTTATGGGGGGGGGGGGGGGGGGGGGGTTGCACCTGGGTGCGCCCGCCCTGAATGCGAAAGCCCATTTCGCTCCATTGCTTGCTTGACAAGTCGACCAGACACTCCATCGCCATCTCCAGCAAGGTCTTCTGGGCGTCACTCAGGTCCAACTTAAACGGCGTGGGCTGGCCCGATTGCAACTGCTTGTTGCCGATGAACCGCGCCCGCAAGGCTTGGCTGGGAGATATCAGCTCCATTGGGGTGCCGCCTTCATGCACGGCGGGTGGCACGCTCGAAGAACCTCCCGCTTGTTTCCGCCTCTTGGTAGACTCGCGCCACTTTGGAGCTTCAACCGCCACGCACCGTTTGCACTTCGAGGTACGCCGATTGCCGCCGGCGGTATTGAACGCGGCCGCTGCAAAGAACACACCATCTGGACCATGGAGGACGCCCGTGCATCCCTTCAGGCGAACCTCATCTACCCGCCTCACCGCCCGCTCCGGTGCTTTCCCCGCGGCCGCCTCCTGCTGGATGACGCTTGACGGATCCTGGTTCAGGACTGTTTCCACTAGCGCCACTGTCGCCCCCATGGAGACAGACTTCCAGCCTCGCACCTGCGGGTTGCATGGCCCACGCACGCGCTCACCCCCCACTGCGTGTCAACGCTGCATGCTACTTGCCAAGTGCTGCATGCCAAGAGGTAGGGGCGGGGGAGCGGACCTGGGCAATGCGCCTTGCAGCCCAGGGCGTGAACGGTCGCAGGCCATCCTTGGGCTTGTCCACCCGCGCACACAAGTCCATGGGGACGATGTCCGTGTCAGTAGGAGCACGGATGACGCCGTCCTGGGCACTCCGTTGCTGCACAACGTTGTTGCGAAACCTTTCCAGGGCTTCCGTGCTGAATTCTCTGCACGTCCCCGCGCTCAACAGCGTAGCGCGACGCTCGTCCTCGGGCTTCAACTTCAGCAAGCAGTAGATGAAGAACAGCACCCGCCACCCGCAGGTCCAAATGTCATCCTGTCGCTGCTCCACCGCCACGGGGATAGTGCGAGCATCCGCCTCCGCTACTCTCAGGAGGTGTGTCACGTTCTCCCAGCACAAGCCGGCACGCACCCCCGGATCAGGCGACTTCATCACCCGGGTCACGAACTCACGGAACATGGACATGATCAGCCTATGCTGCGACTTGGATTCGTTCATCATCGAGTCGAAGACTAGGGGCCCGGTTTCCGCAGCGTCCACCACCAAGGCAGTGAGGTGGATGGAGACACAGACCGGAATCACGAAGGTGCGCACGTCCGATAAGGGCTGGGCCGCCGGGGGAGGGTTCTCGAAGCAACGGGCCCGCCGGAAGGATGCCTGCTGTGCTCGCACGTCCATCTCCCACTGCCCAATGCTATCGCCCTCTCCCAACAACTTCCTGCGCAGATAGGCCTCGTCCCCGGACACCATGCTCAGAACCACGACGTTTGTACTCCCTTCCGCTCCGCCGCGTCCTTCGCTGAAACCCAACCAGGTCTCGTGCGATGTGCGACAACAAACCCACCTCTAGCAGCCCGGGAGCGTTCAGTTCCGGCTCTGACGTCGGGTCCACATTAGGGAACTTTTTCAGCAAGGCATCCGCGGCGTCTTCTCCGAGAAGCCTCCACAGCTCCAGGCGTACGGGGTCATAGGTACCACCATCCTGTAGCCACCGCTCGAGGTAGGCTTGCAACCTCGTCGTTGCATCTTCCTCAGCGAGGAGCTCGGGGGAATTAACACGGTTTGACATGGCGGCAGGTTTTGGGGGGGGGGGGGGGGGGGGGGTCTTGGGTGCCCACGCACGGGGATTTGCGGCGCTGGGTGGAGCGGCGGCCACTCACCCGTTCCGCCTCTACATGTCGTGCACACCGCTGCTGCACACCGCACACCGCTGCCGCACACCGGTGCGTATATTCGTCGCGCACATATACACGCGCGCCCTACCGCATATATTATCCCGGATTCACTCGGTGAAACCACGTATTCAAAACGCCGTGCTGCTTCAACAATATACACTGCGAAATTACCCCGACACAATGCCGCACCGACTAGCCCTTCACAATACATGCATACCAATAGTAGTGGCGCGCTGCTCCTCGCCTCCGCTGTGTCGTTGACTGCCCCGGAAGGTGGTCGTCGACCGGGTGTTAGTTTCTCCACCTCGCCGCCCCCCCCCCCCCCCCCCCCCCGCTTTCACCGCTCACTGCGCCATGGCAGACCTCGTCTCCCGGGCAAAAGCCATCGTTATCACAAAGAAAACCCGTGCAGAGGTGCCCTTATGCCTGGTGTTCGCGGCGCAGTCCGTGGAGACAATGGTTGCCCACGCGGCAAAGTCGCAACCAGCAGATCTGCGGGTCTACCCCTCAGAAGACGACGCCAGGAAGGGTTCCTGGGGCGCACCTCTGCAGGAGTTTGCAGCCCGGCTTAGGAACCAATCCGGCGGGGGGCCGCTGCGACAACAACTCGAGGCCGCGCAGTACACGCTGCCAGAGGGGGTGCTGGCCTTCTATGTCACGCCCGCAGATCGCACCGGCATCACTGACCCCTCCAGCGCTGCTGGGGCTGCCTCGTCCTCCTCAACAAGGTCGCGCGCCAGCACCGACACCATCACTGTCATGCGTGCAGAGATCCAGGCCGTATGGCCACGAGATGATGACGACGTGTACTTGCCGGTGCAAGGTGCGTTGGGCGAGGTTGTTGCCCCTGACTGGGCGGCGGGCCTTGTTGTCTCGCGTGTCCGCGCCGCCGGCATCGAGGGGGACGAGAAAGACATGAGGAAACGCGTGACAAGGTGGGCACGCAACAAAACACTCCACCCACCACATAAGCACGCACCTACTCGTGGCTAACTTGTGCCGCGCGCAGGTTCGTCCGGGAGCGCCGTAAGGCCCACCTAAACGCCAAGGCTTCCACAGTGCCAGCGGCGCAACTCGTGGTGGCCGAGGAGGCCGCATCCTCAGCCGCTTGGAGGCGAAACGATTGGGGCTTGTTGTGGGCGTCCGGGCACAGGGGGCGTCCCGACGCCAAGGCAATGAAGCTCATGGCGGCGTCGTCGACGGCACAGCCTCCCGGGGTGGTGAAGACACTGACGGCCGCCGTTCTCCCTCCGGACGCGCCGCTGCCCCGCCCACCCCTAACTGAGAAGGAGCTGTGCTGGATGAACGCCGCCGACAAGAAGCAGTCGGACGCCGACAAGAAGCGGAAGAGGCCAGTGAAGAAGCGCCCAGGTAAGAAACTGACGGTCGCGGAGTCGGAGGCGGAGTCGGAGGCGGAGGCGGAGGCGGAGGCGGAGGCGGAGGCAGCGAGGTCGTCGAAGCGGCGGGTCCCCCGGGCACGCAAGAACAAGAACAAGCAGTAGCTTCCCCCCCCCCTCCCCTCACCCCCCCCCCCCCCCCCCCCAGGCGGGAGGGGGGGCGGGGGGGGGGCGGGGCGGGCGTGGTCCCCCCGCCCCCGCACCCCCCCCCCCCCCCCCCCCCCGGGCCACATCCCCCGATGGCAGCTGTCGCGAATATTGTAATTCAAACATTCTTCGGCAAACCGCTGCCTGCCCCCGCCCTCCCCCTCGCGAATATTTATGTAACGTGAGCACTCTTTGGCAAAACATGGCAGCCAAACCGCCCATCTGATGACCTTTGATCGGACGGCTGGCAGGCCCGATCAGCAGTACTAGTACTGCAAATTCCCCAGTGTTACCAAGTACGTACGGCTGCGATTTGCGCTCCCATGTACTAATAGTCGTAGTTATCCACAGGACGACTAGGGTTCGTGCCCGGGTACCGGGTACCGGGTACTACATCCCCGGTACCGGCGTAATAAATATATCGCGTACTACCCGGTACTACACGGACAACCTTGTACCTTGTACGTCAGTGCCATGTACGCTTCACCGGGCTGGTACGACTACCAGAATGATGACAAAAAGGATTTATCGCCCGCCGGCAATAACGCCGGATGTACTCGCACGTAACTGGATGGACGTGCCGCCACCAGCAGCAGCCTTCACGGATAAATAATAGTCGCTAGTAGTAGTGCTTCGTCACCTGTATGTCACATCTGAATCTCACAGTGCTATGGCCGGATGATGGTGATGAAGCCGGACCAGGAATCCTACAATGTATAATGCTCGCGCGCGTACAGCCGCTGGCCGAAGGGCAATGCATGGGTATACACAGCCCGGCTGTGAAAGAACTGGGGTGCAGTCCTTCGGCCCCTGAACCATTACATACCGCAGACTACTCAACCGAAAGCCAGTGTGGACTTTGGGCCAACTGGGGCTGCAGAGGGAGAGAACCATGATAGGTTCCAGGAGACCTTCCAGATTGAGGTAAGCTATTTCGTTGCGGCAAAGTGCTACGCCCTAGACAACCCCCTGGCTTCGCCTCCAATTGTCTTCGCAGTTGGAGACGCTTGCTTAGAGTGGGAGTTGGCTTCCATCAGCCCCAATCAGCACCAGGATTTGGGACGGCGCAGTGAATACAGTCTTTCGGCCGGATTTTGTCTTCCCACTCATCATCGCGCAAGGCAAGCTGGTCACATACACCTGAACAGAGGCGATTTCCGCCAGCACTGCTGGCAGGGGTCGGCGGCGCGAGATGCCCGTTGCTGATGCTGCGCTTATGCAGATAATGAGGTATGTCAGCAACGCCCAGCAACTGCCCTTTCAGTTATCTCATGTTTTGTTTGGGCACTGACATGATATTGTTGATTTTGCTTTCACCGGGTGGGCTTCCTATGTGAAGCACTCTCATGCCAAGGACATCGCCGTTTGCCACAATGATCTGGGCGATGGCGATGGCGGCGCTGCAGAGCAGCCGTAACAACATCGACATGTTTATTCAGCGTGCATTGCGGTTCATAAGCATGCATGATTAGCGCTTCAAATTTCTTGGGGGGCATGGCATCGCAGGGTAGGCTAATGTCCTGAGTGTTAGTACATCAAGTTGCTGCGCAGTATGTTCACGTAGAATAATATGGTTGGCGCAGGAAATATAAATATAGGCGCCGGGTGGGTATGCGGTTTCCACCCTGTAATGGAAAAACATATTTCTTTCTCAAACCTTGTCTGCCAATTACATTCATTTAAATCTGCATCATTAATGAATTTTCAGGCATGTCATACATGAGACATCATGCCGCGCAATGTGCGTTGACATTTTGGGCGCTGCGATAGAGCGTAATATCATACCTCATCGAGCGTTGTAACCAAACAAGGATATATGTGCATGTACTCTGCAGTATTGATCATTTCCTGTCATGCCATGACTGTTTTGATCGTGTGTTGATGCATCTCCATATTGCTGGCGGTAGTTCACAGCATTATTTATGGGTTGTGGTATTGTGCGTCGGCATGCTTGACTGATTTGTGTCGGCCCGGGTACCTAGGTACCACGTACCGTAATCACAATAAGGAATTGATATACAATACAATAATACTACACCGCATCACTTCTTACCGGGTTCCATATATATCACTTAGTCAGTAAGTGATAATGATGACAGCAGCAATAGTATTGACTGGTATACCGCCCGTACATGTAGTCGTCGCACGACCTGCTGGAGTCCGACAGCACTTCAATCAGCCCCATCGCCCCCCCCCCCCCCCCCCCCCCCCGCCACGACGACGTCTGAAGGCGCAGCGTTTCTCTCCGCCGGCAAAGATAGCCCCCGCCGGAGTATGGGCCGCCTCAGGACCTTCCCCTACCGCAGGGGCCGCCCCTCCTCCACTATGTGACGTGCGTCAGGTTGTCGTCAGCCGAGGATGCCGAGGTCAAGGTAGGCGGGCCGTTGACTCATGCACGCCTCTGCGCTTTCAACAACACCTAACGCGAGGCAGTGCAAGGCATGAACGTGTACACGTGCCTGGAGGACGCTGAAGACTCGACGGACGAGAGCTACGAAGCACGTTTCGTGTGCCACTGGGGTAAGGAGCAGCTGGTGGCAGCTGAATATCGCTTTGCTGCCGGCAGTAGGTTCCAGCACCCCCCTACATGACCGAGGTCGAAGAGGCTGCCGCTTTGATCAGCAGTGCTCTCTCCCCGCCGGATAAAGGCGATGCCAACCCTACCAGAACCCCCGCCGTGGAAAGGTGAGTCCGAGATGTCAGTGCAGTTGATGCTTGTTGCTTGCACGCGCGCTGCCATATGCATGTGGTGACGACGTCACAACGACTGAATTACTTGTCTTTTGTTATTTTAACTTAGGTCCGGCATCGACATGAACGGCAACCCACTGCATGAGCAACCTACCGGCTCCATCCCCCCTCCCCAGTTCAGTCGTCCAGCTCCCGTCCCCCGTGCTGCTCGAGCCCCCCCGCTACATGATACGACCAACATGCAATCAGCTTCAGCTGGGCGTGTGCGTGTGACCTCCACCTTCGTTGATACGGCGAGGATGCAAGCTTGGCGTCAACACAAGCAAGCGCATCTGCGAGCGGCAGCAACATGTAAGCAGCCCACGAGCAGCCAGCACCTTAGCCGTGGGCAGCGGATGGCAGACATGGTAATAAACAACACCCCACGAGCCGCAGCTACAGGGGCGAGGCAGACCGAGCAGAAGAGGCCCGCCGCAACGCAGCCCCCAGGCAGCTGTAGCAGGCCGCCGCGCCGCGCGCGGCGGCGGCCGCGGGCACTAGAGGTCCCATGTAATTACATTTTCTGGTTTGTTTCACAGTACTTTCGCACAGTGTCCGACCCCACCCGCAGAAAACTGAAAGTGACCGATACCCACCTGTTAAATTTGCCAGATAGGATTAAGCGTGCTTAAACGCGCTTAACTACAGTTAGAAGCTCCACTTTCATTGGTTGTTGGGTTGGCAACATCCAGCCTGGCGCTTATGCTCTGATAAAACCTCAAACTATCCGCCGCCCGCATGAAATTCATTTCCGCTGTCTCTATCACATTGTCGGTATGTAGCGAACAGTAATGCAGGTCCCGCCCGTTATGATATAAAGCACGCACGTGCATTGTAACACTTGCCAAATCAAGATAAAAATGGCGTAACAATCCCCACTGGTCAAAGCGTGACATAGCGTACACGCCGTGGAAGGTTAAACGTCGCCGGGCCAAATATATTCATGTATTTGAAAAAGCAACCGAGAGACGACGGGAGCTGTCGGGGGACAGCGCTCGGAGCGTTGCGCATGAACAAGGCACGGGGACGAGAGGAGCAGACAGGGGGTCGCAGGGCGGCGCACCGCTACACATATAGCGGGGCGCAGGACAGACTAAGCACAAGTGCGACGTCAAATCCAGCTCCAGATCCACCTTGCTACCACGGCACGCTACGCCACACCCCTCCCCCCTTTCTGTGTTTTTTCAGCTACCAGCTACCATGGCCGGAAAGGAGAACAACATGCCGGAGGGGGAGCTCGTACCTGCCGGAGACGGGGCCCCGCTCAGATCAAAGAGAGGGGCAGCAGCAGGTATGCCGACCTGACCACCGACTCCGACGGGTGCGGGCACCTGTACAGATAAGAAAGGCAGTACCGCGCCGTAGGGGTCCACCAGGGGCAGGCCCACTTCGGCCACCAAGATCCCTGCAGGCGTAGACCAGGCGTACAGGTAGTGGGCCATAGCCCCGCAGAACCCAGTCCTCCGTCACGGCTCGTGTTCCCAACGCTCCGCACTGACGAACAGCACTGCGTACCGACCGACAGATTGGCGTAGTTAGCACTCGGAAACGGCCAATGGGGCCGTCCTGTCACAGCTCAGGCTACCCACACCCGCCAGGATCCGGCGACCAGCTCACCTCACCTAAACGGCCTGTATCACCGCGGTACCGAGGACTAACTTAGGGAGGTCATGAAGGAAACCCACACGCGACAACAATGCAGTTTTCGTAAGGGGGGCGATGTCCGCCGAGCGTTGCCGCAGAGATGGCACTATGCGTAACGCCCGCCGCCCGCGCCGCTATTTTCTATAAAGTGTCCAGCCAGTAACGACGGCACACCACACTGGGCCCGACGGGCCACGACATGACAGGCCGTCTACATGCAACGATTACAGCCAATAGCTTAACCCAGTTCGGACGAAAACTCGCACGCGACGCGCGTGGTTTCTATATATGTGTATATGTGCAGTTATAGTATATACATATATAGATCTGTGTATGTATACGTATATACTGTGTATATGCATAATATATATATAGCGTAAGCAAAAGGGGTCGTTCAGACCTACAGTGGAAGACGGGTCAAGGCCCGCCAGTTTCCCCACTGTAGGTCAAAAGGCTATACAATAAGAAGAAAAACAAAGGTTCCCTCGAAAAAACAGTTCCACAAGCTCGGGGTCTCACAGGCCGTGAGGCACCGTGGGACATACATAATACGCTCCCAGGTTCAAACGGATCAAAGGATCAAAACAAGGATCAAAAGGTTCTCTCTCAAAAAAAAAAAAAAAAAACAGTTTCAACAAGCTCGGGGTCTCACAGGTCGTGAGGCACCGTGGGACATACATAATACGCTCCCAGGTTCAAACGGGTCAAAGGATCAAAACAAGGAAAAAAAAAAAAGTTCCCTCGAAAAAACAGTTCTCACAAGCTCGGGGTCTCACAGGTCGTAGGCACCGTGGGACATACATAATACGCTCCCAGGTTCAAACGGATCAAAGGATCAAAACAAGGATCAAAAGGTTCCCTCGAAAAAACAGTTTCCACAAGCTCGGGGTCTCACAGGTCGTGAGGCACCGTGGGACATACATAATACGCTCCCAGTTTCAAACGGAGCAAAGGATCAAAACAAGGATCAAAAGGTTACCACTCAGACGGATACACAGAACAGACTCAAGCAGTCCAATGGCTCCCGGACTCGCGGACTGCAGTGCCACTGGGTTCGCTGGATCATACGATCCGGAGGACCACAGAAATGGCAGTCAGCAAGACTCAAAAAGTCGAGCAGGCTATAGGGCTCACACGGTTCACAGTTTCAAAGCACAGACAGCACGCAGCTACGTACCCATACGCACCGGCAGTTTCCACAGCGGGCTCACCGGAGAGATCGCGGCATCCATCCAGCAAAACGCCGCAGCATAACAATACTAATCCGGATCCGCTATATTATTCTCCCTCGCCTATCTGTCCACCTGCACATATATGTTTCTACATACATATACATATATACATATACATACGCAGCACCATCCAAATGTCAATAAACATCAACATGAACATAACGACACCCGCCCACACAAACGCGCATAGCATTTCCCCACATACATACGCACACACATAGAAATATAACACACACGCATGCACGCCTATCACGATTTCTCGAAAAAAGATTCCAGATCAGGACATCATATCCAGTTTCCATCACACCCGCGGATCGCGGCAACATGATCAGCAAGCGCCATCCTGGGGCGACGCTACCCGGCACCAGCAAGGTTATGCGGGCGGATAAAACGCACCGTGTTAAGGTGTTTCTCACACATCAGGACTCAGGAGCCAGGGCAAAAAATTGTCGAATAAAACTGGTCTCATCGCAAACATCAATCATCCACCCCCTCAATATCCAAAGATTGCGGGATATTCATGCTATACAGGCAGCATCAAGCCGGGATCCGGCGGTTCACACATGTGTTCCATGTTCACTGTCTCCAGGCCAACGGAAGGCAGGCGGCAAGCCCAAGAGAGGCAAGACCGCATTGCTCAACCAGCCGGAGGGCAGTGGCGACAAGGAAGTCACCGGAGATACCGATGATGAGATCGAGGAGATCGAGGAGATCGAGGGCACCGGGGATCCAGCTATCGGGACCACATACGGCAGGCCCGAGCTCGAGGAAGCCGAGGTCCAGGCTCAGCAGCGCCAATACATGCCCCAACAAGCCAGGGATCAACGCGCTGCAGATCAACTCGCCAGATCGGCGGCGGACTATGACGAATCAACCGCATGGGAAGCCATGAATCTCGCCCAGCGCGCATTCGCCCAGATGGAGCGCATGACGCCGCGCATCGCAGGGATCCAGATTGAGCTGGACTCCAACCAGTTCGCGGTCACCCAGCTCCAAGGCCAAGTGGCAGCCCTTTCCAAGCGGATCATGGACATGGCGGCAGGAGTCAACGGTCCGGACAACAATCAACGCGCAGCTCAGCGCACCAGCCTCACAGCGGACCTGATCGAGATCCACGACACCAGGATGATCAGACCGATCACCATGTCACACCCACTGGCAGAGGTCCACCAGATCGTCACGTTCCTGAAATCGTTCTGCGAGGCAGAGCTTTTCAACCTGATCGTTGCTGAGATGGAAATTCTCATGGTCATCCAGAAGGGCAACACCGCCCTCAAGGACAGCAACAAAGTGATCATGGCTCTCAAGGCGGACCACGAGATTGGGTACGAACGCAACCACATGCTCGAGACACTGACCGGCATGTTCATGGACCGGTTCAATGTCAAGGGATCAGACGTCTCACTGGATTTCAACACGATCTCCACCATCACCGCTGCGCTGGGGAATATGTGCAAGCGCGCTATCGCTCTGGTCTCCGCCATGGACACCAGCGGCGTGGCAACCAACATGCAGACCACCCAAGTGGTTGCCAAGATGACCTACCCCCCGGATCACGCGGAGGAGTACAAGGGACTCACATGGGCATCGGCCAAGGATCTGGCCAAGACATTCGTGGTCAGGTTCGCGTTCATTATGGGAAAGCGCCTCACGCGCAATCTCAAGATCCAGTCTCAGGCCAAGGCCGCAGCCCCCCATTACGAGGTAGGCGAAGGGTCCGGGGGGCCCAAACCCACAGTCCCCCCCAAGCCTACAGATCACCTCCGCGGGTCGCTGAAGGACAAGCGCTACGATCTGTGGCCAACCGGGAAATCGGCCACGGTGGAGAGAAAAACCGCGTGGTGCGCCAAAAACATGTGCGAAGGCGCCATGACTGGCACATGCACCCGACCCCCCGCAAGGTGCAATTTTCTTCACCACGTCTCCCCGCTGGGGTTAGACACGGACCAAGTGCTGACCATGATCAAGAACGGACGCGCTGCCAGGTCCAAACACTAGATCCCCAGATCGCAGGCACAGATCTGACAAATAGGTTCCACTCCCCATCTGCGCCACGTGATCACCAATGCAGGCAGACTAGCACCGGCTCACAATCTGACATTGCGCCCCTGAGCAAGTCAAAGCCGGATCAACCACAGGCCTCACAAACCCACCAGTTTCTTGTTCGCCGGACCCCAGACCAGACGAACGGATCCCCACTGTAATCAGGCTCGTAAGCTTCTCTTGCCAACATCAATTACAAACTGCAAACGCGCCCAGTTTCCGAGCTCGCACAGAATATTCAAAAATAGATACATATTTCACCCACAAGCGCAGGATCTGCGCACAGCCTCCAGCGTCAATAAATGCACCACAATCAATAAGGAACTGAGGCGCCACCTGGCTCACCTAGATCCCCAAGACCACACAGCGAGGATCGCTCATTAGTAAGATCCCATGTTCGCTGTGCCGAAACTTCACAGGTTCAAACACCGGCAGCATGGACCCTGTCATGCAGCGCCTCCTCAGCCAACACGGATGCATGTTGGAGACAGCCACCACGTGGGGCCGCGTCCGGCAGCCCAAGAAGTTCATGCATGAGGCAGGAGGATTTTCTGTGCTCGACATATGCGCTGGCCAGATCGTGCCAATTTATGGCCTCCACACGGCGGGAGGGCAGTTCAAAAAATACAGATACAACGACATCAATGACAGAGCCAGGGACCTCACGGCCTGGCGGCTCCAGCAACTCATGCAAGACGCACCGTCGCAATGGGACGCCAACTCGCTCAGCGATTGGGAGCAAGCTATCCCTATGGATCTCAAGGAGTTCGCCGCCGAAGCGGAATATGTATTCAGCCAGATCCCAGACTCATTGCCAAACCTGGTGATCGCAACTATACCGTGCGTGGACACATCGCTGGCTGGCGACGGTTTGGGTCTCAGAGGGCACCGATCGGGTTTGGTGTTCAAACTTATGGTGGTCATGCGGGCCCTCCGCAGCGCCTACACGGCGGCAGGATGGAAGCCCACAACACCGGGCGACGCGCCGTTCGCGTGGATACTGGAAACATCACCCATCTTCGAGACGGATACTCGACCGCTCATCTTGGAGGCCAAGCAAGTGTTCACCCACCTGCTCGGAAACCCGGTGCAACCGGACGCGGCCATGGCGGGATCAAGCGCTTACCGCAAAACCATGCTATTCTCCAACATGGGGAGGGAGGACCAATTCAACTCCATCCAGGACTGGACCCCGGTTCCAATGATCCGATCCCTTCAGGAATGTCTGCCGCCCAACTATAAACTGCAGACAGTGGAATCATGGCACATCACGCCACGCTACCCGCACAACATCTTGGGTAGTCCCGTGACAATGTCACCCAAGTATATGCGCTCCAAGGACTCATACGCCTTCAAACGGCACCGACACGGACGGGGCAGACACGGCGTGGGAGTAGTTCTCACCCGCGATCAACCAAGCGGCGCATGGATACCAGCAGAGCCGCCAGTCCAACAGATCGAGCTCTCAATGGGTTTCCCCAGAAATTACAATCTGCAGGCCAGATGCCGCAGCAGCTCAGCTCAACCAGGAGAGCTAACCGCCGATAACACCGACCTCCTCACAACACGGGAGCGGTGCGAATTCTACGGAGACGGATGGGACGCAAACCTGTCCATCAGACTATGGAAAACCATACTCAATTGGGACTCCCCGCCGTCGGACGGGCCGGACCCAGGCGAACCTACCAGAGACCACAAGCGCCGCGCGCCTGGTCCAGATCATGATGCAGACGCCCCGGCTATCAAGCGCCCAACCCCCGCAGATCTGGCGCCGCCACGCGCGGCCCCGGGGGGCACACCCAGCCAGGTCGCAACCCCCAGCAGAGGCCCAGGGACCAGAACAACCTGCCCCATCCAGTCGTCAGCCGCAAAGCTCACTGCGAGGGGCCCGCCAGGCCAAGCAGTTCCAGCCCCGGCGGTGTGGCCGGAACAGAACAATTACCCGGTTAACGAGCAGCCCCACCACTCAGAACCAACAGATCAGAAGGCACAGATCGCAGTTGCCAACCACACGTTCACCCAGGCACGGGACAAGGACGGGGAAGAAGCGGACGACGTATTTGACCGCCTGACACCAGCCCCCGCAGGCCTACGGCCGATTACACCAGCACCGCCAGATCACCCCCCACCGGCGCTGCTCCACTCACTGCCGAAACCGCTCCGGCAATCCGACCCAGAAATGACCCGGGCACTAGCCCAACTGGATAAGACTCACACTATGCTGGAGCAACGCCGTCAAGGCGTAGCCCCGCCCGAACCCACGGATGAGGAGTGGCTGCGGGAACTCCGCAGCGAGATCAGGCCAGCGGAAAAGTTCGTCACCGGCAACCTGCATCGGTTCCTGCCCGTCTGGGAAAAATACATCGCCACCATGCCAGCGGCAGATCAGCAGCGACCGGTGGTCAAGCGCGTACTGCGCACCCTCCGGAGAGGACTCAAGTTCGATTTCGTCAATCCTCGCTGCGACACCCAGCGCTCGCACCCGCGCTACAAGCGCAACATTAAACGAGTAGCCCGATCATTGGCGAGGGCCATGGGACCGGACCAGGTGGAGCCGTTGCTCAACCGGACCACACCGGGACGAGTTCACCTGCCAAATCTACCATCATACCACAAGAACCTGGATTTTGTACTCGAGCAGCGCGACGCTATGCTGATGGACGGACGGCTCGTTGAGTGGTGGTGGCCGGACAACCAGCCCCCACAGTGCATCCTGCCCCTCGGGGTGGATGTGAAAGCGGTGTCAGGGAAATGCCGATTGATCCATGATGCAGGATACATCAACCTGTTCAGCCGGTATATCAAGTTCTCGTTGGAGTCCATGGAGGACGCCACGACCGGAACCACCACGGGCTTTTGGGGAGTGGCCAGCGACATCAAGGGCGGCTACACCCATCTCTGTTTTGCCCACAGCTCGGTCACCTACACCGGCGTGGAAATTGAAGGAAAAGTGTACGCGCATGTGGCCGTTAATTTCGGCAATGCGCCTGCACCACGGGTCTACACAGAAGTTATTGCAGTTATGTTCCACTGCATGCGCATGGCGGGGGTCTACATGACCCTCTACATCGACGACCGCCTGATGAGAGCTTTCCTTAGGCACCAGCTCATGCAAGATGCGCTGATGGCGTTCATCCTGGAAGCAGCTCTCGGATGGGCAGTTTCCACCGAGAAGCTGCAGGTACCCCCCCGCCAAACAGTGACGTGGACGGGGCACGAAATCCACTGGCACGCGCAGGAGCCGTTCCTAAAAATCCCAGAGGAGAAAATGGCCCACGTGGTCAACTTGACGCGGGAGCTCAGCGCGCGCCCGCAGGCAACGCCGCGTGAGCTGGCACAGGTAGCGGGAAAATTATACAGCATGGAAAAAGCTGTCCCGCTCCTGCCACTACTATGCCGCGACCTGTGGGAGGAGACAGCGGGGACCAAGGCATGGGACATGCCATCACCACTCCAACCCCGGCTATCCGCCTACCTGCGTTTCCTCGCCGATCACTGCGCGAAGCACAACGGCAAGCGCATCTGGCAGCGCCAGCAGGGACTCATCGTATGCGGGGACGCATCAGCCATCGGATTCGGCGCAAGGGTGGTTAACCCATACGGAAACTTCGAGGGTGACCCAGACACATGGGCAGTCCCGTCACACGAGCAGCTCCAGCGATGGGGCACACCGGTATTCCAAACCGCGTTCACAGAGGCGCTACGAAAAGCCGCCGAGGATCAGTCTTATTCCAGCACCGAGCGGGAGCTCGATTGCTTACTGGCATTTCTCCGCATCGCACTGATCTGGATGCCGCAGTTGCTACGCCACTCCGCCATGCTCTACCTAACAGACTCCCAGAACACAGAGACAGATATCAGGCGCATGCGAGGCGGACCACGAGTGTTTCACACCGTGTGCGAGATATGGCAGGTCTGCCTTTTGCACGACATCGATCTGCAGATCAAGTGGCTGCCACGCGAACACGCCCTCATGCAATGCGCGGACGATGAGTCCAAAGAGGAGGACCCATCGCAATGGGCGCTCAGCCCATGGCACACCGAGCTCATCCAGCAACGCTGGGCGGTGGCGAACATCGCATTCGAACAGAAGCAGATCCTGGACGTCTTTGGCGACGAGGTCACTGCCAAATCTGAGCATTTCTTCTCTCGAGCTCTCTGTCCTGGCACGTCAGGCATTGACGGGTTCACGCAGGCATGGTTCACATCAGCGGTCCCCAAGCCGCTCTGCTGGGTCAACGGACCGTTTACCCACATGACACGCATCATCCAAAAACTAATTGATGAACGCACCGACGCAGTGCTCATCTTCCCAGATTGGGTGGCAGGCTGGCGGGCAATGCTCAGCGAGCTCCCAGTCCGCGACGCATTTACGTTGCCAAAGCAAGACGCCGGAGGCACGAACCAATTGCTGTTCAAGCCGGGCTCACGGGTCCCGCGCAAGGCGCGCGAGGCGGGCTTAAAGTCCCAGCCAAACTATGAGGTTGTCGCGATGTTGATCATTTGGGACAACAGCGATTGGATTACAACATGGCGCGAGGCGCGCTAAGCATCACGGGGTTAGATCTAAGGACTCAAAGGCGTCGAAAAACTCATCCTCAGCATCAGAGTTAGCCTCATCATCAGACCCTAGCTCCATTTGCACTAGCCGATCCCGATGACGGGCGGGGTGCACATAGCCCAATGTTGTTCTCACATGGCGATGGCGCCCACGGGAAGCCTGCGTAACACTCTCACCCTCCACAACAACGTCATGCTGCAAACGGCCACGTTTCACGCCGTGCAAGGTGTGGCCTTTATACAAACCAGCGGCACGCAAGTGCCCCTTGAATCGGAAGTTCATAGCGGCACTGCTCATGCCATGGGCCCGAAATCCAGCCGGACGCCCAGCGGCCAGGGGACGAAACAGAAAGTCCGCCAAAGGCCACCCGGCATCAGCCATGGCGGTCGCATACCGGCCTAGCCGACGGAGCAGGCAAAGCGACTCACTGCCCGGGGGCAGCAGCTCCAGCTCCATGACGCCGCTGTGAGCAGTAAGGTTCCCCTTGGTCCCGTAACGGGGCTCTGCCAAAACACGGTCATCCGCGGTCAAACGACCGGCAACGATCGCGTCCCACGCAGGGCGCAGATCCACACCGCGCACCAGAAAATCTGTCAGTTCCATGGTGCCGGCCTCAAAACCACGGGCGGCGGTCTCCCACAAATACAACACGATGCAAACATCGCGATGCACCGCGGCAGTGACCACCAAGTCCGCGGTAGCCCGCAAGATCAGGCCATCCATGAACTGGACCAGCTCCGCCAGGGTCGCGTAGTCCAACGGCACGGCGCCACTCTCCACGTACCCCAGCTCAACCAGGGCACGCTTGTAACCAGCCATGTATTTGACGACGCTCACGGCATACACGGGGTTGGCATGCTTAGGCACGCCCAGTTCACGTAGGGCCGTCGCCAGTTGCGACACAGCATGCCGCAGATATCATGGGGAAGCAGGTCGGCTCCCGTCACGCATCAGCTTGCGCCCATGATGATGGCGATGCCAATATTCCGCGAAAAATATTAGCACATCCCACTCGGTGCAGGTCTCCGGGGTAGGAGTCAACGGCGGAGGCACAGTGCTCGCCCAGGCCTCGAATTCTCGCAGAATCCCGCGACGGCGCTGCGTAGTCACAGGCCTCTCGCAACGGGAGGCCACCCGCGCAGCGGAAGTCAGAGCAGCAGCCGAGCGAAGGGCATACTGCTGCACGGAAACCGGGGCAGCCGCCACCGCAGAGAGCGGAGAACTGCCGCCAGCGCCGCGTCCCCAGTCGCTCACGCCTTGAGGCGCCAGAAAGGCGCTGCGCTGCATCACTCGCAGGGACTGCACCCAGTCTTGACTGCCCTACGGGGCGGAGATCAGAAGGCGGCAACGCCAGTTAGTCAGCTCCGTTCGCCCCCGTGTTATATATTCCGGCAAGTCCAGCCACAAGGCAACTGGGAATATAGGGAAGATTACTGCAAACAACATCAACGCCGAAATACACACCAAAAGGGATAAGAAACCCAAATTGGGGCATAAATTGGGAAGGTCAACGTGTATTTCAGCAAGACCACCAGCAGCAGCAAAGAGGCCAGATAACTGCATCATGCCCTAGGGGCTGTAGCAGTGGCCTAGGCGGACAAGAGGCAGAAGTTGAGGGCAGAGTATGATGACCCTAGGAAGGGTACCACACCACCCCAACTAAGTCGGGAGACAAAAGCACATTCAAGTTCGGCATTTAAAAGGAATAAATAAATGCAGACACCGCAGGATGCGATCGAGAATCCCGGGGGGATCACCACCATATGCGGATGGGGAATGAAAAGATCAGGACTTATCAGACCGCGCAGGGGCGCCGGAGAAAAGTAGATCCAAAGTCGGGTTAGGGGAATTCACATTGGTTAAATGAGGACAAATCATGGCAAACGAGGCACCTGCCATAATTATCAGGAAAAGAGTTGTACTAATTTTCGGAGTCGCGGAGTCCTCCGGGTTCGGCAAAAAGGGATTGCACGGGGTCATTCAGACGTTGGCTCCATCAGGAGAAAATTGTCCGAAAAATGCCTGCATATACCCTGTTTCCGGACTACGGGGGGCACCCAATCTGAAATTTAGAAAAGTTAACCAGGGCTACGGTGGATACCGGGTTCTAGTACAAAAATTTCGGGCATTACATGAGCCGGAAAAGGAAGGCCAGGGGCATGCCAAAAAGGGGCAACCCCAGATTACAAGAGGTACCACCGCATGGCGGGAACGGAAACCGCAAAGTACAATGACCACGACATGCTATGGGACTTCATATCGCATATGATATAAAGCACGCACGTGCATTGTAACACTTGCCAAATCAAGATAAAAATGGCGTAACAATCCCCACTGGTCAAAGCGTGACATAGCGTACACGCCGTGGAAGGTTAAACGTCGCCGGGCCAAATATATTCATGTATTTGAAAAAGCAACCGAGAGACGACGGGAGCTGTCGGGGGACAGCGCTCGGAGCGTTGCGCATGAACAAGGCACGGGGACGAGAGGAGCAGACAGGGGGTCGCAGGGCGGCGCACCGCTACACATATAGCGGGGCGCAGGACAGACTAAGCACAAGTGCGACGTCAAATCCAGCTCCAGATCCACCTTGCTACCACGGCACGCTACGCCACACCCCTCCCCCCTTTCTGTGTTTTTTCTCCCACCCACCCACCCTACAGGATCGTCGTACAAGACCCGCATCTCACCTGAGACAACATCTCCTCTCGAGGACGTCCGCCGCCGCCGACCGCAGCCAAACCATGCGGAGGCGCAGCAACTGCTGTCAACCCAAAGGACAGGGAAGGTCAACGTGTATTTCAGCAAGACCACCAGCAGCAGCAAAGAGGCCAGATAACTGCATCATGCCCTAGGGGCTGTAGCAGTGGCCTAGGCGGACAAGAGGCAGAAGTTGAGGGCAGAGTATGATGACCCTAGGAAGGGTACCACACCACCCCAACTAAGTCGGGAGACAAAAGCACATTCAAGTTCGGCATTTAAAAGGAATAAATAAATGCAGACACCGCAGGATGCGATCGAGAATCCCGGGGGGATCACCACCATATGCGGATGGGGAATGAAAAGATCAGGACTTATCAGACCGCGCAGGGGCGCCGGAGAAAAGTAGATCCAAAGTCGGGTTAGGGGAATTCACATTGGTTAAATGAGGACAAATCATGGCAAACGAGGCACCTGCCATAATTATCAGGAAAAGAGTTGTACTAATTTTCGGAGCTGCGGAGTTCTCCGGGTTCGGCAAAAAGGGATTGCACGGGGTCATTCAGACGTTGGCTCCATCAGGAGAAAATTGTCCGAAAAATGCCTGCATATACCCTGTTTCCGGACTACGGGGGGCACCCAATCTGAAATTTAGAAAAGTTAACCAGGGCTACGGTGGATACCGGGTTCTAGTACAAAAATTTCGGGCATTACATGAGCCGGAAAAGGAAGGCCAGGGGCATGCCAAAAAGGGGCAACCCCAGATTACAAGAGGTACCACCGCATGGCGGGAACGGAAACCGCAAAGTACAATGACCACGACATGCTATGGGACTTCATATCGCATATGTTTGAACCCCCGCGACTACTCGCGAGTAGTCGCGCTTACTGCCGCGCTTTTGTAATTTTCTATAGAATCGCAAAGTACTATACTCGTGCCACTCCCGCCGTACCTTTTACTGATGACTCGCGACTACTTGTGTGAATTACTGGTGCGACTACTTTTTTAATTACATAAGGGCTTTCACAAAAGCGCACTACAAACTGGTGCGACTACTGGTACTGCTATAGTGCCCTATAGTGATGACTCGCGACTATCTGTACTCGTGGCGCTACTCGTCACGCTATTCTCTAGTACTCGGTGCAATACATCGCTGCCGTACACATGCCTCCAGCCTGAAATAAAGTACTGTGGCGCTTAACGTTAAGCGGAGGTTAAGCTTGCTACATACATGCGCTTACTCGAGCTTACTATTTGGTAAGCGCAGTTAAGTGGACAACGTTTCGACGAGTGGTCGTGGACATGAGGTTCGGCCTGGGTTGTTGGGGTCGCTCTTAGTGCCAGTTGGGCTGGGCCGGCTGGTGGTGGTGTCGGCATTTGTGCCCGCATGCCGCCCCTCGGCATGTACTCGGCCGGTACTTGCAGGCGCGGCCTTGATCTCCCCGCTCGCTGTCAAGACTGTCTTACGCCACTGCTATGTCATGTCAGTTGCGCGGGTGCCACCGATGATGTTGTGGTGGTGGGCGGTCGATTGCAGGGTGAGAGTGTAGAATGGGCGTCGTTCGGCCTTGAGGGCAAGGGATGATGGAGAGGTCTTTCAAGCCTTCTTACGCATGCCCATCGTTGTGCGTCGGAGCTGGTTGTGGCCAGTGCTGCCGCCGAGTTCTCCCGCTTCCCTGACCGTCTGGCTGAAGGGGTGTATGAGTAGTTCCGACGGATCGAACTCGGACTCCGTGAGGTATATGACGATGGTTCGAAGGCGTACCGCCCGCTGTAGTGCGACAGAAGAGGTGAGGGCCACTGGTAGGCGTAGGGTGTCCGCGAACTCCTCGTCCTCTTTGCCGAGGAGATGGCGCAGAGATTGTCGTCTCCCACGAGCAGCAGTTTCGGCTCGGTGTGGTATTGCTGCATCTCGACGCCAGCAGCCATCATGGTTTCCGTCAGCCACTTGGCGTGCTGCAGCTCCGGGGGCGTGTCGATACGCTGGCTGATGGTGGCTGCAATGGCCTGTGCTAGCTGCTTGACCGTCGGCAGCTCTACGGGGTTGGCTACGGGGCCGGTGCAGATCCCTCTGGCCGTCAGCGCGCATCGGAAGAACTGCTTGGACAGCGCTGGGGGCAGCTCTCCCTGGTGTGTCGTGGTTGGCGGGTCCTCGCGTTTTCGCTGTGTTCGACGGTGACATGGACCACCGCCCGGCTCTGCGTCTGGTCGCCAAACGGCAGCGCCGGTACGGCGTTGCGGCAAACATCCTATAGTAGCCGCGCCGCGTCGGGATCAAGGAGTTCGAGTCGGCCGAGCGGTTGGCCTTCCACACCTCGCGGACCTACACGAGGGCCAATAGGGTGCGGGTCGAGGGGCAGATAACGGCGTCGTCTGCGTTTGGGTCGGCCTCGTACTCGGCCCAGGCTCTCACGCCGGCTCGTGCCATGTTGACTGCTGGCGTTGCCGCCGATTGGTATACCGCCGCTTCGCCAGGTTGGGGTTGGTCGTATGCCGAGAGGAGGCCCTCCGCCATATGCTGCCACATGTCGGCCTCTGTAAGGCCCATGAACGAGAGGGAGCGGATCCACACATTGTGTACCGGTCGCTCGATGTCGTCGAGGTGCGGCGCTCCGAGAAGGTGGGTGGAACAGCGGCGGCTCTTGCGGTCGAGGATCGCTGTGCCCTCGCATGTCCATTGGGTTAGCAAAACGCTAGCGGCCGTTTCTCGGCGGGCCTAAACGCAGGATGACGGACCCAGTAGTAGTGGGGAGCCCGGTGCCACTCGATCCGGTTGGGTCAGCGGCGGTGGGTTTGGGGGGGCGGCGAGTCACCACCCGTACGTGTGCTGGTAGGATTCGGACTCCGATTTTGAGGCTGAGGGTGCGGATAAGATTCGCCAAAGTCCGGCCGCACGACTCATCGTCCATAGCTTGATGTTGGGCCACCATGTCGCCGAACAGTAGGGCCACGTGGGTGGCATCGTCCGTGCCGGCGGGGAGGCCGGTCAGGAGCATGTTGGATGGGCGTTGCAGTACGCGTATGTGGCGGCGGGTTGCTGGTGGGAGTTGGGTGCCCGCAATTGTTTTGCAGTTGCGACCGTGCGGATTGCAGGTTGTTGTACTCTGCCGCCCCTCAGCGCGGCCAGAAAAAGTGCCGGCCCCAGCGTCCTAGTGCTCCACAGATCTGGCGGTGTCCATGGTGGCTGTGGTGGTGTCCTCCTGGAGGGCATGCCGTTCACGCCATTGTGGGCGCAGGCCGGCAGTTGGCCTGGTGGTAGGTCGTCCGGTCGTCGGACGGTCCATTGTTTCGCAAGAGGATCATACTACCAGTACCAGTAGGCGCACCGGCTCGCCCTGATTTAGTACATACGCCGTATTTCGCCCGATGTTAAGGGCCGGCTGGAAAGTGAGAAGTCCACCTCTTCCCAAGTCCCCTTGGCAGCGGTCCAGTCCTCCTTGCCCTCAGTAATACAGCGATTGGAGTTGCGACGCCCCATGGCACACCACTAGTCGGCGCCGGCGGCTCGCAGCGGCGAAGGTTGGTAGGAGCTCCTAGCCTTTGGCTTTCGTCTCTGGCAAACAGTGCCCCCTTGGGTAAATGGTCAGATGTAGTCATCTAGAGGTTCCCGTACAATAGCTATGTTGTACTGCGCACGACCCCTGCTGTCGTCGCACGGTGTAAGGCCTGCCGGCCCGCACCAGCACCACGACCTGACGGATCCACCCTCGGGCACCGGCACTCTCTGATTTGCGCTCGCCTCAACCGGCTCGCGCACCCACCCACCCTCAGCCATCTTTCTGCGCTAGTATAGGAGACACCCAAGCCAAGCATGTGGTTCTTGTCTTAGCCTTCAATGTAAGCGAGCTGACATGATACTTTGGCAAACAGTGCCCCCTTTGGTAAATATTATATTGTAGTCATCGCTATACTACCGCCCGTGTTGTACCGCGTGTTGCATCGCTACTTTCGCGTGTTGCACTACCCGTATCTAGTACCCGTATCGTACCCATCACTTCATTGGCAGTTCCAATTTATTGTTATGTTTTAGGTCCCCCCCCCCCCCCCCCCCTCAACTTTAACCCCCCCCCCCCCCCCCCCCCCCTCAACTATATTTTATTAGGTCTGGCAGTACTTAGTAGAACATGCCCTCAACTACATTAAATATCCCATTGGCATGACTTTTCTAAACTCCTTCAATGCATGGCTGTGTGCAGGAGGATGTTCCCTGCCAGCATATGCCAGCATAGCACGGAGAGGGGGTGGGGCACTTTTTGGAACCATCAGCAAATTACAGTCAGCATCAAGGCAACCCAACCATATGGTGGCACTATCCATCCCTCCATGTAGTGCTGTGCCGCTGCTGACCTGTTGTATGTCGCTGCTACTTGCTGCTACCACTGTGGTTGCTCTGCCCCCAGCTCACCCCTGCGACGCAATGATGCCTGCCTAGCTAGCTCTTGCAGCTTCTCGGCACAGTTGGCCTTGGCGCCCCTCATGAGCACCAGGTACCCGGCACGCTCACATGTTTTGCATAGGGCAAGCTATGTTGTAGGCAGTCTGTAACCAAGCATCAATGAAGCCTCCATCTGCGTCACCTGCCCATCAGCGCAAAGCATCATCAGTGGGCGCAACATAGCAGGGCAGATATTGAGATAAGGCATGGGGCAGGTAATGAGGCAAGAAGGGGGTGCAGAGATTGCAGCAAGCCTCACCTGATGACCTGCACACACGACGCTTGAAGTGGGGGTGTACTCCCAAGCGGGGTTCTTCTTCTTGTGCGTGTAGTACTCAATCCCCAGGGGGGTAGCACAGGTCATGCGGTAATCGCAGACGAAGAAAGCATGATGAGGATGATCCTCATCCAGGGGTTGCATGCCGTACATGAAGATGTCAAAATTCTGGGCATCTGCAAGGCCATTGGCAGCCAGCCACCTGTACCACAGAAGCATCAGTGCCATGTTAGATGCAGTTGATGTATGCATGACATGTTGCATGCAAGGGGGCCAGAGGAGCCCACCGCCAGTTTGAAGTCTCCTCTCGTGTGATCGGATCTGAAGCAGGCCGGGCTGGAAGCTCCATGTTGGCAGGTGTCTTCTCGGAAAAGATGCATCTCGGCTGCTGGCAGTCTGGCTCCTTGCAGCCCCACCACCCCCCACGCATGCGCTGAGCTGCTGCGATCTTAAAGCCCGTCCGATTGCCAAGAGCACGGGATGACACATGGCCGGCAGTGCCTTGTCTAGGTGCAGGCGCAGTTGGCCGAGCAGATGGTCGAGCAGCCCGGCCCCGGGCCCTGCCTCGGCCGGCAGCGGGAGCATCAATCTGAGATGGAGTTTTAGCTGCCTTATCTGCCTTAGCTTTCTCTGTTTCTCTAGTTTGACGGCTGGTGCTCGTCGGTATAAGGCTGGGCTATAGCTTCAAGCAGCGTCATGTAATGCATATCTGCCTTATCTTCGCCAATATGGGCGGGCTTGGGGATGGGCAGCAGCAGCCTCTTATCTACATGAAGTGCGTTGTAAGTGGCCTCCGGCATGATGAGCGGCTTGAAGAGCTCATTCTTGCAGGCCATGCAATCACACTTGTCAAGCGGTGGCTTCTTGAAGAACCGGATGTGGTAGTCGCTGGTGATGCTGTGGTTGTTGAGCACCTTCATGAGCTGAGGGAACTTCTTGGCGGCCGGCCTGGTGAGCTTGGTTGACGGCAGCGTTGGCTCGGTGTCCTGCAGGCACTTCAGGATGGCCTGGATCTGCGCAGCACGCACGCAGTGACGCACTCAGCATAACGATAAAATACTTACATGGCCAACAGCACAAGGCAGGAGAAACAGTAGCTACCTGCTCGGTCGTTGCATGGTCCTGGACGGTGATGGGCTCCTGGTCCCACATCAGCTCCCTGAACTGGTTCTCAATTGCAGTTATGGGTGGCGCCACACTGGCAGCAAACACCTCTGCGAAGTTGCCTCCATGTAGATTGGTGCCGTAGTGCTGGGAGAGGCAGCATCATGGGCGGTGGCGGGGGCGGGGCGGATACCGGGGGACAGGGTGGGGCTGACTTGCCAAGACTAGACTCAGTCTCCATGTCGTCCTCGTCCTCTGATGACACAAGGTCCATCTCATCCCTGTCAGGACGGAAGCTGGAGTCTCCACTCAGCTCGATGTCATCCTCACCGGCATCTTCATCGTCGGGCTGATGCGCCGCCTCGGCGCTCTGGCCAGCCTCAGCGGTCTCAGCGGGCTGATGCACCGCCTCGGCGCTCTGGCCAGCCTCAGCGATCTTAGCGGGCTGATGCGCCGCCCCGGCTCTCTGGCCAGCCTCAGCGGTCTCAGCGGGCTGATGCGCCGCCTCGGCGCTCTGGCCAGCCTCAGCGATCTCAGCGGGCTGATGCGCCGCCTCGGCTCTCTGGCCAGCCTCAGCGGTCTCAGCGGGCCCGCATGCCGCCTCGGCGCTCTGCCTAGCATCAGGAGCACGCTCCTTGGCCGCCTCGACGCTAGCTGCCATGACAGCTCGGATGGCTGTCATCCCTCCACACTTGGACATGAGCGCCTCGAACTCATTGTCCATGGCCATTCTTGCCAGTGCACAGCCTTGTAGACCGATGTTGAGGATGGACATGACGCGCTCTGCGGGATTCATCCAGCTCTGCGTTCCAAGGGGCAGTTCTAGATGCGACGAGAGTGTCGAGCCCTCCCAGGATGAACACGGCCAAAAGGCAGATCTGTACTAAAAGGGGCTTGCAGTTGTGGCCGGGACCACCATCCGTGTAGAGGATGAGAGCGGGGACAATCCCGAAGACGTCAGCTGTGATTAAGGTGATGATGAGCTCGGCCATGTGGCGCGGTGGCGATGATGGCTGAACACAGCGTCCTTCAGTCCCACATGCACCTTACCTTACCTTACCTGCGCGGCAAAGGTGCGGCACGCGAACATCACAAGCATGCAGTCAATACATCAATACAAACACAGCTATCAGGGGTATGATATGGGCACATGCCGTTGTAGTGGCTGGGAAGCGGCCCATTGGCATCCTTGGCATATTCAGGTTTCTTGATGGTGTTGATCAGTGTGACACTTAGAGTTACCGACACCCGATGGAAATCATGGTCACCCGCAGTGTTGAAGATCTCGTCTCCGCCGGAGATAGACAATGGACGCCTTGCCTCGTGATGTCAAAGCAATGGGCAGGCTCGGCTCTCCGACGCTTACCTGCGCATACATCCACCATACATGTTGTCAGCAAGCCGGCACTTAAGAATATTTCCACATACATGATGCCTTCATCAACAGCAGCCGCAACAACAGCAACAACAGTAGCAAACAAACAAGCAATTACCTTGCACTTGTCATCACATGAGACAAACACGACAGGCATGTCCTGGCCTCGAGCCTCATCAAGCATGAGCCTCAGCGTGAGGCCATACCCCCTGAAGTACTTCCACAGCGCAGCGCACCAGTGCGCATCCAAAGTGAGGGAGCGCAGGGTGCGCTGCAACACTTTGAATTGCAGCTTTAGCTTGCCTGCGTCACAACCCAGCACACAATAATGTCTAGGGAGATCAGTGCATGCACCTACAACAGCAAACAATATAGCGCGGGTGGCAAGGGCACTAGCCTGTGTATGCCACGCCCCTAGCAGAGAGTGTATTCTTGGGGCAGAATTGCATGGCCACCCAACGATCAGTCGGAATATTAACGCCAAGCTGCGCCAGCCGCTATCGGTCGTGGTTGGGGTGCTCAGCAGTGGCGTGTTTGACCTGCAGCCGCTTGACGGTCTTCTCCACCAGCAACCGGACGGACACAGCTATGGGCAGAAACATTCCCTCTGGCATAGGTGCAACAACATATCATTCAGAAACATGTATGAAAATCAAGTGCATGGGAGAAGGCAAAGGGGAAATAGGGGGGGGGGGGGGGGGGGCATGCTCACCATGCCGCCGATCATGCACTCGCTTATAGTTCTCATCCATCAGTGTGTGCAGCGCATCCCAGAATGGGTGAAACAGCTTGTTGTCAGGCCGCCCATTCGGCTGGCGCAGGTCCAGAATAAGATCCTTGCATTGAGAAGACAGAGCAAAGACGGCTGTTGCCAACCCCACCTTGCTAGCTGTGCCTGAGTTGGGAGGTCGTGACCGGTGACAAACTCGAAGATTGCTTGCGCTGCCGCCTTGCTCGACACAAAGCCAGGCTCGCAGACAGAGGCAAGAAAACGTCTCCGTCACAGCACGGCTGTAGTACCGCTCCTGGCTGGCAGTCAGCTCAGCCACAAGGCGTGCGTCCTCGTTCATATTGTCAGCTCTGGCCTTGAGGTTCAGGGATACGCACCAGATGAAATGAGCAGCAAACCCGTCCTGGCTACCGCCCGGCATCCAGCTCCACAGGTGGAAGGGTGTCGCTAGCCCCGCCTTCAAGTGCTGCATGAACCGCTTCCGCTTGTCCAGCCCCACCATATAGTCGTTGACGTCGGAGTCGAGCAGCTTGTTGTTGATACTGAAGACATCGACAGGGACAGTCTCATCGTCGGCTCGGAGCGGTTGCGCAAGTGTGAACTTCACGGCATTGGCTGCGTCGCGTAGGGCGTCGAGAGCAGCGTGTGCCACCTTATGTCGCTTGTTCTGCCCACATAGACTCTTGTAATACCGGCTGACATGGCCCCTGAGGGACTTGGAGTGCTTGAGGCATTCCGGCCAGTGCCTTTCGCGTTGCCAGTTGCAGTTGGTGTTGGTGAAGGCGGCGTCGAGCTCGAGCATGCTCTTGGCCAACCGGTCCTGGTACTGCTTCCCTTTTTGGCCTTCCCTCTTCCTGTCAACAAGGCCCTTGAGCCCTTTCGGAAGAGAATTGCTAGCTGTACCGGGAACAAAATATAAATGCATACATACATATATACATATATATATACATATATATGTGTGTGTGTGTGTGTGCACGTAGGTACATGTATCGCATTATATATACATGATATTGCATAAATCGCATATATGTATATGATATCCCATATATCGCATATATGATATATGATATCCCATATATCGCATACATATATGATATATGATATATGTATGTCATATACATATGGTTATGTATGCATCGCATTATATCGATAAAATACGGCTTGATATCTTAAGAGTGCATCAGCCAAAACCACTTGCAGACACCACATTCGTTGGATCCAACTGTTTACATGGTCGCAGGATATACATCCAAGCTGCTGCTACATGTGCTGTAGCGCTGAGCAGCATCGCCACAATCCAAAGGAGGGAGTGCTGACTGCAGGGCCGCTGGTGCTGGTGGCAGGCCACCGCACCGTCACTGTCCTAGCGCTGCCAACGTGCTGCAAGGATTACAGCAAAACCCGGACAGTGCTAGAGGCAGATAACCCCCCTCAACGTTAAAGGCTTGGCCTTCAAGCCGGTCTCAGAGTGGTTGCTTGCTGATACCACCATATGTGATCACAAATCCGATGTCACATGGTTCCCGCCGCCTTTTGTCCAACTATTCATCATTCCGCGGCAATATTATTGTGATGTGCATCTATTTGTCCCAAGGCGCCGTTGGCCGGTATGTGTCGCGCCGAGGCTCTGGTGGCACAGCCACCGGCTTCATTGTGGGTGCACCCGTGATGATGTTGTGATCCTGGCTCTGCTGTTTCTGCCAAATTTTCTCGCGGCGCATCTCGCCGCGCCATTTGGTGCGGTCATCCGAGTACTTAAGGTCGTGGCCCGCGTCGTTGTCCTTGTAGCGCATGGTGAGGATGTGCACCGGGTCCCCGCCAGCGTTGTTCTTGTGGATTGGCCGGGTGGTGCATCCCAAATTGGCCTCCTCCTGCTTTGCGTACCCCGTATCCATAGTGTCCCACCTGTATCGGCCAGCCGGGAATTGGTGTTCCTAAGCGCATGCGCCTGAGTCCCGACTGCAGCCATGACCTTTCACTAGTAGCCAACCCTATTGATCCATATCTGTACATGCACTCTAAATTTGCATAGGCGTAATCTAATGTAGATAGGCGTCCAGGAATTTTACAAGCTTAGCATTTTGCAACAGAGAGCAGTCCCCTGCATGCGTGCTTTTGAGAACTCCCACACAATAGCGTGTTCACGGATGAGAAATAAGCAGGCAAACAGCGAGCGATGGGGTGGGGAGCCGGGGGGCACCTGTCCTTCTCCCTCTCATATACCTCGTAGCGCTTGCGTGCTAAGCGCTCCTCCTCGGCCAGGTTTTTCGCCTTCCGCCGCTCGTATTCGTCCCGGGCGAAGTCGCGGTTGAAGCGTTCCGCCTCCGTCGCGTACTGGCTGCTCTCCTGCACGGCCGCCACCGGGTTGGGCACGCAGTTGGGCGAGTAGAAGCCGCCCGTGCGCTGCTGCAGGCGAAGTTTCTCAAACGAATCCTTGTCGTTTCCCGCCTCGCGCTCCTCGCGCGAACGTGGTTGAGCGTTGTGGAACTCGCGGGGGTCTTCCATGGCAGTCGCCGTCGCGTGCCGTCGGTGCTCGAGTAGCGAGTGGTGCCCCCTTACAGCGGCGGCCCGCGCAAAAACCGAGCAGCCCGATGTGTGCCAACTGTTGGCCCAAGCAGCCGCGACGGAGGTTATCTCTGACTGCGTGCTACGAGGCAAGATAGCGCATGGTTTATGCAAGTGTCGCTTAACTGCGCGGGCCGCGCGTGTGCCGGGGAGCTCGGCAATGGGTTCTGCGGCGGGGCGGGGCGCGGATGCGGTCGCGGGCCCCTTTCACGCAGCGCGCGCATGCGCGTCGTCGATCCAGGGCACCGCTGGCTGGCGAGGATTGTATTATTATGGGCGGGGGGCGGCGGGTTTTATCAACCATTTAAAATGTTTTTGCAGACT
The DNA here is from genome assembly GCA_006384855.1 of Tetraselmis striata. Taxonomy (NCBI): domain Eukaryota; kingdom Viridiplantae; phylum Chlorophyta; class Chlorodendrophyceae; order Chlorodendrales; family Chlorodendraceae; genus Tetraselmis; species Tetraselmis striata. The sequence continues at coordinate 282,770 of VCJN01002769.1, forward strand.
AGCGACTGACGATCCTTGGCGCTACATGGAAACGACATATGACGAGGGCGTTGTTATACAGCATTCGCACGCAACGGCTTTGAATCGTACCTGGGTACGCCGCTATTATCCCGCTCGCGTACTGGTAGCAGGTAGGGGTCCAACGCTGTGACCTGAGCCAGTTCGGCGTGGCCGTGCGCCGTACGAGTGAAGTGAACGCCCACCGGGGAGCATGCCAAGTGGTGGCCAAATGTGCACAAGTGCAGGACGCCCTCCCTGGGCAAAACGACGACCCCTGAGGCCCCGACCCAACCACCAACGCATGGCAATGAACGGGAACGGACGCCACGATGAGCGCACATCATTGTCGACACGGATGGAGTGACAGACGACTGAGGACGAGGGGCGGGCCACATGTACTGAGGGTGACCGCGGAGTGGGCGAAGATTGGGGATTGCGGGCGGGCATAGCGACGGGTTTACATGTCGGGACGCCGCTCTGGGGAGGGGACCATTTGGAGATGGTACCCTCGAAATAGGGAGACGATGTAGCGCGGCATTTTGAAACCAAACTATAAAATATGTCCACCCCCATCGCAATCACCATAACCATTGCGCTGAATCCCTTGTCGACGGGCGGCCATGAAGAAGCGATGGCACGCCGGCGCACGTTTCGCAAGAAGGAAAGCGTCCCGGGCGTGCGCAAAAGATAGTTGGTCCGCGAAACTGCGTCGCGGGGGGGGGGGGGGGGGGGGGTGCAAGCAGCCGCAGCAGATAGAATCGGCCGGGCCGGCGATATTACTGGAGCCCTTTGGACGAAGACTGTGCAGTTCCGAGGGCAAGAATAAGTACGACGTTGATGCCACAATCATGAAGCACTCGTCGAAACGGGGTCCGCTTAACCGCGCTTAATACGGTACTTGTACTATATTCGTAATCATTTTTGCTGTACGAGTACCGTATTTTTGACGACTACTCCCGCTGAACGTGAGCTTATCCGCGCTTATCCATGCATGCCATGAGTACATGCGCCGAGGTCTCGACGCAGCTGCGATACATGTACGTGAACCGGTACGTGATACACCTCCCGCCGGCCCACGCATGCGTACTTCGCCACGGCGCGCAACCCGCACGGCGGGCCTGACGCTGCAGACGCGCACGCGGCGGCGGAGCGACTACCCTTATTATCGCTCGCATGAAATGCTTATTATCATCCGCCGCTCTCGCTCAGAATCTAACCACTACTCGCTATCCCACAGTCCGCCCTATTCCGCGCACCCACGATGCCTCACGGCAAAATAAAGCGGGATCATGCCGCAAGAAGAGCGTCTTCGATGTAAGCGATGGTTCGAGCAGCCACCTTACGGTCCAGTGCCGTGTCTGCAAACGCCACCTTGCCGAGAGTCGCCACCACATAAAATTAAAACACCTCAGCCACCAAACTACCAACGACGCATGCTAGTTGGAGCAAGCCCGCTTACTATTGCGGTGGGTGCATGCGAGTGTGTGGATGCCAGCTTGCCATGGCAATATTAACCGACGCTCGCCATCACGCCGCCGCCCCCGCTTCTCATTTTAATTGAAGACCACCACCCCATCGCAACATGTTGAGTCATCTCCGTCTTCGCCCGAACCGACTGCCCCCCCCCCCCCCCTTCACCCTCACCGCCCCGGCGAGTCCGAAGCGTCCCGCATGGGGCGGATATTGGAGACCAATAGGGCCATTGGCAACCGGCGTGGCGATGGCGTCGCCAACCCGAAGCGCTTTGCCAAGATATGTGAGCATTTGTGCGATGATACCCACCGAATGTGTAGCAATCTACACGTGCTGGCTTGCAGGTAGTTGGCGGCTCAGGAAAAGGCTCGCGGCTGCACAACTAGTGATGAGGTGGAGATGCTCCTCGAGAGGGGGGTGAGCCTCCCCCCCCCCCCTCTCCACACATCACGTGCTTCAAACGATGCATCTTATGTATCCATCCAACATCTCACAGATAATCCTTCCATATTGTATATGTGCAGGCTAGGTACGAATAGAGCCTATAGATAGTGCGAGAGCCTATCTATAGATCTATCTAGGCAGAGCGCAGAGCTAGAGATGTAAACATGCAGAGCGCAACGAAAACTAGCTCCTCGCAGGCTCTCCAAGGCCAGCCGGCGTGTGCGCGCAGCGTACGGCCGGTCGCAGTAAACTGTGAGACCCTTACCTTTGCATGTACTCTGTCCGAGCGAGCGTACGGCCGTACGCAATCACGATCGTGCGTGGCGCGGTGGTACGAGGTTTACATCGGCCGCCTCTCAGAAAATGTAGGTTACCCCGTTCACGATGGTGCCCGAAATACAAACACCCGTTGTTCCGGCTGCTAGGTGTACGCCGGCGTGTACACAATTGCGCTCGACGCAGCGTCATCAGCAACGTGATTCTTCGCCGGTCAGCTAATTCGACGTACTTTTCCGACCCCCGTGTCGATCTCCACGAGTTCGTATGTATTGATACATCGCCGAAGCACGACGAGAACTAGCGCCTCAAAGGTCATGTAAGGCACGCCGGCGTGCACGCGATGCGTACAGCGAGGTGACATCGAGTGAGTGACCGACTGCATGTTAACATCGTCGGTGTGAGGGTACATGTACACATCGCGATCGTGGCGCGACGGTACGAGGTTAATCGCCACTTATTCGGCTTCTCTTCAGTACCCGGGTAGCAGAGATATGCCGTACACAACGGCGCCCGAATTAACACTACCCGCTGGTCCAACTTGGTATACGCCGTTATGTACGCGGTTGCGCGCATCGACATAAGCGTCGACATTAGCGTGCTCCGCTGCTGGTGATAACGCTAGTTCGACGTACTTCTCCGACTCGTGTGCCTATCTCCACGGGTGCGCATGACAGATACATTGCCGGAGTGCTTTCAGCCGGAAATTGGCTGTATCTTGAAGACCTCCTAACTATTTGTAGTGGGATAGCCGAGGCTCCTAAGACCCCCACGGCCCACTACTACACCCTGACCTAGTGTCGCTTGATCTTCCTTTTCCGTCACCCCTGATGCGGTCGTCTGCCTATTGGAGGGCAACGCATCTTAAGATGGTTTAGCTGTCGCTGCAGCTGTCGGGAGGCGTTACCATAATTAGTTAAATTATTTGAAATGCCGCCTGTTAAGCGGCGAGCGCGCGATGCGCGCGACCGTGCCGCCCCTTCAAAAACATATTAAAAGTAAAAGTACTAAAATAAAGATCGCCCCGGGACATCGGCCGAAGCCGCCCCAGCGCTGACATCTTGCGCTAACTGCAGTCGTAGGTCTGGTATAACCCGTATACCATTGCCTCATTCGAACCCCGAAGGGTTAATGCACCAACCGGGTAAACCCAGGACACGCCGGGACGATATTGCCGAAATACCTCGACCAGGAGTCGATCCCGGGACTTCTCGCGTACGACACGACCGCTCAACCGCTCCAAAAACATATTATTTATTCGCCGCCATTGTCACCACAGCTCCGAAGTCGACGAATAACTAGCAACTCATCGCCTCACCCTCCGCCTGTGCACTCACGCACACATCACAGAAGAGCCGGGGTCAAATTCCGCGCTCTACATGCTATAAGCCCTCACGTCACAGTGAGGGTGAGGCAGTCCTCGATCACTTAGGACATGCTGCCGTGAAGTCCGCGTTTTTTCTGCGTGTAGCCGTGTAGCGAGCCCGCTGTTGAATACGGCTCGGCAAACCTCCAGCTTACGGGGACTAATTCGCTGCGAGCCCCACACACCCACCCCGACCCGACCACTCGAGTCACTACCACCACGCATCCGCCAGAGGCGTCTTGTCAACGTTCTCGCCTTGGGTCGGCTGCACATGTCACCAGCACATAGGTACCGGAGCGGGGCACAGGAGCCGGAGCGCTACGGAGCGTTGCGAGCACGACACATGTACCGGAGCGTTATGGAGAGTTGCGAGTGGCGCGAGCTATAGCGGTGCATCACATACGTGCACGACAGTCGGCTGCCCTCTCGGACAGTTGGGACAGCCGTAGTGTCCGGGCAGTTCCCCACACATGGGTGGAGGGCTCGGGAAAGGGAGAGCTTATGCTCATCTCTTAGGTTTCAGAGCATGGAGTTATTGGTGGATCTCTCGACCAAATCTTTCTCAACCCGTCGTAGGCATTGAGTGGTGCTCACCAGCCACTCCTGATTTTGATTCATCACCAGCCCACCTATACGATGACCGAGGACGACCGGACCGGCTCACAAGAGGCGAACGCTCAGCCCGACATCTGACGAGGCGACGACTCGCAGGGCGCGCATCTCATGACCAAGCTGCTGTCGCAGCTGGCGGAGTGCAGGGACATATGTCTTATCAGTATGACGAGCTCCAAGAGACGCCGGCGCTGGTGAATGAGCAACTTTTCCGAAATTGTGTCGCCTATATATTTTCTTTCGTATCTTGTCATAAAAGCCCCCGCCCTCATCACTCAGGTCCCAATGCCCCCGGCGGGTCTGGACGTTGGCATGCAGATCTATTTATTCAACTTGCTGTTCCAGATCACCCCGGAGCACACTGTCGCCCTCTCTGAATTGACATTTCTGTCTAACCAGGACATCATCAACAAGGGGGCTGGGGCATGGCACAAGCTTAATTTGAACTCGATCGCGCCAGCTTTCCTGAGATAGCGGAACTATTCACCGACATGGTGACATAATAGACCGAACGCACCAGCATGGAGGAGCTTATTTCTGCAAAACTCAAACTCACCACAGACATGAATGATCACCTCGGCTATGTGGATGGTATCTCACAGCTGGGCGACATGATATTAGGCGTGCTAGTCATGGGTTTGATGGATGTCTCCGCCCCAACTGCTGCCACAGCCCGCGCTCCATCGTCCTTGCTGAGAATAACATGGACTCCAATGGCCCACTAGACTCTGAAAAGATCTGCTCGGAGATCATCTTTCAGACGGAGGATTCCAGCAACCCAGCGAAACATATTAAGCCCCTTGACCAAGGGACAGCCACATCATGCGCATTTTTGGCTGGCAGTGGCAAGCCAGGCGGGAGTACTAGACCGGGAGGCCGATCCGGCAGTGGCAAGCCTGGTCGTGGCCTGGGATGAGAGTTACCCCCCCATGGTTGAGTAATTACTCGAGTAAGTACTGGTTTACGTCCCTCCAAGATTTTACTTCAAGTAATAAATGGCCCTGGCGCCGTCGCTGGCGTGTCTGGCGCGCGGAGCGCGCGACGCATTGCTGTTTACCGGCGTGTCTGGCCGAAGCGCGCAGCTTGTGACTGGGCCATTGGCACCCTTTGTACATTTTTGCAGCCTGTGCATGGCTTGCCTGGAAAGGAGCGGGGCGGGGAGGGGGGGGGGGGGGGCGGGGGGGTGCGCTGGCGAGGAGGGGGGGGGGGGGGGGGGGGGGGGTCATGTAATTACTCGAGTAATTAATGGTTTACCTCAAGCTGTGTATTTACATGTAAGGGGTAACTCTCATCCTAGGTCGTGGCAAGCTACGATACACCCGCATATGTGGCTTTTGCGGGTCGGAGGATCACAAGTCTCATGCATGCGGGGCATCGGACCAGATGGTGATGGCATAGATCCGGGCGAAGAAAAAAGACACTGCAAGCTAAGTTCGGTGGCCCAGCCTCAATCAAGACTACCCTTCTGCCTGACACCAGCGAGGCTCAGCCCGAGCCAAAACCGGAGCCAGAGGCGGACCCGGCCCATGAGGATGCCACTGATCTGGACAATGAGGTGCACTCCCCTACTCTTGCCCCAACTGTGACTGCATTCTAGGTTGATGATGAAACCCACCGCAGTACCTCATTTCTGAAGTTATGTGGGCAGTGGATGGGGGATGCAACAGGAGATTGACCGCTTACAAGTTGTTGTCGAGGGGGAGTTCGAACTACTTACATCCATCGAATCTGTCCGGGGGTTCCGAACCACAGTCGCTGGCAATGGCATGGTGGACATCACTATCAATGGGCTAGAGTGTAGCCTTGCAGCCTTGCCCCAACCACGTGAGGCCACAGACATAAGTGAGCGGACCATTCGGGTGCCGGCCCTATATACACTATCCCTGCCATCCACGAACGCAATGGGCGCAGGTCGATTACTCAGCCAGTCCTCGCTGCAGCAGCATGGAAAATGCGATTTCAAATTTAATGCCGGCGCTAACTGGGGATGAATGGTCGCTCGTGCATGACTAATATTGCTGAAGCCTCTCAACGGCCTTTGCCTGCTAGACAATGGACAGCCCTCTTCGACCAAGACACATGCCCCATTTGCCATGCTTAGCCAATCATATCTGGACAATGCCAAGCTCTAGCACAGACGCCTAGGCCACTGGCACATGACAAGGATGCATACGCAACACTCTCATGGAGTAGAGGATGTTCCCCATTTCCCCACTGTTGTAAGAAACATCCATTGCAAATCATGTCACATGAATAACGCAGTGGCTGCAAAACGCAAGCAGCAGCCAGCACGCAAACTTGATGGGGCATGCCAACTGCTATCCGTGGATGAATTCGGACCCGTTCAAGTCCGATACTGCATTGGGGTAAGTTGTTACTATAGTGGATTCGAAGGGTTACGCTTCATGAAGCATAAAATTGACAGTGCCCATGCCATGCGCTCAATAATGCATTGAAGTCAGACATGGAAGTCAGAATTTTTTCCCCGTTATTGGTAAAGGGGGCGGCAATATGCCCCACGGGTCAGATTCGACCGAGAGTTTTGACAGATTTACGACAGATGAGATGGATGACATCATCGAAGTTTTGGTGGTATGGTAGAATGGACTGCACCTTGCCACCATCATCAGCATGGCAAGGTGGAGCGACCCTGGCTCAGCATGCGCCATGATGTATGAAATTTCGGTGCCTAGTCGCATGTGAACCACCGGCATACACACTGCCAATTGGATCAAGTGCCGGCGGTACTCACCTGCTACTGGCCCCGCGGGCGGAGTCCCCATCACCCTGCTCACCAAGGGCGCTATTGTCCCTTACCTATCGGGCTGCAAGGTATACGGATGCCAAGCATATGTCAAAATGCCGGAGGGGGATAGGCGCAAATTATACCGCAAAGCGTTCAAGGGGATCATGGTCGGCTACGCTGACATGTCACCGGGATATAGAATTTATAACCCGAGAACGGGCAGACTCACTGTTGCACTGCATGTCACGTTGAATGAAGCATTACCTGGCTTCGAGAAGGACCCCCTCACTTCAGTCAGCCATCACGGTAGAGGACCCGTCAGATGAGGGGCCCATTGAAGTTGCCATACAACCCACCGGGCATCAGGGTGATGGCATGCACGATAGCCAATATGACGGCCTCTCCCATCATAACCATCATGACACCTGCCGCGGAGCCAGTGGAACTCATTAGAAGCTCACGATGCCGCAAACCCCCGAATCGCCTCATAGCATGCATGGCTCAGACTATCATCTGCGTCTGCATCATCTGCTGCGACATGCACGCAGATGACATGCTTCCAGACATGGTGGGCAAACCACCAAATTATCACCCGCAGCATCAATCGAGCGAGACAGTGACATGCCTTGTGGCCCCGTGGTCGCGACCCCATGGCCATGATGGCCCAGGCCGCACAGAAATCCGCCCACCGGGGACACATCCCCGGGAGCCAAGTGATGCATCATCGGCCACTCCGCTGATGCACCGGTTGCATTTCTGTCCGCGAAAGGCATTAAAATACCTAAAACACTCAAGCAGGCACTTGCAGCACGCAGAAGGATGGGACAGATCCATCCAGGTGGAATATGATCAGCTTACCGCTAACTGCGCATGGCATTTGAGTCCGTGGCAAGAGCGGGCGAATGCCATTCCATGCATGTGGGTATTCAATGCAAAAGCTGACAGGAATGGTGAATTGGAAAAAATACAAGGCTAGAGTGGTGGCATGTGTCCACCGGCAGCATGCAGTTTCGGAGGTATTCTTACCGGTGATCGGAATATCCAGCCTTCGCGTGTTTTTCCATCATCGTGGATGCCAAGCGCCCATATCTCCGACAGTCGGACGCGGTGACAGCCTATCTCAATGCGGAAATCCCTGCAGGGGAGAAGGTGTACATGCGTCACCCAGATGGTTTCAATGACGGCACAGGCAGAGTATGCCAGCTGGACAAATGTCTATACGGTCTTTGCCAGTCGGGCAAACACTGGAATGACATGATCGCCTGCTGGCTGAAGTATAATGGATGGGCCCAATCCAAGGCTGATCCGTGTTGCTTCATATATATCGCGGACAACAGGTATGGGATCATGGGCCTATATGTGGATGATGACATGTCCGTGGCAGCTCTGATACGTGGCTGAATGCGTTCGTTACCCACATCAAACGAAGATTCAAAATCAAACAGCAACCGCAGCTGTGGATTCTGGGCAGGGGAGTGGATTACGACAGAGATCTTGGCAAAATCACACTGTCGCGAACAGCCTACATCGATAAGATTCTGGACAGATTCGGCATGACGGCATGCAACGTATCCGCAGCTCCCATGGACAAAAACTACGCCCACCACCTGCCAGCGTCAGCCCCACCCTCCCCGGCATTAGACGCACAGGACAACGCCTATTATACGTAGACAATATAGACGCTCGGATCGCTATTATACGTAGCCGCTTGCACACGGCCAGGCATCAGCATGGCACTCAGCCACTTGCAGGCGGCACCAACCCAGATGCACATGACGGCCCTTAAATGGGTACTCCGGTAGTATCTCAAAGGCGCCATGGACCATGGGCTCACATTGGGCGCAGCCTCAGCTGACAACCTCCGGCTGATCGGGCATGGTGATGCAGACTACGCAAACGATCCAGTCCAACGCAGATCCCGGTCCGGGTTTGTATACTCACTGGGTGATTTTGGGGCATGCAACTGGAACACGACCCTGCAGTCGTGCATCGCGCTATCCACCTCCGAGGCAGAATATGTGGCTCTCTGCATGGCCCTCAAAGACGGCATCCACTTGCGGCTGCTGGTGGACGAACTGCTATGGCGCCGCACAGAGGAACCCTTGCCACTACTGGAAGACAATCAGACAGCTATTAGTTTCGCCAACAGCAGCATCATCAGCGACAGAACAAAACACATTGACCTCAAGGACAATGTGCAGGCGGGCACCGTGCAACTGCAGCACGTGCCCATCGACAATAATGTGGCTGACATGCTGACGAAACCGCTCCCGGCCCCGGCACTGGCCAAGCATGCAAGGACAGACATGGGCAGGAACAAGAACTGGTTCAGAGTCAGGAGCATGGGACTCGCATTGCAGGATTCTTACATATCTCCTATTGCAGCATTGGGGGGGGGGGGGGGGGGGGGGGGTGAGTGTTGACGGTAGATTGGCACTGCAGCTATAGTAGTACAACTGACAATCACTTAGATATAATGGTTAGTCTAGATATGCGCTCTTGGCGCATATGAGCCTCATTAGCGCGCTGTGCGCGCCTGAGCTCGGATCTCGGAGCTGGGGGCACGTAGTGGAGCTCGGAGCTCGGGGCACGCTTGTCGCGGAGCGCCCCAGTGCTTGTAATAACTTGTTTATTTCCAGCAACTCATCGCCTCACCCTCCGCCTCTGCACTCACCCACACACACAAGAGCCGACGTCAAATTCCGCGCTCTAAGCAGCGCCCTCTCACGACAAGCCACGTGGGCAGTAAGCAACACAGCAAGCTACTTGAATCATCGGCGGAAAGTTCCACAGAAAAGTATCCGGAGCTCACGCAAGCTGAATAAATTCACAAGATAGAGGCTATGTACAGGGTGTACAACACCAAGGGTCCGCATCAAGTACTGCAATAAAAAAGCATTCCGATGTCAACGCGGAAGACTGATGAGGGGTAGACCCCCTGCGATCCGCAACGCATGTCTCTTGTCCGATTTTGCAGCATGTAGTGCTAGAACATCGCTGGAGCTTGAGCGGAAGGGACGATAGGGACCAGGCGCAGACTGCTACCATGAATGCATTAATTACAATAAGAAACAGGCTTGGGTTTCGCGGAGGGTCATAAATGCGCAAGAAATGAGGGGCGCGAGGGGGGGGGGGGGGTTTACACAACACTACGCTATTGGGGTGGCTGTACAACGTGTACGGAATCCCGAGCTCGCTTCTGCAAACGGGGTCCGGAGAAGACAGGCAGCAGGGCGGCTCCAGCAACCTTCCCTTGTGCTACACCATATGACAGCGGGTGCTACGTCTTGTGTTGGCAATCCTTGTGCGCTTCCCTCCTCACCAGAGGGTGTGGCGGCTCTGGTTGCGGCTGCCCTGGCTGCCGGGCCGGCTGCTGCGGCGGCTGCTGCCGACGGAGGGGGGCCCATCGGGGCGCAGGCCGGGCAGGTGCGCAAAGCCCACGTGCACTGGCGCGCTCTCCTCGTCCTCGTGGTCCTGCAGCACCATGCGCTCCTGGAACTCGAACGGCTCATCGTCGTCCAGCATCACACCGCCGCCGGACGACACCTTCGGGTGGTCCATCCAGTTGTTGACCTTCTCCGCGGGCGGCGCGGCGCGCAGCTCGTCCACGGCGTCCGTGGAGCGGCGCGGCCGGAACTGGTAGTTGCTGCTGTCTTCACTGTCGGCAGCGCCGTGGCGGGGGGCCTGCCCCTCCTCCCCGCAGCCCAGCTCCACCAGCAGCTCCGCGCACGGCACGCTGTCGCCGTCTCGGTCCAGGCCGCGTGCGAGCGTGGTCGCCTCCGCGGGTGTGAAGGCGAGCCCCAGGTGGTTCAGCGCCGACACGAGATGGTGCTTGGCCAGCCGCCCGCTGCCGTCCGCGTCCGCCTCGATCAGCACCGTCTTCAGCTGCTCCTCCAGGCTGCGCTCGGCGATCTCCTCCGACAGCCGCGCCGCCACGACGCTGAAGTCAGCGTGCGGGAAGAGGTCACTGCGCGCCTCCTGGTAGTTCTGCGTGAACAGGTCGGGCTGGCCCAGCTCCAGGATGCGCCTGCGGGAGTTAAGACCGGCGGGGGGGGGGGGGGGGGGGGGGGCACGGCGAGGGTTCAGAGCACGAGACCAAGCACCTCGACATGCCCCTTTGTATTTCCGAACATGTGCCTGCACATACCCGATATACACATTGGAGTGTTTTGTTTCCAGCCTCGCATCCAATGCCAAGACACTACACACAGCAGTGGGCTCAAGAAACTCACCCGTACGCTGTGATCCGGGCGCCCTCGAAGAAATCCCTGGCCAAATACTTGACAGTTCGGGAGCCTGGAGGGAAGCGGAGAGCCGGGGGGGGGGGGGGGGGGGGGGGGAGATTAGAGCGAATCCGGCAGCTGAGCAGTCATGCTGGGAAGGAGTGCAGTGGGCGCAGGACGCGGGACGCTGTTGGGAGGGGCGCACCAGGTTTCCGCAGGATGCCGCGCTCCAGGTACTTGCCGCCGACGATGCCAGAGTTTCGCTGCGGCGGCTCAAATATGCCCACGCTGTCGTCCACGAGGAAGTACGAGACGATGAAGCGGCGCATGCGGTCGCTCTCGTGGCCCAGCAGCACGCCCGCGGCCGGGTCCTCCACAAACCACGCAAAGAAGCGCATGACCTGGCCGCTGCAGTTGATGAACTGCTGCCAGTTGGGCTGCGGCGGCTTGGGCATCAGCGACAGGCAGTTACGCCGTGTGTCCTCCTCGCGCCCAATACGCAGCTGGTCCGGAGGGATGACGGGCTCTGGGCGCTTCTTGGGCTTCTCAAACTGGGCCTGCAAAGGGATGTTGGGCGCATATGGTCACGACACCGGCTCTTGCGCTATGCTAGAAAATCAAGAGCCAGATCATCCAGCACGCTGGGAGGAGGAGGGGGGGGGGGGGGGGGGGGCTGTCGCTCACTTCGTCCGGCTGCATGTTGATGCCCTTCTTCACCTTGTACCAGTTGCGCGTAAACTCGTCGCAGTCAAACATCTTCATGTGGCGCCCGTATACAAAGACCGTCTTGCCGAGGCCCAGCTCCTCCCAGTGGTAGTACTGCAGGTTTGCCGCTTCGCGCTGGCCGGCCGACAGAGGCTTGGCGCCTGCAAGATAGAGGCAGCCAATCGGATGGACTGATGGACACGGGTTTCCCCCTCCCCCCCCCATCCCTTTCTCCTTGAGATAGCGCACCTCCAGCGGCACATCATGGCCAGTCTACATCCGGTGCTCAGTGCCCGTCATTCGCTCGCATGTGATGGATGGCTGTGATAGGCAGGGGTGGATCTGCCCGCGCTGGGATGCCCGCGCGCACCGATGGAGTAGAGGTACTTCGGCAGCCTTCCGCGCTTGACGAGCATGGGGTAGGGGTCGCGCCCCGAGTTCTTCACCGGAACCTCCAGCACCTCCACCGTGTCGTCCGCCAGGAAGCAGTGCAGGATGAAGGGCAGCTTGTCGCCGTACAGCGAGCGGCGGTCGTCCCAGGAGCAGTAGAATCGCAGCACCTGTTTGTCCATGAACAGCCAGCGAAAGTCGTTCTCCTTGACCGCCTTGCGCGTCGTGGCGCGGTGCTCGCGGGCCTGGGTCTTTGCCACCTCCTTGGCCTGCATCACGGCGCGAAACGAACATGGGCGCTCAGCTGAGCTCAGCCCAACCAGCAGCCGAGAAAGCTCCAAGTAGCTGCCTCAGTAACACCACTCCTTCCCATTCCTTCGCCTAGCAGAGCGGCGCGCCTATCATACATACCTTCATGGCCTTGTGGTACTCGTCCTCAGGCGGCTCCTCGTCCGGCGCGAGCTCGTACCCCTCGCGCTCCATGAAGCTGCGCGTGGCGGCGTCGCAGGCGTAGAGGTAAAAGCTGCGGCCGTACACCAGCAGCTCGCGCCCGACGCCGAGGTCGCGCAGCTCGATGTACGCCCCCGGCTCGCCCTCCTTCTCCGCGCGGTGCCGCCGCAGGAAGGAGCCTTGCGGGATGCCGCTGTTGTCCTCCTTGGGCTCCGTGATCTGCAGTGTGCCGTCCTCCAGGTAAAACAGGACGGTACATCTGCAGCCGCCGGGCAGCAGTGTGGGTCAGACTTTCGACCGCCCCCCCCTCTCCTGTCCAACCACCACGCATCACCAACGCCTGGCTGCCTTCTACGCCTGGGATGCTCTGAAGACAGGAGGAGGGGGGGCGCGCTCACTTCCTGAGGCGCGCCACTTCGGCATAGTATTCAGGCACCGACTCCTGAAAGAATCCATAGAAGCGCATCACCTGCACGGGGTGCCGGGGTAGGGGGGAGATCAGCGCTCACCCTTGAGCAGGCATTATGGATTTTAGGGCCTGGCGGTCTGGCAGCAGGACAAGTTCAGCAACGGGAGAAGTTGCTGCCACCCATCAACCATGTCTCACAGAGGTGTTGCAGGGGGGGGGGGGGAGTTCTAGCAGGAAGGGTGGGCGTGCACGCTCACCATGCGGTCATATGCCACCCATGAAGGGAAGGTCTTGGTGTAGCCGCCGGATTGCAGATGCGCCGGCTTGTTCGTGGCTGGCCTGGTCTGCTGCGCACGCTGCGTCCGGGCGGCGCGCTCCGTCTCCGAGGACGTCACGGCCGCTTCCTGGTCGGGGAGCACGGGGAGGGGAGCCGACTAAGCGCGCAACCTCGCGAAAACATGTCGAAGAGCAGCGCCATGCCACCTGTGTCGAAACTACTGGTGGAGCTGTGCGACGACGCGGCATGTCGTTGCGCATGTCGCGGAAACTCGACGTGGCACTTGAAATTAGAATCATTCCGATCCGCACCTGGCCCGGGAAGAGCCCCGTGACGCCCGCCTCCACGCGCAGCGCCTGCGTCTTGGGCCGCTGCCACTCCTGCACGAAAAACATGCACGTCAGCGGCACCACTGATAGCTCCAGAGGTTGCAGTGTTGCCGGTTCGGAGGAGTGAAGGGAGGCGGCGCGGCGCGACATCGGCGCGGATGTCCGTTAGAACGGCGACATCTATTAACATCTGCTGGCCCACGTCGGTTGGAAAGTCTGACGACAGCCGCCGCGGGGCCCTCTCGACCTTAGCGACCCCCTTCCTTGCTTACGCCCCCTGCTCACTGTCGCTGCTATTCTCCTCTCCTCGATCATCTTTGGCGGGCTACATCCGGCTAGGTGCAGGAATGGGGGCGTCGCTGTGCGAAAAGAAGCCTCGGCCGAGCGCGGGATGATTTGTCGGATTGGCCGCTGTCGACTTTGCCGCTGTCACCTGCAGACCGCGGCGCGCGGGGCCCCTGGCACACGCGCGTCGCGGAGCCCAAAGCGCCAACCCCCCCCCCTCCCGGACCAAGCATGCTGAAGGGGGCGATGTCGCACGCACCCGTGGGTTGTAGGCACGGTTCCCTGGTAGGTTGGGGATGGGCAGCACGCTGTCGCTGACCCCCGCGCCAGCCCCCCGCGGCTCGCCAGTATTGGCGCCGAGCGCGCCGTAGTTGCCCGAGGAGTAGCCCGCGCCGCGCCGGAAGTGCGACATCCTGGCCTGGCCTCAGTGCGCGCAGCACCGCCTGGGGGCAGTGCCTCCCTGCTGCAGACAGGCCGCTGAAAATTATCCCCCTTATCGGCCGTCGATGCGCGCGGGCCACTGAGCGATAAGGATTACTGGAGGGCACTGCCGCTCCCGCTGCTGTTGATGACGACGACGGCGCCGCTCCGCTCCGAGGCGGGGCGCGGGGTTTAATGATGCTGGTTAATCCTTACAGTGAGAGCGTCCAGAGGATGCACGGAAAGTACTGCTGGGGAAGGAAAAAGCCTACTACATGGGCGGCCCAGTACGGGCCGCGGGGTCGGCGAGCAGCTGGCCAGTATCATCAGGCGCGCATCAGCATCAGGCGCTGGGGGCGTGCTGCTGCGGCGACAACATGACGGGTACCCGGGTACACGCATCCAGCGCCCTTTAAAATCCTTGGTTCCAAAATCGTTAGTTATAGATTTTTTTAACATCAGTGCTTATACTATGAAAGGTTGCCAGAAAAAGAGAGACAGAAGCAGGAGGCCAGGGAGCCAAGAATTTATAGAATCCTTAGTTATAGAATCCTTAACTATACAATCCTTACTCTGACTTATTTTGTCGTGTAACATCAGTAGGTATACGCCATACATTTGCTGATGATACAATGGTAGGACGTATAATTTACAACTATTTACATTGCCTTCGTTTCGCAGCAAAAAAGACGACGACGACTACTAAACTGCGCAACTACCGGCGGTACATAAACCCCTAACACGTGGACGTCGGGGACTGTGCGGTGGTTGGATCGACTAGCTAGGGCGAACGTAGGGCTAGCTAGATGAGGGGCGCACCTTCCATTTGAGTGGAGGTCACTAGCCGCGCGCGATGCCGCTAAGCTAGTAAAGGCAGCAGTGTGGGTGCGTTACGAATTGTCGGCATTGTTACCACGCACTAAAACCTAGGGTAAAATATATGTTCAGGCGTTGTATATATGCTGCATCAAACCCGTTACCACTTCAGTACGGTGTGGGTGTCCCCGCGGGGGTTGTGGCCGGGCTGCACAATATTTATGATACAATTACGCACCCGAGTATTTGCCACTACCCGCCGAGCGATTGGCCCGGATTCATGCCATGACTCAGCGATTCATTGAACACTGCCATGCATGCATGTGGCGGAGGTGAATCTGAGACTATCGAACAAATGTTGGTGGAGTGCCCGGGGCAGTGGGGGTAGTATCACCGTGAGTCATAATTTGGGGTTGTTAATTCCGGAGTTCAAGGTAGGATTTTATTAGTAGACCGTCAAGTTATTGCGTCGACACATGAGGACTTAACTGCCTTTATTTTGGGCGCCCCCCCCCCCTCCCTTCACGGCGCCCTGGATTTTACTGGGATGAATGGGATTTTTTGCAGTGAGTATGTTATGGACTTATGGGCTCGGGCCCTCCCTCACATTGCCTTTTTTCTTGCACATGTGTCGCACTTCCGAAATGCTTTGCTCCGCGGGTTGGGACTTGCCCCAACTCACGTTACTCAAATGGGCCGACGCCCAACTATACGGGTAGGGCGCGGACCTTTCGTGGTCAGTGCTGGGTATTTTGATGGCGGTGTTTTAGACGGTGATCCAACAGTGTTGGAAATTCCGTCACTGGCCCGCAATTAGTCTTGCAGAATGCTTCGGCAATAACGGAGAATGCTTCGGCAATAATGCTTGTTGATTACAACGGAGCGTCGCCGTACCCAGGAGGTACCGAGGAGGGCTTTCCGTAACTGGATCGTTGCCGTTAGCTTTACTCGTACCGATACTCGGCTGCCCGCCGGTATCGATACCATAGCGCGGTATACCAGTACTCGGCTGCCCGTGTACCGGCTGTATGGCTATATATGCGGTTGCCCGCGTGTATATGACATGATCGGATCTTTTGAATTGTTTTCACTGGTTTCGGAGCCCTGGCTGCGATCCAGGAGATCACTGGCTCGAATAATCCCTCTATCACCCGGAATTCGAATCAGCCGTCCATGGATGTGACAGGATGGAATGTTCGCT
Organism: Tetraselmis striata; assembly: GCA_006384855.1. Lineage (NCBI taxonomy): Eukaryota > Viridiplantae > Chlorophyta > Chlorodendrophyceae > Chlorodendrales > Chlorodendraceae > Tetraselmis > Tetraselmis striata. Next base: position 299,192 of record VCJN01002769.1, read on the forward strand.
ATACTCGTACCGATACTCGGCTGCCCGGTATCGATACTAGTACAACGCGGTATGCCGGTACTCGGCTGCCCATGTACCGGTTGTATGGCTATATATACATGCGGTTGCCCGCGTGCATGTGTATGACATGATCGGATCTTTTTAATTGCTTTCAGCTGCCTAAACGGCCGTCGTAGAGACGCCGCAAGGGTTTCATTGGTGCCAATCATGTCCCATGGGCGAAAACAAAGGCGGTACATACATATATACATATGGTCTATAATTATGATCATATATATATGATCTTGGGGTCATGTGACCCCAAAATATAACGCTGAACACAAGAGGAATATAGGTAACGCTTGTTTGCCGGTTAGAAATCGACGGCAACTGGGGTGCGGGAATTCGACGGGCATTCGGGGTGCGTGCCGACCCGGTCATCTCTCAATTGATAGGTCCCAATAACAACGATAGGTCCCAGTACCAATATTGCACGGAAACATAGATGGTGTTACCCACGGATGGTAGTTGTATCATACATACGAACGAAACAATACCGGAATTACATGTTCCTCCACACAATATGCGACAGTGCAGTTTCACCGTCATCGCAGGAAGTAAACAATCATACGATGTACTGGAACTTGCTAGTGCGGCATCAATCGCTCTTACGAAGTGCAATGCAAATTCGCAAATAACACAATGGCACCCGACGTTGCATTCGTCACTCTTCGCTCCAACTTGTGCAAAAACCGGTGCAAAAACTGCATACAGGTATGTCCAATTCTCCAGTCTATCCACTCCAGAGAGACATGGTCGAACGTTCGATAATTAAGATTGATTTGGGAATTGGTTTAATTTATTCTAGTCAAAGAAATACCCAAATCTTCCGCACACGAAATTTTGACAACAATTCATGCATACGAATGAAATGTTCAAAGGATGCCCCCTCGGCGTCGGGCGAAGGTTTTTCATTGCCCGTGTGGTCGCGAATTGCCAGCCTCCGCGCCTGGCCACACGGCGCAAAGACAGATCTGCTTTTAAAATGTTGGTTTTTTCCTTCCACAGTACAGCACTGTAGCGACTATATCATTCCGTCCATTCCGGTCCATTCCAGACGCTTTCCCGGTTGTAACCAAGCCCATCATGCAGATGAGCAGCAACATCGTCATGTGACGACGCGCCAAGGTGACGCCGAAGCAAGCAAGCAAGGCTGCCCCAACCATCCAGGTAGCCAGGGCACCCATTAACCGACGGACGCCCCGAATGCCTCCCTACCCACCCACATCCACTCCTGATCCCAGCCCCTCCGTCTCCTTTGAACCGCGACGGTGCCTCTTACCCCCCCCCCCCCCCCCCCGGCTCGCGAAACCTTGTAGGCCGCAGTCGCCCAGTCGCTCTGTACACTCGAGTCGAAATCCCCCCCCCCCCCCCCCCCCCCGGTTGGTCGGCCAGGGCGCATTGGGTCGGTGACGGTGGCACCTGCCAGTGGGCGCCCCCGTATCGACATTCACCCGCCGCAGGGCGGGTTGATCTCAGCAGCGGCGGCTGGCCTGGGCCGGGACGGCGCCGCAATGGCGAGCGACGTCGGCGAGGAATTGTCGAGTCTGCGCGCGGAGGTGGCCAAGCTAAAGGAGGAGAACGAGCTCCTCGTGCGCGACCTGGAGAACATGTGCATGGCCAACAGCGGCACCGTCTTCAACAGCTCCTTCGTCGTCAGCGAGCGGATCTACAGCCTGGAGGCGGAACTCAAGGCCGCGCGCAGCAAGCTGGCTGCGGTCACCGGCGAGCGCGACGGCCTGAGGGAGGACCTGGCGGCAATGCGCCACGCGCGCGCGGACGTAGACACCGAGTGGAAGGCCCAGGTGACGCCCCCCCCCCCCCCCCCCCCCCCCCACTTCGGGGGGCACGTAGACTGCTATGCTCCGCTGTGCTCCGACCTCGACCGCCTACAAAATCCATATCGTCTGGCTTCCGGCTATTCCCCCACGATGCAAGAAGCAAAGGTGCAGAGATGCAGGGCCTGTCCCAGCAACAGCAACTCAGCCTGCAGCGGGTGAGGCTGTGCCAGGGGTTGTGCTGAGACCCCCCCCCCCCCCCCCCACCCCCCCCCCCCTCCTCCAAATCCCCAACCACCGCCTGTGCTGCTGCTTCTCCGCCCTACCCTGGGCCCGGCCACCAGGCGGCGCGCAACAAGGCCCTGGAGTCGGAACTGGACTTTTACCAGCGGCAGAGCGTGGCGGCGCTGGCCGAGCGGGACGAGGCGCTGGTGGACGCAGACGAGGCGCGGCGCAGCACCATCGCGCTAGAGAAGGCCAGCCGTGAGGCGGACGCACGCAGTGACGAGGAGGCGCGGCGGCGCGCGGACGCGGACGCGGCGCTGGCTGCGGCGCGCAAGGAGCTGACGGGGCTACGGGCGCGGGTGGGGGAGCTGGAGGCGCTGGAGGCGGTGAAGGGGGAGCTGGAGGCCGCACGCGCCGAGCTTGCGGCAGCGCACAGACGCGGCGAGGAACTGGCCGCGGCGCACGAGGGCTTGAAGGCGGAGCTGGCAACGGCGGCGGAGGCGCTGGCGGCCAAGACGCGCGCGGCAGAGGACGCGGCTGCAAAGCTGGCGGATGAGGCGGCGGCGCGAGAGGCGCTAGCGGCCTCCAGCGCGGAGGAGGCCGGCCGGCTGCGGACGCTGCTGGCGGCAGCGGAGGCGGCGGCGGATGAGGCCAACGCGGGGCGCGAGGAGTACGAGGACAGCCTGTACGCTGCGCGCGCGGAGGTGGAGCTGTCGCGCAAGGCGGCGGGCGAGGCGGTGGCGGCGCGGAAGGAGGCGGAAGAAGCGCGTGCGGCGGCGGCGGCCAAGCTGGCGGCGCAGGCAAGCCCCCCCCCCCCCCCCCCCCCCTTCGCCGGTCATTCCCGATCAGCATCGCCCACCTGGGTAATCGAACGGGATAAAGCACACAAGATTTAGGGTGCCGATGCAGTAATGTGCACTGCGAATACAACCTGCCCAACCTGTTAGAGGTCAAATATTGGGAACTCCAGGAGATGGCCCATAAGCTACTACGCAGCTCCGATGTTAGGCCTGTAGTACGGACCCTTCTAGTACGCGCGTTGGTGCACATGGATCTACGTCACTTGAATGCCAGAGTTGGTTGGGTGGTGGCCATGGCGCTGAGGATGCTCCTGGCATGTTTAGAAAGCAACACACACAGTTCATATGCTATGCACAGGGCCGCGACTGCAGGCGTACCACAGCCATTGTAGAACATCACGCGCCCTCTGCCACAAGTGCGCAGAGCGTTTTTTGGCATACCAGTGTGATGTCCGGCGAATCGGGTGGCTGCGGGATGACATGGTTGGACTCGGATGGACGCTGACCACCATGTGCGGTGTTTGCAGGTTGCGCAGCACGGCGCGGAGTTCGACGGGCTAGGCGCGCTGCAGGAGGCGTGCACCGACCTCAAGATGCGGCTGGCGCAGGCGACGCAGCAAAAGGTGGAGGTGATGATGCAGCTGGCGGACCTGCGCGAGACGAATCAGCAGCTGCGGGACCAGTTGCCGCCGCCGGGCAGCAAGGGCAGGCGGAAGTAGGGTCGCGCTGTAAGGCTTGCGGGTGCGAGTACCCAACCGGCGAAAGAGCTTTTTCGGGTCAGGGAGGAGGTTGGGGTGGGGGGGGGGGGGGGGGGATGCTTTGCTCCTTTGCACCCGCCAAACAGCGCGGGAACAAATACATAACCAGTAGTTCTCCTGATAATCGCCAAGTGCCGACACATGTATCTATTAGAACCCTTATTTATTACATGCCTCAAATTGAGGCTGCATGCAACCTATGAGAACATGCGCTAAAGTTCCGCTATAGATTCATCTACACTTGACCTAACAGGCAGGGCAGGTTAATATTCGCAGTATTCTTACTACCACGACGGCACTCGTACAAGAGAAACGGGCAGGTGGTATCGGCGAGGGAAGCAGACCACCACCACCCAGTGCCACGACCGCCGAGAGGGCAGTGCCAAATCGCAGAACCTACGCTGTGAATTGTGCTCTCCGGCCCGCCTTGCAGTTCGAGATCCCCCCCACTCTGCCAGCGCAAAAAAAGACAGTGGATGTGTTTTGACAGTGGATGTGGCTGGGTTTGGGTTGAGGCCGGGACTTGGGGTGAGGTGACTACGACTCGCTTACAGCCAATACTACTACCCATTGCTATAAGGGGAACATGCAGGCGGCGACGTTGCGACTCTCCTGGTTGAGGATGTTGAACGTTGAAGCGGCGTTGACCTGAGAGGGGCCACGCGGGACAGGGGGGTGAGGTGGCATCCGAGCCCGGCGGCAATGCAGGGGGAGTGAGGGGCGCTTATGAGGGTGTGAGGGTGAGCGCAGAAGCTCATGCGTCCGCCCACGCACCGTGTCCAGCACCTCCACCGAGATGGCGCGCTCGCGGAGGTACTCCTGCAGCTCCCTGGAGACCGGCTTGAAGGTGGCCCCGGTCCCGATGACCAGAAAGTCTGCCGCCACAGCACCGCATATCAGTGGCCGAGGCGAAACAACGCCTGCCGCCCTGTGTGGCGGTCAACCTGAGCTGCAAAGCGGACTTACCCATGTTAGCCCCAGCCATGGATAGCGCATGCCATTCAATTGGCGACTCCGTCCCCAATAATAGGATGGATTGTTTTGCAACACCGCGTCGCCATTTCCATAGTGTATGTCTAGAGTGTCTATACTATTCTAGTGTTTTCCCTCATCGGAGTTTTTTTTTGGGGGGGGGGGAGGGGGAATTAATAATTACGCGCGTACTCACATTGTGTGATTTATATGGATGGGGGAGGTCAAGCGGGGCGTCGTGCAGGGGCTGGATAATATGCAGAGCGGCACCTGGCGCTGGCTTGATGAGCGAGATGAGCGGCAGATCAGCAGGCGACAGCGCCTCCACACTGGCTGGCGCTCGCCAGAGCAGTGACAGGCGACCGCATAGGAACACGGGCCCCGGCATCTGTATGTTGTTCACGGTGAAGCCGCCTGAGTAGTACCTGCCGGGTGCCGGGGGGGGGGGGGGGGGGGGGGGGGGGTTAATATGTCCGCGACTCAGCGACCCCATCACGGATGCAATGTGGGCGCTCTTACATGTCTACGCGCGCCATCTGGATGTCCACCTCTATGAGGTCGAACTCGGAGGCATTGCTCGCGGCGTGCCTGCGTTGGGCAGGGGCATGTCCCCAGAGGCCGGCCAGTAGGAAGGAGGGAAAGGCGGGTTAGAAACAGAAACACTGTTTTTTCACATGGCAATGAAGATTGGCTCCCCTTCCGAACTCACTTATTCTCCCGCATCATCAGCAGCATTGCCATTGTCCACCCTCGGGCCGGGACATGTGGCGGGATGACATCGTGGTACGATATGTATTCGAAGCTTGCTGATGGTGGTCGGTTGGGGGGGGGGGGGGGGGGGGTCACCTTCGCGACTGCCAGACGATAGGGTGGCGCCGGCACCCGGAGCCGAGCGGCGGCCCAGCCGACCCACAAAGCCCCCGCCATAGCGTCAGCGCCTGGTGTTGCGAGCTGGGAGGTGAGGGGATGCCGCCAGCTCCTGCGAGGCAGCTCAAGGGGTGGCCGGCGGCAGCGGTGGAGGGGGCGCCCAAATCCGGCAGCAGGCGCGCGGGTGACGCGGCGGACCGCAGCACCAGCTGACACACGGAGCTGGTGCAGCGTCCAGCCGCCTGTCGGGCAGCCATTATGCTGGCTTAGCAATGACAAAAGGAAAGTGCAGTCCAGTTATCTTCTGTCTTGTGATGCCGGCGCGGACGACAGTGGAAGTTATGGTCTCCCACATTGAAATGCCGCCACGCCGGCCGGCCGCTGTTGATATGCAATACGAACCGCGTGAGCACCGTACTCCGCTGTCCCGTATTAGTACATGATAACTGGCACTGGCGGCGCGCGGCGCGGGCGGGCGGCGGATTGCTTGTAGTCATATTGTACTACAGTAGAAGTGATGCCCTCCGCGAGCCGTCGGTGGAGCAGTGATGTTATTTACATGAGCTAGCAGCAGGAGGCGATATCAGGAAATCACCAAAAAAAGGACAATCAGAAAGGTCCTCTAAGGCGACTGCGAGGTGGAAGCAGTAACATGAGAAGACGCAAAATTATGGGCACGAGCCCACACATCATACTTGGCCATATGCACACCGGCAGAGAGAATGCCGCCCAGGGTACCATGCACGCAAGCCGAAACCCGCTGCAACAGCCCCCGCCGTGTGCGCGACAGGTGACGGCGGAACTCAGCAGGTTGGCTGGCGACAAAGTTCCGAAGTGTTTGAAGTGGAGCAGTGATGTAGTGCGGTCCGGCAGTGATAATGATGCTGCTTGCTATCCTTGTACGTCCCTTGTCCGCTCGGTTGAGCGGTCGCTCGTCTCGTACGCGAGAGGTCCTGGGTTCGATTCATGGCCGATGCATTTTCGGCAATATCGACCCGGCGTGTCCTGGGTTTATTTCCCCGGTTGATGATGCATTAGCCCTTCGGGGTTCGAATGAGGCGATGGTCTACGGGCTATGCCAGACCTACGACTGCAGTTGGCGCAAGAGGTCAAGTAGTGCTGGGGCGGCTTCGGCCGACGTCCCCGGGCGAACTTTACTTTTACTTCTTAATGCTGCTTGATGTGTGTTCTGCTGCCGCACAATAGTTATTGCGCGGATGAGTCTCTAAAACGGCGGGATTTCCGAGTACGTGTACTCCGAAATCCCGGGATCCCGGGAATGATCGATGATTGCTGATCAGTAATCATCGATTATTGATGGGTCGGGAAGCGATACGAGTACTGCAGTACCCGTACCGCCGGCCGACTACTTGGTCGGGCCGGCGGTGCCGCTCGCTCTTGTCATTCTCGAGAAGCTCATTCATCGATCTCTGTATAAGACAGGATTCTGCCCAGATGCATGTTCCCATCTTCTTTCCCATCTTTTCTCCGCCACGCTCGTCACCATGATGAGCGACGTCAACTCCGACCTCGAGGCCCTCGCCTTCATGGTCGAACACACGATCGACGAGCTACGCGCCGCCACTGACGCGCGCAACGTGGCCAAGACCAAGGCCGAGGAGGCACGGGCGTCGTCCTTGCCTACCCTTGAGGCGGCATTGGCGGCCACCGAGCTCAACCTCGTTGCTCGTGGCGCCGACTTCCAGCGCTCCAACGACAACTATATGAAGTACAACCTGGCACCGATGAGCCGGCGTGGCGGAGCTCCGGCGCCCGCCGCGGCGGCGCCCACCGCGGCGAAGGACCCCGACGTCGGCGAAAAGCGCAAGCGCGCCCTCAGGTCAAAGGAGCAAGTGGTGCCTCTAGCGGGTGAAGGTGAGACGTGGCTTGACCTTCACAATAACGCCATCCACCGTATCCACAGCTTTAGCGCCGCCGCACGTAAGCTCACGGTCAACAGGCTTCGCCTTAACCATGAGTGTATTTGTGAGTTTAAAGTTTTTGTCGACGACATGTATAGTGGGATCGCTGGAATCCGACAACTCCGAGGTCCGTCGTTAAGCAAACCAAGCTCTTTCCAAGCGCCGAGCGAGTGCCCGGTGCGCTAGCTCTGGAGAGAGAGCATGAGATGAGTCTCTACCTCACCGCCCTCTAGCTCTCCACGCTCGACTTCGGCGAACTCCACGTGGTGCACAAGCACAACAAAACTTCCATCGGTTTTGATTACTGCGCCAAGGGCGAACTTCCCCCAGACGTCGCAAGGGACCCCGTCCACGCCGACACTACCTTTTAAACCGTGCGTAAGGAGCACGAGGACACGGAGAAGGAGCGCAACCGTCGCGTGCAGCGACGCAGCCCACGGGCACGCGTGGCGGCTCCGGCCGCCCTAGTTCGGGCTCGGGTAGTCGTGGTGCCCCCCCCCCCCCCCCCCATCCCGTGCGGCCCCCATGCATCATCGGGCCCTCACCGCTCCAAGGGCAACCGTGCCGGCGGCAACTGCAGCAAATGCGGCTGCCCCGGCCACATGGCTATTGCTTGCCCTCACAAGGCCTCCGGGTCGGGGGCTCAGTGAACGTGGGCCGCATCCTGGCCGCCGAGCGCTCTGCGCCGGCTATATATAAGTCACGGCTTCTAGACTGGTTTTTCCAGCTCCATGCTGCTCCGCCGCCACATCTCCGGGATCTCATTGACGGACTAACTCTCGGCGGCCGTTCATCTCGTGGGTGCTGCCCCTCCCGCCGGCACGTATTAGAGCTCTCACAGCCTTCGCAAGGTTGCAGCCTCTGTTGCTAACGCCGTCGGAGTTCCGTTGTCCCACATTCCCACTACCAGGGCGGCTGGGTCACGAGCTCCGGCCTCGTTCTAGACTATATCGACCCCAGCGGCCTCCCTTCACCTGGCGCGTGGTTCTTCTTCGGCCACATCGCGCCCCTTCGCCACTTCCACGCTCGACAAGACTCCGTCGCAGTGGCCCTTCCGGTGCCCCCTTCGTGCTGACATGGCGCTACCCCTGCTTCGTCAATCTGCCGCTCTCTTCGTTCACTCTTCACTGGCAAAACCATACTCAGCTTATTGAAATGATCTAAACTAGTTTATCCAGTAGGTTTCCTACTTTCCTTACCGCTTTTCTGGCTACATGTGCTGCGAAGAGGTGCGGGTTACTAGTTCACCCGTCGCTGCGCCCGTTCGCGTGCAACACGAGTAGACATATAAGCAGCCCGTAACGGCCAAACCTGCCATCTTCCAAGTTTCGCTGCCGTGTTACACACATCGCCGCGTTGACCCCGTTCCCTCCACGCGACTCCAATCGGTTTTTTAGGAAAACAAAACTCAACATGAAATTTAGTATTTCAGCGATGACGCCGAAGCCGCATCCAAAGCTATACGGGATACTTGTACATCCGTTGTTGACGCCACAAGTCGAGACGTCGAGACCTGCGATGTTAATCGCACCGCGCCGGCGATATTCTGTACCGCCCGCTGCTAGGCATCAAGCAGGAGCGACAACATGCGCAGTGTGTTGTTGCGCAGTTTTTGGCTATAACGGAGCGTCACCTACTACCCATGGCTTCCCCTAACTGGATGTCAGGATCGCTGCCTAAACGGCCGTCTTAGAGACGCTGCAAGAGTTTATGTAGAGCGCGGAATTCGACGTCGGCTCCTATGTATGCGTGAGTAGCGGACGTGCAGAGGCGGAGGGTGATGAGGCAATGAGTTGCTGGAAATAAAGAAGTGATTACAAGCGCTGAGGCTCTCCGCCACAAGCGTGCCCCAAGCTCCGCGCTCCATGCTCCACTGCGTGCCCCGAGCTCCCGGCTCCGAGCTCAGGCGCGCGCAGCACGCTAATGATACTCATATGCGCGAAGAGCGCATACTTATACTGTCTAAGTGACCTAGTCAATAATGCTATAGCTGTATTGCCAGTCTGCCATAAACACCCCCCCCCCCCAATGTTGCAATAGGAGACATGTAACAACGCTGCAAGGCAAGCATGTTATAGTCAGTATACGTTGTCTAAGCTCTTGATCCCGCCCATGGAAGTCCTTGCATGCTTGGCTAGTGTCGCCGCGGGGCATGCACCAGTTTTGTCAGACGTTGTCTAGTTCGGATTGGCTAAGCATGGCTAAATTGTTTGGTGGGTTGTTGCATGCGCTAGTCTTGCCACGAGGCCAAGGCGGCTGTCCGACCTGACGGCCGTCCCCGAACGCCGTCCTCTCGGTCTCCGCGCGAGACGCGGGAGCTGATGCTGCCTCGGCAGCCATCTTTTCAGATGTGCTCCGCTTCGCTTGGGCTTCCAGCCTAGTATAGGGCTCCAACTGACAGGACTAAAGCTCATCATAGCGGTGGAACACTTGTCCCTGCACCTCTGCTAGCTGCGACATCAGCTGAGTCATGAGATGCACGCCATATGATTCGTCGCCTTGCCAAGCGTCGGATTGACCTTTTGCTCTCTGCGAGCCGGTCTCGTCATCCCCTGACATCGAAGCCAAACCATTTACGGACTGGGTCCGGACAATGATGACCATACCACTCGTCACGACAGTGCCTACGGCGGGTCGGGAAAGGTTGGGTCTAGAGACCCACCACCTCCCGGCTCTGAAGCCTAAGAGATGGCCCTTAGCTCTCCGTTTTCCGAGTCCTTCACGTACGTGTGAGGCACTGCCGGGACACTGGGGTTGACTCAACTGTCCAAGATGGTATCCCGCCGAGTGCACCGCTCTCGCCCGCAACGCTCCGGTAACGCTCCGGTACATGTGCCCCGCTCATGTACTTGTGTGCCGCTGACAACCAAGTGCAAATGGCCCAAGAAAGAAACACTGGCAGGACGACGCAGACGGAGATTCGGTGGTGACTCGAGTGCTTGCGTCGGGGTGGGAGGGGGGGGGGGGGGGGGGGGGGGGGGGTCGCAACGAATTAGTCGTAGTCGCCCCAAAGCGGAGTGACTCGTCGAGCCGTGTTCAACAGCGGGTTCTACCTAGTCGAGTCGAGTGGGTGTGTGGGGCTCGCAGCGAGTTAGTCGCCTCAAAGCCGAGTATTTCGTCGAGCCGTGTTCAACATCGGGGTCTGGTCGAGTCGGGGTGGGTGTGAAGGGCTCGCAGCAAATTAGTCGCCTCAAAGCCGAGTGGTTCGCCGAGCCGTGTTCAACAGCGGGCTCGCTACGCGCAGGAAAACTGCGGACTTATCACAGTGTCCTAAGCGATCGAGGGCTGCCTCGCCCTCATTGTGAGGGCAACCATAACAGGCAGAGCGCGGAATTGGACGTCAGCTCGTGTGTGTGCGTGAGTTCAGAGGCGGAGGGTGAGGAAATGAGTTTCTGGAAATAACGAAGTGATTACAAGCGCTAAGGCTCTCCGCGACAAGCGTGCCCCGAGCTCCGGGCTCTATGCTCCAGTGCGTGCTCTGCGCTCCCGGCTCCAAGCTCGTCAAGCGCGCGTAGCACGTTGATGAGACTCATATATGCGCAAAGCGGAGGATTGGATCCAGGGTTTTATGTTTTTGTAGACACGGAAACGACATTATGCCGAGGGCGTTGGTACACCACACGGAGTCGCGCGCAAAGGCTTTGAATTGTACCTCGGTATGTTGTTGTTATTCCGCTCGCCTACTACTAGGGTCAAGCGCTGTGACCTAACTCAGTCCCGCTTGGCTGCGCGCCGTCGAGATGCGCTGAAGAGAACACGCCCAACGGGGAGGATGCCGCATGGTGGCCAAATGTGCTCAAGTGCGGGACGCCCTCACCGGTCACAACGACGACTCCCCGAGCGGATTACCACCAACACATATCGATGAACCGGAACGGACGCCACGATGAACGCATAGATTGAGGGTGACCGCGGAGTGCACGACAATATGCGGATGTGGCCCGCGGGCGGGCGGCGGTAGTGCCAGTTATCATGTACTAATACGGGACAGCGGAGTACGGTGCTCACGCGGTTCGTATTGCATATCAATACTCTCTTTCACAGCTGTCGGAATGCCACTATGGGAAGCGGATCCTCTGGGGAGGGGACCCTCTGGGAAGGGGAGCCTCTAGGGGGGTGAGCCTCTCGAGAGTGGGACACCGTGTAGTGCGTATGTGGATTCACACTGACTGTATGGTGCATGTGTTTCCGGTGCCCACACCGTGCCCACGATACAACGGGTACCCTCTAGGGAGAGGACCCTTATGGGGAGGGGACCCTTTCGAGAGGGGGATACATTGTAGCGCGTATGTGTGTTCACATTGACTGTTTGGAGCATGTGTTTGCGGTGCAAGGCATGCGTCATGTTTGCGGGCGTGTATGCTTCCGAGGGTCCCGGGACTGCGTTCGATCACTTCTTGGCCTTGTATCCGAAAGCACCCGACGAAATCAGTTACGAGCACCTAATGAATTGTCACCACTTCGTTGTTGTTGCGTGCCGCTTTCACTGCTCATATTAGGCACACATATGCCGGCCCGTCCCGAAGGTGCAACCTGCACGACTGCGCTTTGTTAGGAGGCGGACATACTCCATGTGGACCGAATTCTACATCGACGAGTTGGGCGAGTTCCGCGTGAAGAACCATGTCGATTGCATTTGCAACTACAACATTGCGAAGCTCAAGAGTCGGGCGTGCAACTTCTCGTTGGCGGAGCATCCCTATCGCCGGTCCCCATCGCAAATCGCCAAATCGTTCGCGAGTATGGATCGGGTGTATTTTCTGCTTTTGCTGCGCTTCAAGCTGGCGTGCATGAACTATTACCAGCGCTTCAGCAGACCCGCAACATAGAGTCGTCCTGTGGATAACTACGACTATTAGTACATGGGAGCGCAAATAGTAGGGCCGTACGTATTTGGTAACACTGGGGAGTTTTGTGTACATTATAGCTAGTACTGCTGAACGGGCCTGCCAGCCGTCCGATCAAAGGTCATCAGATGGGCGGTTTGGCTGCCATGTTTTTGCCAAAGAGTGCTCACGTTACATAAATATTCGCGAGGGGGAGGGCGGGGGCAGGCAGCGGTTTGCCGAAGAATGATTGAATTACAATATTCGCGACAGCTGCCATCGGGGAATGTGGCCCGGGGGGGGGGGGGGGGGGGGGGGGGCGTGGTCCCCCCGCCGCCCCCCCCCACCCCCCCCCACCCCCCCCCCCGCCGCCCGCCGCTCCCGCCGGGGGAGTGAGGGGAGGGGGGTAAGGGGGCGGGGGCTACTGCTTGTTCTTGTTCTTGTGTGGCCGGGGGACCCTCCGCTTCGACGATCTCGCTGCCTCCGCCTCCGCCTGCGCCTCCGACTCCGCGACCGTCAGTTTCTTACCTCGGCGCTTCTTCACTGGCCTCTTCCGCTTCTTGTCATCCGTCAGTGTCTTCACCACCCCGGGAGGCTGTGCCGTCGATGACGCCGCCATGAGCTTCCTTACCTTGGCGTCGGGACGCCCCTGTGCCCAGACGCCCACAACAATCCACAATCGTTTCGCCTTTAAGCGGCTGAGGATGCGGCCTCCTCGGCCACCACGAGTTGCGCCGCTGGCACTGTGGAAGCCTTGGCGTTGAGGTGGGCCATACGGCGCTCCCGGACGAACCTGCGCGCGGCACAAGTTAGCCACGAGTGGGTGCGTGCTAATGTGGAGGATGGAGTGCTTTGTTGCGCGCCCACCTTGTCACGCGTTTCCTCATGTCTTTCTCGTCCTCCTCGATGCCGGCGGCGCGGACACGCGAGACAGCAAGGCTCGCCGCCCACTTTTGCCCGGGGGGGCGAGGTCTGCCATGGCGTTGTGAGCGGTGAAGGGGGGGGGGGGGGGGGGGGCGGCCGAGGTGGAGAAACTAACACCCAGTCGACGACCGCCTTCCGCAGCAGTCAACGACACATCGGAGGCGAGGAGCAGCGCGCCACTACTATTTATATGCACGTATTGTCAAGAGCTAGTCGGTGCGGCATTGTGTCGGTGTAATTTCGCAATGTTTATTGTTGAAGTAGCACGGCGTAATGAATACGCGGTTTCACCGAGTGAATCCGGGATAATATGTGCGGTAGGGCGCGCGTATATGTGCGCGACGAATGTGCGCGCGCAGCGTTGTGCGGCGGTGTGCGGCGGTGTGCGGCGGTGTGCACCGATGTTAATATAGTGTGAATATTATATCGGCCGTAGACGATCGGGTCTGGCAGCACCGCCCGTGCTTGTAAATAAGCGACAATGGATCACGTCATGCTCCGGTTGTACTCCTACACTTCCTCCACTTTGGCGGGGGGGGGGGGGGGAGGGCGGGGGGGGGGGGGTCCTGTCCTTATTACTTGCATCGGTGGACGTGCTGGATATGGAGATCACCGGGCAAATCGCGTGGTTTCGGAGCAGTTCATTCGCGCCTCCTCGTCTTGTTTGCAATCGTCGCCCTATCTAATCCAATGCAGGGTGAGTAGCGGGACACTATGCCCCCCCCCCCGGCTTATGTAAACAAATATCTAGCCGTGCATGCGCCGCAATCGGTACCCAATGAGCGGGGTATGTGACAGTGGTTTCGGAGCAGTGCAAGCATCCCGTGCGTGTGCACAAGCACGTACGACTGGGAATGAGGCGGGGGTTGCGGATGGAGTGCATTGGCGGTGCATAGAATAGCGTGTTTCTGGGGTTTTGGCTGCATCAAACGCCGTATTCCCATCCATCCGGCACGGAATGTCCGGTTTTCACACATTTGTGTGTGAATATAGTGTGAATATTACGCGTCTTTTACGCCTGGTGGATGGGCATCCGGCATCCGATGCACCCCAAGTATTTACAATACGCTAGTCTACGCACCACCAATGCACTCCGCAAGCCCCGCCTCCATCCGCGTCGGAACCGGTAGTAAGTGTTGTTGTGTGCGCACATCGTGACAACATTACACGGTGGCAATTGCAATTAGCGGTGGATAATGTGAAGGCGTTTTCGAAATCGACAGAGAATGGGGCGGTGCTGGCGGAGTGCATTGGCGGTGCATAGAATAGCGTGTTGCTGGGGTTTTGGCTGCATCGGACGCCGTATTCCCATCCATCCGGCACGGAATGTCCGGTTTTCACACATTTGTGTGTTAATATAGTGTGAATATTACGTACGCGTCTTTTACGCCGGGTGGATGGGCATCCGGCGTCCGATGCACCCCAATTATTTGCAGCACGCTAGTCTACGCACCGCCAATGCACTCCGCAAGCCCCGCCTCCATCCGCGTCGGAACCGGTAGTAAGTGTTGTTGTGTGCGCACATCGTGACAACATTACACGGTGGCAATTGCAATTAGCGGTGAAATAGTGTGAAGGCGTTTTCGAAATCGACAGAGAATGAGGCGGTGCTGGCGGAGTGCATTGGCGGTGCATAGAATAGCGTGTTGCTGGGGTTTTGGCTGCATCGGACGCCGTATTCCCACCCATCCGGCACGGAATGTCCGGTTTTCACACATTTGTGTGTTAATATAGTGTGAATATTACGCGTCTTTTACGCCGGGTGGATGGGCATCCGGCGTCCGATGCACCCCAATTATTTGCAGCACGCTAGTATGTGCACCGCCAGTGCACTCCGCAAGCCTCGCCTCCATCCGCGTCGGAACCGGTAGTAAGTGTTGTTGTGTGCGCACATCGTGACAACATTACACGGTGGCAATTGCAATTATTAGCGGTGGATAATGTGAAGGCGTTTTCGAAATCGACATAGAATGAGGCGGTGCTGGCGGAGTGCATTGGCGGTGCATAGAATAGCGTGTTGCTGGGGTTTTGGCTGCATCGGACGCCGTATTCCCACCCATCCGGCACGGAATGTCCGGTTTTCACACATTTGTGTGTTAATACAATGTGAATATTACGCGTCTTTTACGCCGGGTGGATGGGCATCCGGCGTCCGATGCACCCCAATTATTTGCAGCACGCTACTCTACGCACCCCCAACGCACTCCGCAAGCCCCGCCTCCATCCGCGTCGGAACCGATAGTAAGTGTTGTTGTGTGCGCACATCGTGACAACATTACACGGTGGCAATTGCAATTAGCGGTGGATAATGTGAAGGCGTTTTCGAAATCGACATAGAATGAGGCGGTGCTGGCGGAGTGCATTGGCGGTGCATAGAATAGCGTGTTGCTGGGGTTTTGGCTGCATCGGACGCCATATTCCCACCCATCCGGCACGGAATGTCCGGTTTTCACACATTTGCGTGTGAATATATATAGTGTGAATATTACGTACGCGTCTTTTACGCTGGGTGGATGGGCATCCGGCGTCCGATGCACCCCGAATCTCACCAACAAGCTACTCTACGCACCCCCAACGCACTCCGCCAGCCCCGCCTCTTTCCGCGCAGGTCCTACGTTCCATTGTATGTATATACATACGTACATGTACTGCTCCGAAACCAGCCCAAACTTAATGAGTGCACAAGTGTAAATGGGGGGGGGGGGGGGGGGGGGGGGATGTGGCGGCGGGGCATCCACTCACACATACCCCGGCGATGCATGACAGATATTACATGCCGTGGCGGGTCGGCGGGCGGGCCGACCCGGCGGGGGGGGGGGGGGGGGGGGGGTCTATTCAACTACACGTGCGACAGTGTCGTTTCGTGGAGCAGTATATGTGCCCGGCCTCATTTATACCGCCCCCTACCTGCGCTGCATGGTCCACCCCTACGAATTACTTAGCACAAACCGCCATTACTTAATAGGAACCTAGCACAGCCAGGCTTATACGCCCGCTTTGCCGATCAACTTCTACGCACTTTCCGTCCCTCAACCGCCGGACATGGGGGTTAAGCCGCCAGCCTCGGCAGTTGCTTAGCCAGACTTGGCATCCCGTACCGTGTCCATGGCTTCGCAGCTCTGCCGCCGGCACACGCCGAGTCCGGCGCCTGCTGCCGCCGGGTTGCGCACGCATGCACGCACGGTAATACGCCGCCGACGCCGCCACGCTTACTTCCACCACCTTCGCCAGCCGCAGCTTCGCACGCCGTTCCGCCGACATACGAAACGCACGAATCCCCCCCCCCCCCCCCGTCCCCGCGTCATGAATAATATATTCGAGGCGACTATGCGGGGCGCAGCACACGCCGCGGCGTGGGTCGGCGGAGCGGCAGGCGGCGGGAGCCCTAATGGCCGGGCAGTATCCACACCCACACAGGCACCGCCGCTCACCTCCGACGCGGATGAACCGCCTCCCAAAGGAAACATGCCGGTTGGTGGTAAGCCCAGCAGGCGTGGGGTGCCGGCGCCGGTACTGGTGCGACGGAGCTGTCGCGTCAGGAACCGCACCGCATGTGGAGCAACACATGGCGGTGCCGGCCCCACCTATGTCTAGGGCCACCTCCTCACAACACCCCGCCACGACGGCGTCGGCCACCGCCGACGGCGCCGTTGCGGAGGGGGACGCCCTGCCAGGCGACGATGATGCGCCTTATGCGCCGCGTCAGGAGGCGGACGAGGCCGTGGTCGAGGCGACTGATCGGGCTGAGGGGGTTGTCGAGGCGAGCGAGGCTGCGCTCGCGCCACCCGCCCCGCAGCCACCTGCGGGACATGCCGACTTGCTCGTCGCCATGTTGACCGGAGCACTACGAGCAGTGGCGGGAGGCGGCCACATGCACTATCATGTGCGTGTCCTGGCCGGACGCCCGTCATGCGTGGACTGCGGCCAACGGACGGACTGGGAGTGTTGCTGCGACGGCACCCCGGCTTTGTGCGGCCCCAAGTACCCATGCATGGCGACCCATCAGCGGGCAGTCCCCTGCCCGACCACGGCCACGGTGAGGGCGGAGTTCCGCCATGTCAGGGACGCGTTCCACGACGCGACTCGCGCCGCCGTGTGTGAGGCTTCCGAGAAGGCACGCGCGGCTGGTAGGGTGCGCAGGGTGAGGCGGCGGACGGCCCAGGAGATGAAGGAGAGCGAGACATGCCGTCAGTGAGGTCGGGCGCAATGTCATTGGGTGGGGCACACGGACGTGTAACACTTGCACTTTGCGCGTACTGCTGGGTTACATCCAGGCGGGGTCACACTACGCAACCGGAAAGGCTGCGTTGCTACTGCAAACGATGCTACGCCTCACTCGGTAGCAACCGCTGCCCCGCCTATCCCACAGCCGCTGCCCCCCCCCCCCCCCCCCCCTCGCGCACCGTCCTGCGACCTCGCGTGGATCCCCGCCACCAGCAGCTTGCACTTGCACTTTGCGCGTACTGCTGGGTTACATCCAGGCGGCGTCACACTATGCAACCGGAAAGGCTGCGTTGCTACTGCAAACGATGCGACGCCTCACTCTGTAGCAACCGCTGCCGCGCCTATCCCACAGCCGCTGACCCCCCCCCCCCCCCCCCGCGGGATCCCCGCCATCAGCAGCTTGCACTTGCACTTTGCGCGTACTGCTGGGTTACATCCAGGCGGCGTCACACCGGAAAGGCTGCGTTGCTACTGCAAACGATGCTACGCCTCACTCGGTAGCAACCGCTGCCCCGCCCATCCCACTCGCGTTGGCGCCGCGCTGCCCCGGCCGCCGCGCCTTGGCGCCGCGCTGCCCCGGCCGCTGCGCCTTGGCGCCGCGCTGCCCCGGCCGCCGCGCCTTGGCGCCGCGCTGGGTATCGAGTCCTCCCCTCCCTAGTGAGCGCGTCCACCTGCGCCTTGCGCTCGGGGCCGTCCTCCTCCGTCACCACGTTCTGCAACCCCCACCGCGTGACGAACCACGCAGCTCCTTGCATGCGCTTGTACATGTGCCCAAGCACCGCCAGTCGCGACACCGAACGCACCACCGCTAGGGACGCGAGCTCCTTCTCGGGCATGATCGCCTTCACCCGGGCCTCCTCGAACAGCGGACCGGCGTTAAGAATGGAAAACGTTTCCATGTGGTGCAAGCAGTCCTCCATGACCCAGCCGGACTGCACCGTCACCTTACCTGACCCTGCAGTCATGGAGGGGAATGCCGTCACGCCCACGCCCACGCCCACGCCCGGGTGGGGGGGGGGGGGGGGGGGTTACCTTTCGACTTCTTGGACACCGCAAACGAAGGGCGCAACCCGCGTCCAAAGTTGCTGGGTATCGGGACTTTAGCCTGGCGCCGGTCTTCCTGCTTCATAGCTCGGAATCCAATGTGGCCCTGCACGGTGACAAATTTCCTCCAGAAGTCCGTTCCCAAGCCAAAAAAAAACAGGTGGAACGGCGCGAGGGGGAAGAGGTTGACCATGCTGACATAGCCCAGGACCACGTGCACATGGCACACGCCATGGCAGCCAGTGTTCTGCTTGGCCTCCGCCAGCCGGGTTGTGTTGAACGCACGCCGGGCAAAGTGCGTGATTCACTGGACAAGTCATCGCCTTCATGGACGGTTACCAAGCGAGCATCCCCGTCCGCATCCACAGGGGGGTGCTCCTGGGCAGCCGCCATAGCCTCCACAACCTGCCACGCCGACCAGACGGGTGCGTGTGATTCCATACAACCGCATGTGAGTGGTGCCACCAGCACGCAGGCCGGGCCCACTCACCTCTGAACGCAGAAGGTCCACAATGTCACCGTCCTCGAAAACAGCGCGCCATTGGGTCGCCCCGCCGTAGTCCTCCAACACCCACTCGGTAACGACGCCGGTTATCACGCCGTAGTGCCATACTCCCCGGAACTTCTTGGCGATGACCTTCATGTAGAAGTCACCGGGATCGCCTTTCCGTAGCACGCCCTCATCGGCAGCTTCCACGTCCGCCGGCGGCCACGCAGGCGCGTCGATGTCCATACCGTCTTCGCCAACGGGGTCCTCCCCCACACCCATCACATCGTCCTCCGAGACCGGCGCCGGCGGGGCGTTTCCGACGGTTGCAGCTACTCCTGCTGCCGCCCCTGCCGCTGCTGCTGCTGCTGCTGCTGCCGCCCTGCTGCTGCTGCTTGTAATAAGGCGGCCTTGCGGTGCAACTTAGCCGCACGCTTCAACGAGTGGCTACAGTTCGGGTATTTCCGGAAGTGCCGCTCTCGCGCCGTCCTTTCACTACTGCCCGTCACGATGCCGTGGCAGTGCTTGCATGTGTACACGCCATTCTTCGACACACTCGATATCCATCCCTCTCCCGGCATGCCTGCTGCCGCGCGCGCGCGGGGGGGGGGGAGGGGGGGGGGAGGGGGGGGGGTGAGAGTTGGGGTGGATGTAGCCCACCACCGGCAGGGAGCACAAATGCGAGTGCGCGGCTGTCCGCGCTTGGTTCAGCGGTGAGCGGCGGTGACCGCCAGGCGACCCCGTACTTCATGCGCGTGCTGGGGCGTTACACGATCATCAACAGTTAGGGCGGCTACATTAAAACGCGCACCTACGAACACCACCTACCGCCTACCACCTACCGTACCACCTACATCCGCCCACACCTCCGCCCGTCGTGCCGCACATCGCCGCACACCGCGGGGTTAGCGATGTGCAGCGATGTGCAGTGAGTACGTGCAGCCGCCTGTACTTAGCCCGGGTGCTCCGCGTCGGCGGGCGACACGCGAGCCCGCGTGCGCATATCAATTTGATGAAATTATGGAAACGAGAAATTCATATAGTACTTTACAGGTCGCGCGCGATAGTCGTCGCTACTCGGTATGAAATCCACGTCCCTCGTCCGTCCCGTATCGTCCCCGTATGTCGTCGTTCGTCACCAGTAGGGCACACTTGCGTCACATCTGAATCTCACAGTGCATCGGGCGTGCGTTTTGGCCTCCGGTTGCGAGGCATCAGGTCGAGCAGCGCGACGAGTCATCCATCGACAACCAGTGCGACTGATACATGGGCACCATGTGGGACTCATCGTTGCATAATTTGGTACTCATTGTCTGTTGCATGCACTTCATGCTGAGCCTAGCAGCTCATAGGTGGGAAATGTAATACATGTCATTAATTATTACATCCCCGTTGCGGCGCTCCCGTGCTGTCGCGGCGCCCCCGTGCCATTGCGGCGCCCAGATCGCGGATCGCGGCAAACTTGCGGTTGGTTAGATTGGCGGTCAGTATATCGTGCTGATATAACCAAGGGGTCCCCAAGTTGTAGGGTGTGTTGATATCTCCACAGGGTCCCCTCCTGAGACGGTCCTCTCATGGGAGAGTCCTCTCGTCCGGGGAGGGCCACCCGCCACATGGTACCAAGAACTCATCCGGATGAGGTATGGCATGTTGGAGCGTATTACCCTCATTCAGTACAGGCTTCCTCATGTGCGCGGCCCATCGAGGCGCTTTGCGGTGCCTCCGATGTAACTCATGCCGTGCGTGCAAATACACCATTCCAAAAATAAAAGGCGAAGGCACATGCAAATGAACACTTCACATCGACGACGGGTCCAATTTCAGTCGTGTACATCGCTGCACAATCTCCATAATGTATGCGAGGAAGAGAGTGCGAGCGCGGCTGCGAAGCCGTGATATTAGCAGTTGTGTGGTATTTGCCGTGGGCTTTGTTATAGCGCGGCGGATAGCATAAAGCGGGTGCATACCGGCGAAGCCTCATGCAAGTGACCACTGCACTTCGACTGCATCTCCGATTACAATAGCGTAAAGCGCTACACCCTATCCATAGTATGTGCAAGCTAGTGAGGGAAGTGCGGCTGCGAAGCCGTGATATTAGTAGTGTGCTACTTAGCGTGGCTTTGTTGCTTCACGGGCATAGTGGGACAGCTCGTGCATGCCAGAACGCACATGTAAATGGCCATCATTGAGGACCGCTCCAATTTCAGTAGTGTAAAACGCTACACTCTCTCCACAATATATGCCACCAAGTGAGTGGGAGTTTGGTTGCAAAACCGAGATATTAGTTGTGTGCTATTTAGCGTGGGCTTGTTGTAGCGCGGGCATAGCGGGATAGCGGGTGCTAAATATAGCACACAAGGAATATCACAGCTTTGCAACCACACTCCCATTCACTTGCTGGCATATGGTAATATGGAGAGAATGTACCGCATCACGTCACTGTAAGTAGAGCCGTCGTCGAAATTAAGTGGTCACTTGTATATACATTCACCGGTATGCACCCGCTATTCAGCTAAACCCGCGCTACAACAAAGCCCACGGCAAATAACACACAACGAATAATAACCATGGCTTTGAAACCGCACTCACACTCACTTCCCAACATATATTATGAAGGGGTGTAGCACATTACACTATTGTAATTGGAGCCGTATTCGATATGAAGTGGTCATTTGCATGTGCTTTCTCCGCGGTGTGCACTCGCTATCGTCCCGCTATGCCCGCGCGCAACAACAAAGCCCACGCTATGTAGCACACGACTAATATCATGGCTGTGCACCCGTACTCCCCCATTACTTGGTTGCACATATTATGGAGAGGGTGTAGCGCTTTACGCTATTCTAATCGGAGCCGTCGTCGAAGTGCAGTGGTCATTTGCAGGCGCCTTGCCGGCATGCACTCGCTGTTCCGATATGTCCGCATTACAACAAACCCACGCTAAATAACACAGAAGTAATATCGGCACGGCTTTGCAGCCGCACCCCCTCCCTTATTGGCATATGTCATGGAGACTGTGTATCGCTTTACACCACTAGAATCGGAGCCGTCGTCGATGTGAAGTGGTCATTTGCGGGTGCCTTTGCCGTTATGCGTCCGCTATATGCTATGCCCGCCCAACAACAAAGCCCACGGCAAATAACACACAACTAGTATCACGGCTTTGCAGCCGCACTCCCTCTCGTTGGCATATATTATGGAGAGGGTGAAGCGCATTACACTACTGTATTTTGAGCCGTCGTCGATGTGAATTGGTAATTTGCATGTGCCTTTGGCGGTAAATGCACCCGCTTTGTGCTATCCGCCGCGCTATAACAAATAAGCCCGCGGCAAATACCACACAACTGCTAATATCACGGCTTCGCAGCCGCGCTCCCACTCACTCATCTCCTCGCATACATCATGGAGACTGTGTAGCGATGTACACGACTGAAATTGGACCCGTCGTCGATGTGAAGTGGTCATTTGTATGTGCCTTCGCCTACATTTATTTTTGGAATGGTATATTTTCACGCATGGCATGAGTTAAATCGGAGGCACAGCAAAGCGCCTCGATGGGCCGCGCACATGAGGAAGCCTGTATTGGATGGGGGTAACACGCTTCAACATGCCGTATCTCATCCGGATGAGTTCTTGGTACCATGCGGCGGGTGGCCCTCCTCGGACGAGAGGACTCTCCCATGGGAGGACCCTCTCAGGAGGTTCCCCTACTCCCGGATGGGGGCCTGTGGAGATATCATCATACCCTACAACTTGGGGACCCTGTGGATATATCAGCACGATATATTGACCGCCAATTTAATAACCAACCGCAAGTTCGCTGCGATCCACGATCTGGGCGCGGCAATGGCGCCGCGACATCACGGGAGCGCCGTAAAGGGGGATGTGATAATTAATGACATGTATTACATTTTCCGCCTATGAGCTGCTAGCTAGGCACATGATGAAGTACATGCAGCAGACGATGAGTACCACATTATGCAACGATGTATCCCATATCGGGCCCAACATCCACGTTTTGTCTATATGCATTACATTCACAACCTACAAGCCAAGGACTGCGGCTCTCCCCCACTTCATGGATTAAATGCAGCAGGCAATGCTTACCAAATGATGCAACGATGAGTCCCACGTGGTGCCCATGTATCAGTGCACTGATCGTCGGTGGATGACTTGTCGCGCTGCACGACCTGATGCCTCGCAACCGGAGGCCAAAGCGCGCGCCCGGTGTTGCGGGTCTGCTCTCGCTGGAAATAGTTCATGCGCGCCAGCTTTAAGCGCAGCAAAAGCAGAAAATACACCTGATCCATACGCGCAAACGATTTGGCGATCTGCGATAAAAAGGGACCGGCGATGGGATGGGATGCCAACGACAAGTTGCACGCCCGACTCAAGCTTCGCAATGTTGTAGTTGCAAATGCAATCGACATGGTTCTTCGCGCGGAGCTCATCCAACTCGTCGATGTAGAACTCGGTCCACATGAAGTAAGTCCGCCTCTCGTAACAAAGCGCAGTCGTGCAGGTTGCACCTTCGGGACGGGCCGGCACATGTGCGCCTAATATGAGCAGTGAAAGCGGCACGCTACAACAGCGAAGTGGTGACAATTCATTAGGTGCTCACCCGTTGTCGTAACTGATTTCGTCGGGTGCTTTCGGATACAAGGCCAAGAAGTGATCGAACGCAGTCCCAGGACCCTCGGAAGCATACATGACCGCAAACATGACGCATGCATGCCTTGCGCCGCAAACACATGCTCCAAATAGTCAATGTGAACACACATACGCGCTACAATGTGTCCCCCTCTCCAGAGGGTCCCCTCCCCATAGGGTTCCCTCCCTAGATGTGACAATAATGGCATACTCTGTACGGGTACTGTATGATCGTAGCATCATTCATGTACGAGTACCTGCTGCTGTATCGTATGTGTGAGCGCGTGTGTCACGCGCCACAATACGAGTACTGGTGGATGATGAATCATGAGATGAGTCCTACTGGTACCGGTACAATGTTCAGTAGTAGTTACGGGATAATACGCATGTGCGTACCCGTAGCGGGCATATATGTATAATGCACCTGCCTCTGTAACATCAGTTGTATACTTGTGTATAAACTGATGTGTCAACTACATGTGCGGAGGTCTCTAAGCGACGACCTCCTGTTCGACACTTCAAGGCACGACTCTCCACGGTGACGCGCTTAGCAGTGCGCGTGCCGCTTGGTGGTGGCTAGCTGTGAGCTAGCCATACGCATAAATAGCGGCGGGTGGTGACAACGTTGTAACCATTGTTTCTCTCTCTGCTGCCTTCTGTGTGTTTACGACAGCCTTGTCTGCTTGACCTGCGTGAGGCACCCGAGACTGTCGCACTGGTTTCGGAGCGACTGTTGCGCTCCTTATTCTAGCTTCCACTGCTCAACCTGCGATACCTCGACTGAGCAGTTCGACATGTCCGAGTCGATGAATTCTGCTGGCAAGAGCCGAGAGCTGCTGCTCAACGAGGAAAGTTCTGTCGACCTGTCGACTACCAAGGTTTGTGCAGCCGTGGTGGTGACTTACGGTAAGGGTCACTCGGTCGAACGCCAAGTGATTCTGACGACTGAACCGAACGCTAGGTCGACTCTCTTCTTACCTGTCGGAAAGTCGATAGCGTCTGACAAGTCTGTGCGCGGCACGGCGGTGCGCAAACTGCGTGAAGAGACTGGCTTGCTTGTCGATGAAGATGATTTAGAATTGTTTGACATTCTCACCATCGAGGGCATGCGTTGTTTCTTATATGCATCTAAGCTATCGGCGAAGCAGATAGCGAAGGAGATGCGCACACCAGAGAGATCGCACGTCTTAGTCATGTCGCATTTAGTAGCACCGGTGGTTGCAGCTGGTGAAGAACTAAATGCTGATGATGGCGGCGCTGCATTACCCGACGTCGCGCGCACCTTCCCTGAGAGTATCACCCTAGACCCGGAGTCTGAGGATTCGTACTCCGTGAGCATTGCATTGAACAGTCAAGGCAAGCCTGTGCCGACGACTGTGTGGTACCCTCCGTTCATGATTCATACTGCGGTAAGTGATTCATGGGCAACCATTTATAAGTCTGTGTTGAATGGTTTCTGGATGAACCGTTCATACCCTGAGCTTCCTCAACAATTCGCATTTAGGTATGACTCTTGTGAGTCCCCTATCTGGCATGCTGTGCATCGTTATCTAGTTGTAGATCCGATGGCAACAGACCTCAGCAATATAACAATCACTGACATACCATGGTATGAGACGCGTGATGCACAACTAACTGAGTCCCAGAGGAAGTCTGCTCAAACCCAGCCCAAGCAAGATGGCCAGGATGTCCTCAAGCTAGATGTATGGCTGACTGGACTACCGGAGCTGCTTGGCACTGTGGGACTGAAGTCCACAACTGCATCTGGTCTTGCATATGCCGTGCAGACTCTGAGTGGCAAGTTCCAGCGTTGGTGGCAGGGATTTGATTCCAAGCCTCCTTCGCTGCGTCCTACCAACGCTGCAGAGTTTGTGAAGGCAGTTAGAGACTCACCATTGATGCATGACATAGTGCATGATGCATGCATAGAGCTTGATGGCATCAAGCAGGTATCTGCTGGTCCCCAAGACTCTCCCTTGGATTATAAGGACTTTGTGCAGACCTTCAACGATGTCCTAGCAAGGACCAGACTAACCCTTCCTGATGAGTTCATGGTCCTTAAGTTTGCATCTGCATTGAGTCACAATAAGCTTAAAGAGATTGCCCATAAGTTTGTGACTGACCAGAAGCGAGCTGGACAACCATCGACACTCGCTGAGCTACAGCAGTATACAACGGCGATGGTTGGGAGCAACAAGGCGCTTGGCAATGCGGCTAAGCCTGTGGCCAATGGACATCCTGCTGGCAATGGCAATGGAGGACATGACTCCAGGAAGAAGTCCAAGGCTGCCAACATGAGCAAGCGCAACCGTGGAGATGATGCTCCACCTGTCGCAACCAATGGACGCCACACCAACAACGGCAAGAGGCAGAAGTCCAGCGACGGGAAGCAGAAGGGTAATAACACCACAACACCTGGCAGAAAGATAGTAGATTATCTTAATCATGTCAAAATGCATGAGCCTGAGAAGTATGCTAAGCATCTGGCTGCTAAAACATGCTTTAAGTGTGGTGAGGCTCACCTTCTGAAAGACTGCCCTAAGATGAAATAGGGGTGCCCTTATTCTGCTGCTGACAGCTCAGTAGATAGGGATGTAAGTGATGTTTGTGTTACATCATGCTGTCCAGTAACTGTCGAGTCGCATGACTGCGAGGTTACTGTTGCCGATATGTCATTGGCACCTGAGGTATCCGCATTATTGTCTAATGCACGTCTGAATGACGATATACCTGTGACGAGTACATGTTCGAGTGACGATGTCGTCATCTCTGAGAGTAGTAACGACTATGTTGAGTCGCCTACTGATGAGAACTCGAATAGTGTACGCGAGTCTGGTACGACTTTGCCAGTAGCCTGTGTAACGGGTGCTCGGAAAGTTTCGACTCATCGTCGCGTAAAGGCTCTGAGGCGTCGTATGCCTAGAAAGACTACAGTCAGTGCCGAGTGGCGACTGGTCGATAGAGTCTTCGATCCCTTACATGAGATGTTCCAGTTTACGCTGGAGGGCTGTGCGGATAATGAGGGTCTGAATACCCATCGAAACTTGCCGTTCTGTTCAGAACAAGATTCGATATTATCGCGCGACTTGTCGAATGAACGTGTGTTTATTCACCCTCCATGGCATATGACTGAGTCTATTGCGAGGCATTTTGAGCAATGCCGCAGTAGGGCTAAAGAACATACTGTAGGAGTGTTTGTATTGCCTGCATTTGATAGATTCAGTGCTTTGACAAAGCATTGGAAACTATTGCAGCAATACCCGGCATAGACACCTTTGTTCACCAGGTGGTCTGATAAAAATGCCACAGTCCAGGAAGATGTTAGACCGCCAAAGTATGGGGTTAACATTTGGTTAGTTTATGCTAACTGTGCTTTTCCTGATGACTTTGTACCTAAAACTGTCACAAGTCCAAATGTGAGTTTTAACGTGGACTCTGCAAAAGTTGCGGATTCTAGCGTTGGTATTGGTGAACGTGCATCTGAGTCTATAAATGAGTGTGATGCTGTCAATGTGACTGATCCATCATTTTGGAGTATGCAAAGGCAAAGTTTGCCTCAGATTGCTTCTTTGACTCGTTGGGATGACCCCAGGCCATTGTTGAAAGTTAATGTGACAATTAACGATGACGCCGTTGTGGATGCACTGGTTGATAATGCGGCATCTTTAGATTTTATATCTGAGGACTTTGTGCGCAGAAACAACTTGCAGATACAAAAGTTGAAAGCCAGAACACCTGTCCGTTTGGCTAATGGTCAACGTGTCTCATGTTACCATACAACTGTTGTGTCTCTGTCTGTTGGAGGACATGTATTTGAGAATCGATTATTTTATATACTGCGTGAGCTCAAAGTTTCCGACATTGTATTGGGTTTAACTTGGCTTGATGAAGCGCAAGTTACCATTAAGTATGGTACGGAACGTATCATGACTTTAATGGATGGAACCCATGTACCTGTTGTAATAGTGGGTCGTACTCCTGCATGTAGCATGATTACTTCCACTAGGGTACAAAAGTTGATGCGCAAAACTGCTCGTGCGTCTAAGCATAATTCTTTGGCTGAATTCTATGTCGTTGAAATGTCGGTTATAAAGGATGATCCTGACCTGCATTTAGACAATGCTATGACACCAGAGCAAAAGGATGCTATTCGTCATTTGTTGTATGACGAGTTTCCTGAAATTTTGCGTCCAGTCAACAGGCCGCCTGTTCATCGGCCATGGGATCACAAAATTGAGTTAACTGGCAAAATGAAACGCCAAAGACTTAATCGTTTGTCTCCCGCTGAACGTGCTGAATTGGATCGCCAACTCAAAGATGCGATTGCCGCTGGACTTGTTCGTCCTAGTCAATCTGAGTTTGGTTCGCCTATTCTTTTTGTTAAGAAGGCAGATGGATCCCTTCGGTTGTGTGTCGATTTTCGTGGGCTGAACGAGGTCACTCGAAAGGATATGTATCCTTTGCCGCGAATTGATGAAACGTTGGATTCTCTCCGCAATGCCCGTTGCTATACCCATCTGGATTTAGCATCAGGTTATTGGCAGGTTGCCATTGCAGAGGAGGACATCCACAAAACAGCGTTTCAGACACCTGATGGTCTATGGGAGTGGACTGCAATGCCATTTGGTTTGTGCAATGCCCCAGCCACTTTCCAGCGCATGATGAATGACATCTTGAGACCATTTTTGCGTGACTTTGTGGTGGTGTATCTGGATGATATATGTATATATTCAGATAAATATGATGACCACATAAAGCACCTTCGTTTAGTTTTTGAGAAACTGAATGAATGTAATCTGAGGTTGCAATTAAAGAAATGTTTCTTTGGCATGCAATCTATGGATTATTTGGGGTATACCGTCGCTGATGGTAAGTTGTATGTTTCAGAGGCCAAAGTAGCTGCAGTTAGGGATTGGCCTGTCCCTAAAACTCAGAGTGAAGTCAGAAGTTTTGTACAATTCTGTAATTTCTACTGTAAGTTTATTCATCATTTCAGTGATTTAACTGCACCATTGACTGACTTATTGCGTAAGTCTAAACCAGTTCATGTTGACTGGTCACCGGCGTGTCAGGAAGCCTTTGAGACCCTTCGTCTGCGACTGATTTCCGCTCCGTGTCTTTCCATTCCTTCCATGGGGGCGGATGCGACGTTCACCGTAGCGACAGATGCGTCCAACGTAGGGCTTGCTGCAGTGCTACTGCAGGATCAAGGAGGAGGTCCTCAACCAGTGAGTTACTGGGCGCGAAAGCTGAATGCAGCTGAGCGTGGTAATACCTACAGTGCTTATGATTTGGAAGCTTTGGCTGTCTGTGAATCAATTAAGCACTGGCGTTGTTACCTTGAAGGGTGCTGTCGATTCCTTGTTGTCTCAGATCATGACACCCTGCGTCATCTGCTCAGGCAACCGGCAGAAAGGTTGAACCGGCGACAAGTGCGCTATGTACGCGACTTGCAGCCGTTTGTTGGGTCCATATCTCTTGCATACCGAAAGGGCAAATGGAATGAAGCCGATCCGCTGTCGCGTAGACCGGATTTTAAGCCGATTGGTTTCGGTGGCTTATATTGGACCGGGGATGTGCCGGACGCGGCTGAATCACTCGTGAGTGAACATCGCCCATGTACTGCGGTATTGTCGGCTGTAAGTGCGTCGTCACTTAGCCTTGATGACAATATTCTCCACCTTATTAAGGCTGGATATGCAGAGGACGCGTTCTACTCCTTATGGGGGGGGGTGGAAGCAGTCCGGTCATGTGGTAGAGCACGATGGTTATTTTTGGAGACATGGACGTCTTTGCATACCAACCAATCGTGACATCATCAATAAGATATTGTATGAGCTACATGATTCTGTTGGTCACCGTGCTTATGCAAGCACCTTGGCACGTGCCTTGGACCGTTTTTGGTGGACACGCATACGACATGACGTGAAAACCTATTGTGAACAATGTTCGGTGTGCCAGCCCTTACCAGTACCGCCACGTCCATGGCATACGGTTGGTTTGGATTTTATAACCGAGTTACCTGAGAGTAATGGTTATAATACTATGTTGGTTGTGTGTTGCCATCTGTCCCGGCAAGCACATTTTATTCCAACCACAGTCAACGTGACTGGTGGACAGGCAGCTGAATTATTTCTGAAGGAAGTATTCAGGCTGCATGGAATACCTCGTGTGATCGTCTCTGATAGAGATCCACGGTTCCTGTCTGCATTCTGGCAAACTCTGTGGCGGAGACTTGGCACTAAATTGAACATGTCTAGTGGCCAACATCCTGAAACAGATGGTTTGACCGAACGCATTAATGCCATAGTCACTGAGTTGGCTCGTGCGTTTTGTTGTTTCGATGGTTCAAACTGGGTAGACCAGTTACCATTGATGGAATTTGCGTATAATTCCAACAAAGCACTTGGCATTGAGCATGCACCATTTGAGGTTATGTATGGTTTCAATCCTGAATCGCCTCCGGATGTATTGTTTGGTATGAGACCAACAATAGCATTCTCTCGTGATGCTCAGCAACGTATCCAAGATATGAAGGAGATTCACGAGTTGGTTCGGTCAGTGTTGGCTGTCCATAAAGATGAATTGACTGTTCGACCTAGTGTTAGGCAACATCGCAATCCTCCTATCTTCAATGTTGGAGATAGAGTATCTGTGGATACCCGTCTGCTTAAGGTCAAAGGTCAGCCTTGCAAAAAGCTGATGGACAAGCAGCTTGGCCCATTTTCTATTGTAGAGAAAATTGGCGGTCATAGTTATCGACTGAAATTACCTGCTGGTGTTAAGTTGCACCCAGTATTTCATGTTAATAACTTGAGACCCTGTCCCACTGCGCCGTTGCGCCCGCATGTACCTCTTGTTGTTGGTACCGGTGACGACTCTGATGATGAGTATGAGATTGACAAGATTACCAGCGTTAAGATCGGTTCCATGCCCGGTTTACGTGGTACTCAGTTGCAATTTCTTGTTCACTTTGCGGATGAGTCTATTGCCCCTGTTTGGCATCGTTTGTTTGATGTTAAAAGGACAATAGCATTGCAGGATTTTATGGCTACTCCCAAATGGTTGGACTTTGTAAAGTCACCTGAATTTGTGGAGCATATGCATAAATACCCGGCACGTGTGCCGACTGCAAATTAAACTGCCTGTGGAATGCTATTTCACACTGTTGTCAAGGGGGGAGAGATGTAGTGTGACAATAATGGCATACTCTGTACGGGTACTGTATGATCGTAGCATCATTCATGTACGAGTACCTGCTGCTGTATCGTATGTGTGAGCGCGTGTGTCACGCGCCACAATACGAGTACTGGTGGATGATGAATCATGAGATGAGTCCTACTGGTACCGGTACACTGTTCAGTAGTAGTTACGGGATAATACGCATGTGCGTACCCGTAGCGGGCATATATGTATAATGCACCTGCCTCTGTAACATCAGTTGTATACTTGTGTATAAACTGATGTGTCAACTACATGTGCGGAGGTCTCTAAGCGACGACCTCCTGTTCGACACTTCAAGGCACGACTCTCCACGGTGACGCGCTTAGCAGTGCGCGTGCCGCTTGGTGGTGGCTAGCTGTGAGCTAGCCATACGCATAAATAGCGGCGGGTGGTGACAACGTCGTAACCATTGTTTCTCTCTCTGCTGCCTTCTGTGTGTTTACGACAGCCTTGTCTGCTTGACCTGCGTGAGGCACCCGAGACTGTCGCATAGAGGGTACCCGTTGTATGTATCGTGGGCACGGTGTGGGCACCGCAAACACATGCACCAGACAGTCAGTGTGAATCCACATACACACTGCATTTTATTTGTTCCCCTCTCCAAAGGCTCACCTCCCTAGAGGGTCCCCTTCCCAGAGGCTCCCTTCCTCAGAGGGTCTCCGCCCCAGAGGGCCCGCTTCCCATAGTGGCGTCCCGACATCTATGCGATCCTCAACCGCATGCGATCCTCAACCGCGCCATGATGTCGTCTCGCACTCCGCGGTCACCCTCAATACGGGTGACCCGCCCCTCGCCCTCACTCCACCCGCGTCGACCGTGCCATGCGTTCATCGTGGCGTCCGTTCCCGTTCATCGCTATATATGTGTTCGGGGAGTCGTCGTTGTGACCGGTAAGAGCGGCCCGCACTTGCGTACATTTGGCCACCACGCTGCATCCTCCCCGGTGGGCGTGTTCCCTTCAACGCGTCTCGACGGCGCGCAGCCAGGCGGGACTAGGTTAGGTCACAGCGCTGGACCCTAACAGTAGGCGAGCGGGGTGATTGCGGCGTACCGAGGTACAATTCAAAGCCTCTGCGCGCAACTGCGCGCGGCATAACAACGCCCTCGTCATAATAATATCGTTTCCGCGGTGTGGAAAGAAACCCTGGATCCATTAATGCGAAGATCGCATAGCTAGACGACTATTGAACTGACCTACCAAATAAAACTGTAGCTGCGTTGCCATTCTGCCAATAACAGTTTCACTTTCGCCAGTCCTGTCCCGGGGGCGGGGAAAAAAACAGGCGCAGTAGCGTTGGACCCGCGTTCACGGGCGTGACGGCATTGTGCTGCGCTCAAGCCCCAGACTCGAGGCGGCGAGTGGGCGGCGGGAGCGGAGCCGCCCCTCACCTGACACGCGCGGGCGCCGTGAGAGCGAGGCGAGACCGGTGCGTCGGGTACTGGCTCTCGTGGATAGCGCAAGTCGCTGGCAGCCCCCGCCCAGTCGTGCGCCCTGTGGCCGCCGTTGGAGAACTCCATTTAAGCCGCAGTTGTGTATCTTAGCTGGGAGATAATTGCGAGTACTCTGTCTTTTCAGCGCAAAGGCTGCACTGGATGAGTGTGCAGCCTAAGGTGCTTTCAATCCACCTTTCACCCAAGTAGATAGGGCGCGCTGTTGAAGACATTTCTCATGGGGGATGCCGATGGCGTTGCACTGTCATCGCTGGAATGGGCATTTTGAGATAGCAGATGGAGCGACGGGAATCCCGGGTGACTTGGTAGCGTGGCGCACTTAGGGGAGCACGGGCTCAAACATGACGTTCCGGGGCCTCATCCGCAGGCACAATTGACAATCCACCTGCCAATTCGCACGCGCTGATGCCGGGTAATGTCCCAGGCTCCCCATGGCTACGACCAAGTATCGCCAGTGGTCGCCAGTCGTTGGAGCTTTTTGATGATTTACTGCGACCTCCCTCCCCGCCCGCCTCTCCGGCTCTGACATCCCTCGCCTCCTCGCCCCCCTTACCCTGGCAGGTGGTCCATGCGCAGGCTTGCGGTGGCACTGTGCGCCCTAGCTCTGGCGGCGCTGTGCAAAGCGCACACCGAACCGTGGTGCTTTGCGCTGCGGGAGCACTGGGAGAACCCGGAGGAGCAGGTGCGGCTGTACACGCATGCGTACCTGCCCGCCGCTGGCGAGGCCCCGCGCCGGGCCACCTGCCCACGGCGGCAGTCCACGGAGTATGCGCTGGACCCGTGCGGCGGGCATCCCCTGGCAGCCAAACCGCGCATCGCCGCGCTGTCCAACGAGTGCCGCATCCCGCCTCGCTTCTTCGACGAGGAGTTTGCAGCGGCGATGCGCGGGCGGGCGCTGTGGCTGTGGGGGGACGCCACGATGCGCGAGCTGTTTGAGACCATCCTGGCGTGCAACGACGTGGAGGGGGCGCCGGTCTCCCCTGTAGGCGGGCCGGACGGTGAGCCTCACAGGCAGGGTAGCGAGGAGCGTCAGGCTACCAGGGGCGCGCAATCGCACGACAGCGCGCAGCCGCGCGGGTGGAATCAGATGATGCAACTGGCGCAGCGCTTTGCGACGGGGCTGCCCCCGGAGCTGGCCCAGCCGCCCACCTACGCAGCGTGCCGCCACATTGCCTGTGCGGCGCTGCCCACCGGGGTGCCGGTGTGCTTCATGCACCACGGCGGCGGGGGGATCAGCGAGGGCTCGGAGGGGCCTGGCGGCCCGGACATCCCCTGCCTGAGCGTGCCGGCCCCGGGGGACATAATGTTGCTCAACTTTGGAGCGGGGAAGGCACCGCCCCACACTGCGCTGCTCCGCGAGGCGCGGCGGCTGGCGGAGTGGAAGCGGCAACGGGACGCCACGCGTGTGGGCGCGCCGCAGCTCATCTGGCGCGAGTTCTTGCCGGAGCACTACAACGCGTCGGGCGGCTGCCTCGCGCGCGTCAGCATCCACCGCATGATGTCGCTCAACGGGGCCAACGGTGCGGTGGCGCCTCTGCTGGCGGCGGCGGGCGTGCCAGTGCTGCCGGTCTGGCGGCTGGGGGTGCAGCTGCCGTGGGCGCACCCGGGCGGCGACGACTGCACCGCGTGGTGCCAGTACGAGGGTGACGCGCTGGAGGAGGCGTGGAAGCTGCTGCAGCTGCTGGTGCTGGGGCTGCTGTCCGCGGCCGCGGAGGGCGTGCATGACCTGTCGGAGGCGCACAACATCGAGCTGGGAACCCAGCTTGCGCTGCAGCATGGCGTCACGCTGCTGCTGGAGTCGCCCCTGGGGGGCGGGTGAGCACCTGGCGCGGCCACCACCTGGCGGACGCGGGCAACTGGCGGTGTAGCATCCGGCCCAGTGGTTGCTGCCAGGAGCCGAGCGGCATATTGCGACAAGGCCTGAGACATGGCCACAGAGGAATAGCCAAATCGGCCCTCAATACGCGTCAGCAATCGTCAAGCTACCGATGGGGGCAGCGTGCCGCAGTAGCAGTTCTTGTGGTTTCTCCTGATTGTCTACCGTTTATACATTTAATACTTATATTTGCATATGCAGCACCAGGATTTTTGTATCCTGCCAAGTGGTGTCCGAGAAATTGAGAATTAGTCAATGAATGTCGAAGTGGGGGGGGGGGGGGGGGGGGGTCTCTTTTGGCAGAGGCATAATTTTTTACATGCCACTAAGTGCAGGCTTTGTTGCTAGAAGCAAAACATACATGCATGTTTTTACTATCCCAGTCGGAGACGCCACGCGATCCTCACTCACTGCCGAGTCGCCATCCGACGCCGCTGCCCGTCGACTGCCATTTCATGAGCGATACGTAGCGCTTCCCCCAGTCGCCGCGCTTAGACGGGCTTCCTCTGGCCGGGATAGTCGCCCCCGCTTATTGATCGCTGCTTCTCTCCTCGACCTCCACCCCCATCACTTCGCTACTCCAAAGGCTCGTCCCGTAACCATGTAGGATTGCAGATAATCTTCGCGCGATGCGGGTAAAACGCTGCGAGTGAGCGAGAGAGTCTTCAGTACGTCCGGGAAGCGCCAAAAACACCGCACTGGTGAGCCGCAGCGGCGCAGCGCATGCCAAGCAGTCGCGAATACCGCGTTGATGCGGCCTGATTGTTGGAGTTTGCTGTGGCTGGTTGTTCTCCTGGCGCCGGCGGCGGGATGTCAATAATATGTTTTATCCTATTGGGTAGCGCGCGATTGCTATGCTGTAATACGATGGCAACGTGCGACATGAGATCGCCGCCCCCGGCCCGCCATTGTTGGGCAGAGTCACGGTCGTACTGCTACGTTTCGGCGCGAGAGGGCTGCTCCGAAACCATCATTCTAATGACTAAATGTCACAAACATAGAGAAATAAAATATCGAATATATTATCATAAATAATATTTTATACATACGCGAGGTCGTCGCCGCCAGCCCGCCATCATTTGGCAGAGTCACTCTCGCAGGGATCGACGCAAATGAGAGTGCTCCGAAACCATAATTCTATTCACTAGAATTAGTATACACAGCACTCAACAGAAAACTTTGCACAAAGAAGCTGCCGTATCCTCGCCTGTGTGCCTAAGCCATGGGGCTACAGGGCCATGGCGCCTCGGGTTTCAGTTCACGCAAAGCCTACGTCAAGGAGGCAGCCGTTTCGTCCGGTCATCGCACTTGAAAAAAAATGTTTTTTCCGACATTGATAGAACCACCAAAACACACTCCAGGCACAAGGGAGCTACATGTCAAGGCGGCGTAGCTACTAAGCGTCCGTCGCATTTGCACGTGCGTTCATCCTGGTGGTGGGTGGACTTTAATCATGGGATGTATAACGCACAAGTTTGAGGCCAGTTAATGCATGCTTGCTACCGTGGCAATGCATGGGCATTTCCATAACAGTGTGCCAAAATTGCAGACAATTCTCCACAGTTTTCAATCCCACAATTTTGTAAGCTGCAAAATAGGCGACGCCGGCTGCGCCTCGCTGGGTTAAAGTAGTACTTACAGTGCTCTTGATTCCAAGGAGGCGTGCTTATACCACCTGCACAGTGGCGGGCTAAACGCGGGCTTGCTTCCACCAACAACAATTTCTCGAGTAGCGCACACGTCCGCGCACATGTTGTAGCACATGTCACCCATGACCAAACGGTAGGAGCCGAAGTTACGATGGGGCCGACGCGACATGGAGACCCATCCATAAGGTCCTTGCGCCTGGGAGCTTGCGTAGAGTGGCACATTACATGTTCCCATCATTCGCCTCGCCCACAATGAGTTGGCTAGCTGGCATACCAGAGTAGGGGGGATCTTTGACAGGCAATCGAATTTCTCGGAACGATGTGATAATAACTGAATGATCTAGCAAGCCTCAATCGCAGATTCTCTAGGGCGCTTTTCAAATCTTAATCCTGATGAGACGGCGAAATCTTATGAGTTTCCGCGTGACCGCAAGATTGCTGCTATTTGCATGGCGAACAACCTGTTTGCGACTGTCCCATGCAGCCCGCTAGCTGACCATAGACGCTAAACCATGCGCTGAGCAGCACGGAGTGGGTGGGTAACACGTGTATCTCGACGAACATGGGAGAAAAACATGGTTCTTCATGTCCAACTGTCGGCGTGCCGTGCGCTTAAACGGCACAGTCAAACCCGCCACAACCCCGGTTTCCTACACAGTCATGTTACACTGATATTGATAAATGACAGGGGCTGCGCGCGCACCGCACACCGTCGCATTGACCCCAACACACCATGTGCACGTCCTTTCACGAGTTCCCCGCAATGACCGCAACGGCATAGGTTTATTCTGCGTGGTTTATCGACTAGAAGCGCCCAAATCGAAATCACTCCCATCAAACATGTGGGGACTTTTTTGTCCTGCTGTACTGCATATATATCTAACCTCTACTCCACATAAGTTCCAGGCCCTTTTCGCAAAACCAGTCAGTAAGCGTCAGTGTTATCAATAGTTTACACGTCCTATGAAGATTTTACGCCTGATCAATTTACTCCTAATCATCAGGGACGATGGGCCGCACAAATGCGGAATCGCAGGCGGGCACTCAGGTACAAGGATAATTGACCCGACTTTGATTTTCCTAAGTCTACTTATACTACGACTACTACATTTAATTCACCAATCTCGAATAATCTCGATACCAAGTTCATGTTGTGCAAGTCACTTGGGATGCTCCATGGCCGTACATGAAGAGTAAACTTCAAATGGCAGAGAAGGGGCCAGGCCGTGCTGTCCTGCAGCGCCGGGGCCCGACGGAATTCTTCGAAGCTTGGACGAACATCGGGAGCAAAATATGATTCTACGAATAGATGGGCAGCTGAATATAGGGTTTATGACCTGGACTCTTGAAAATCGCACATTTATGATCAGCCTTTATCATCATAGGGTCAAGTTGAGCAGCTGTTGAAAAAACCCGTTCACTACTTTTGACGCCTGAAGTGCCAACAACGCATGTGAAGGAATCGTTAGAAGCGTAATGTTATCGTCGTAGTCGCTACATCGGCCGTCCGTATTTCTGTATTGCTAATCTTATTACTTTCAAACAATGTACGTAAACTTTTCCTGAAATACGCCGGGAATACACAATCAAACAAAGCCCTTTCTTACTGCTCCCCGAAATCAATAATTCGCAATACGACTAAAATTTATTGTCTGCCAGATTTCTTTCAAAAGACAAAAAAATCAAGACATTTTCCATTCCATTCCTATTCTGATCTAGGAATCTAATTGCCGCACTTGCATCCTGGCACCTGGTTAGCCCGGTACCTGTAGTAGCGGGTACCGGTGGCCCTGCCAGTTACATTATTTCAAAATATCAACTCTTTCCTGCCGCTAGTATGATGAGTACAAATCGAGTATACCCATGGTGTGTATCTATGAGGGCTCGTGGCCCCAAGCGCGTCTATCGTCCCGACGGGCATTGTCGGTCGTACGTCAAGTATCGTCTCAGAACCCCCCCCCCCCCCCCCCTCCGAACGGCGGCCAAGCTTTATGCCCCATTCGCGGCGACCTGTCGTTCGTATCTTGCATCATGGCAATGGTGCATTGCATTTGAGCATACTACTTCCTCTCCACCGCACTATGGAACTTATGGCTGATGGGATCCTGTATTCTTTGGCGGCCCCTAAGTCATTCGCCGGGGGGGGGGGGGGGGGGCTATCTCCTGGCTGGACAAGCAGGATTGATCCGCGCTTGAGTTCCCTTCTGCTGGGTCCCCTTTTGCTGGTCCTGGTTTTCTTTTGACTGATTCTTTTTGGACTGGTGTATATTTACGGGATTTTTCTGTTCCTACCACTGCTAACTACGCTGCTGTGTCGCTGCGCCGGCACAAGTAATCATCACCTAAGTGCTTTCTCTTGCGAGCAGCCAGTCACATTTTCTGCGGTCATTGCTAGTCAATATTGCTGGTTATTTCTTGCCGCCCCCGGGAAAGGCAATAGGTTGAACATGACGACCGGCGAGAATATATGTACAGCAAGAGGGTGATTTGGACATGACAGGCGCCTTGTTGCAGCCTCTTCGACGGTTGCTGGATGGGCTCCGTGAGGGTGATGATGTGCTATCGGCGCTGCACCTAATGGCGGATGGCCCACGGGATGGGAATCAAGACATCGATTTCACTGTGTAGCAGTGCTGATACGTAGGTGCTGTAGGCTCTGAGGGCGTTGAACACTGTATGAACGAAGTGCGCACATTCGCCCCAACAGCGTACACTACCCATCTAGCATTGCATGACGACGGCATGCCATCATGTCAGTGGCACAGTACTAATGTGGCATCAGGTTACAAATACGGCGATGGGAACTGATCGCAGGGTGTGAACTGGCTGCTCTGCGCCCCAAAAGTTACTCTTACCATCCGGCGTAGAGCTCAGCACAGGGTCTTGCGCCCCTTGGGAACCCCTACTAGGTTGCCGGCCTTACTGACATGATGTAATGGCGAGAATGTATAAGCAAGTGAGATGTGCTGTGGAGATGTAGTACCCCCTCACAAATTCTTGAATGTATCTACTTGGGTCGCAATCGTAAATTGAGGGCTGCCTTGCCTCGCCAAAGAGTGCCCGCCGGCCGCTAGGGCGCAGCGCCTCAGTACGGCGGCACCCCGTCGTACGCCGGCTCGCCCGGGTTGCGCATGAAGTGCAGCGGGCTGCGCACAGCGTCGCTGCCGTAGT
Organism: Tetraselmis striata; assembly: GCA_006384855.1. Lineage (NCBI taxonomy): Eukaryota > Viridiplantae > Chlorophyta > Chlorodendrophyceae > Chlorodendrales > Chlorodendraceae > Tetraselmis > Tetraselmis striata. The sequence continues at coordinate 338,077 of VCJN01002769.1, forward strand.
AGAAGCCGCTGCCCTCCAGCTCCGCAAACAGGCAGTGCACGATTGCGGTGGTGCCCTCCTCGGGGGTCTTCGGCGCGCCGTAGCCGGCTGTCAGCTTGGTGTCAATGAAGCCGGGGGTGATGACGCTGACCAAGAGCTCCGGGTGCTGCTTGGCAAATAGCATGGTGTAGCTGGCCAGCAGCGCCTTGGACAGGCCGTAGCCGCCCATGCTATCCGAGGCCGAGCCCAGCCCGTGCTCGCCATGCGCCCATGCTTCAATCTTCTCCCAGCTCTCTGGCGGCCGGCATAGGAAGGCCTGCGCCTCGGGCGGGCACTTCCCCACGTACATCGGGCCAGCGCCGGAGCCGACGTTGACAATGCGGCCGCCTGCGGGGCTGAGTAGAGGCGTGAAGGCCTCGCAGACGCGCTTGGGGCCGAGCAGATTGGTGTTGAGCACCTGCTCGGGGCTCGTTTGGGACTGGAGGCCGACGCCTGTGGGAGCGCGTCAACAGTCAGGGTTCCTCCCTCTGGACAATCCCCCCCCCCCCCCCCCCCCCGCGGCTCCCTACTGAATCCGAGAGCGGTGATGCGACGGGCAATGGTCATTAGGGAGGGCGGAGGAAGCTGACTAAGCAATACACACATATACACATAGGAACTGCACCGCCAATCTGTAGTGGATTTTCCTGACTATACCCTGGCCTGCGAGAAGGCGAGTAAGGGTTGTGTGATACCACGATCGCGACTTACCCGCGTTGTTTACCACCGCGTACAGTTTGTCGCCGCCCAGCCGATCCGCCACCTCCACCGCCGCCTTGCCCACGGACGCATCGTCCGCCACATCCATAACCACCAGCTCCACCGATCCGCCGCATCCGTCCGGCAGCGCCTTCGCTATTGCCGCCGCCGCCGCCTCGCCGCGCTCCGCGTTGCGGGCGCCCATCAGCACGCGACAGCCGTGCTCCGCAGCCAACTGGCGGCACAGCGCGGCGCCGATCCCCGCGTTGCCGCCCGTCACCAGCACAGCGCGCGCCATCGCCTCGGTAACTCGCCTGGCGTGTCTGTGGATGGGATGCGAATTTAGAAAATTCTCCGCCCTCGCTGACAGTGGTGCAAAGCGCGAAACTGGTGGCGGCGAAGGTCCGTGTATTAAGATCTAGCTACAGGGTACCGGTGAAGACGAATTGTTGCGCAGCATTTGCCGCTGAGCCGCCCTGCCGTCGACACATGAGAGGTGCACGCTCTGCACCATCTGGTCGCTACAGCGGCCCATACGCCGATACGACGCAGCGACGGACGCCTAATACAGTACACCCAGGACGATAGAAAAAGAACTCGGATGAAATTTGTCCTTTACCGCTACACATAGGGCTCATAATTGTATTAGGTAGGTAGTTCACCCGATGAATCTATTTCCTAGCCAGCTCTTTTTTTGTGGCTTTTTCGCCCTACTCGGGTGAATCCCTTGCGGCGTCCCTACGACGGCTGTTCAGGCAGCGATCCAGCGATTTACGGAAAGCCCTACTGGGTAGGCGACGCTCCGTTATAGTCAAATAGCAAATTGCCGAAGCATTCCGCATAGCTAATTGAAGGCCACGACGGAATTTGTTGGAACACGGTTGGATCACTGTCACCGTCCGCCCTACCCGTTTGGGCGTCGGCCCATTCGAGTAATAATGCGAGTTTGGGCAAGCCCCACCCCGCGGAGCAAAGCATTTTGGGAGTGCGATACATGTGCAACAAAAAAGACCAGCTCTTCACCGATATTAACGGCCCGCTGCGGTTCTCAAGCACTATGGCCGTGCGGTAGAGAACCTCGCTCCGCAATGGCTTGCTCATCCTGGAGCGCACCAAGGCGGCGGACTATACAACGCGGTGTGGCGGGTACTGGGGCGCACCCTAGGTGGCCTATGTCATGCCGACACAAGCTTCCACCGAGACATGGGCTGGTGGGGCTCCATGTAGTCGAGGCGCGGGAGAAGCAAGAGCATCATCGGGCGACTGCGGCAACTCAGCGCGACGGGAAGCACAAGAAGCGGGCGAAGCGACATGGGCCTCCTATCTTGGCCTTTGCTAGCCTTTTTTTTGCGTGCCTACCTTATGTGCAAGGCGCGAGGCTTCGTCCAAGGGTTTGCTCCATGATTATGCTTTGCCCCTTGCCCTCTACTCATGTCCAGGCTCAACCCCTCCCCTTGAGACCTCATGGACCCGCCTGCGGTAGGTGCTGGGGGCCGCACCGGGTCATGGCAAGTGGAATCGCACGCTGACTCCTCTTTCCACGCATGGTTGCGTGTCCCCGTTATGGCCCGAGCTGGTTTACATCCGTTTTTCGCGCGTTCCGTGCTGCGGCGGTCGGCTTCCTGATCCTCAAACAATCGCATACGAGCACAACGGGTCGCGAGGGGGATGTCGCGGTGGATTCCCGTACAATTACGCTTTTTGCCGAGAATCCAAGACCCACATCCCGGACAAATTGATTCCGCTTTGCAGATTTCGCAGTCAGCCCATCCGGAGATCGCGGATCTCTTGCATGTCTTTGTTCGTTACCGGGCCGCGGTGCTGCCCGCGGCTACGCACTTCTGGTCTTATGCATGGGAGTTACCCGGTGACCACCCTGGGTCCTGGACGTCGGACACGTTTACCCAGTGGGTTGCCGTCGCCTCCCACTCTGCCAGGCCCTCAACGAGCGACCACCCCCCGGCTTCTTTTGGTCGCCCCACAGCCTGCGCAGCGGCGGCGCGTCCGCAGCTGCTTCCGGCGCTAGCGTCCCCCTATACCCAAGGTTTGCTAGCTCGGCGACTAGGTCAGCAGCAACGTCATTCATAACTGCATCGTCCCCGAAATTCTGGACTCCGCCGGCGGCCGGTTCTTTTTCTCGTGTTTGACCCCGATGGCGTTTCGGCATGCGTGCGCCGTCATCGGCAGCTAGTCCACTAGTCCATTGGCCGTTTTCCGGCTAGACATGTACCCTTCGGTTTTCTTGGTAAAACGAGACTCGCACTGTGTCCAACCATTGTTCAAGAATTAAGTGAGACTAGTCAGACATGCCGAGTGGCGCGGGCATTTCGATTCGCGCCGTTACTCGCAATTCCCTGTCGGTTGTTGCTACTACTTAACACGACGACGCGCCGAACTTTCTACTAACTTAGGAATTCCCGAAGTATGTAGAGTGGCGGATGTCAGTTGTTCCAGCTGGCCGTCGACAGCTCCCGACCTCAAGTCCCGAATTTTTAGCACTACTTATTAGGTGATGCCGCAGGTGGCCCTGCGCACATCCCTTTGATGTAACGCTTCTCGCACCCACCGCAACCCACCCGACGTCCCTACTCGTTCGTTCGTGTGCTGGCGGGTGTTCTATAATCAAGCCACACCCGCCATTTTTGGCAAACGAGACTCACCCTGTGTCTAGTCTCGCGATGAACACACCGCAACATGGTTTCGGGACGCGCCTATCGCCCCGGGCGTCGTCCGGGCACAGAGTCCGGCCCTAGGCGTAGCTCCAGGCGTCAAAGGAATGAAGGGGTGGGTCTTAATCCACATCTCGCCAAGTTGATTGCCGTCCTGTGATATATCTTCATCTTCCCTCTAAAGCAACAATGATGCTTTGTTTTGCTATGTATACCTGGTACCGAACGGCTCGCTGTACCGCGGGGCGGGCACCTATTTGAAGTTGAGTTGTGAAAATCTGTGGGCTTCCGCGGCGATTGAACCGGGGGCGGTGCTTGACCGGGATCGCTCGGGAGTCGGCGACTTGATTCTTGAGACGAGTGGGGTGCGCCCACCGGTCCGCTCGCGGCCGTCAGATTTGACGCTATCGGGCTGGCGGGGGGGGGGGGGGGATTACATGATCAATTTCGCGTTCGTGTCCTTCAGCACGACCCCCAGTTATTGGGGCAACGACCCCCGCTGGTGCACCCCGGGGATCGCGGCAACCGAGGCGGAGCACAGCAAGCTGGCGGTGGACCGGGCGTCTTCCGCCCCGGTGCATGGTATTCACCGGCACTACCCTTTTGTAATTGAGGATTGCGGCAGCCTCGGAAAATCCGTTTTGACAGTGGTATACATTTTCGCGGTGTTGCTTGCTGTGTGCAACTTCTTTGGCGGTCCTTCCGCCCCGACTTCATTCTTCCTTCGTGATCAGTCCGTCCAGGCTCTTCGGAACTTTGTCGGTAGCAACCAACCTGTTGAATTCCGCCATCACATGTCGCGTATGCGAATGGGTTGTTGCAGCGAGTTTTTGCTTGCATGCATGGTACCTTGGGCGGCATTCTCTGTTGGAATGCAGACGGCCAAGTCTGATGCGTATGCTCGTGATCATTCCGCACCCTCTTCTGTTGCTCCTTCCACCTTCCACTTGACGTTTCCTATTGCCTTTTCGGGTGATTTTTTGATCGCCTGTTGCAGCTAGCTACTGTAATTATTACTTTCGACGCATGTAGTAATCCTTATTTATACCAGTTCATACCATAGTCTGTCCGCCAAGCCCAGCCGTCGGTACACCCACGCCTTGCATCACCACGCATGGGCCCTGCTCAAGCATTGCATGCAACACAAGGCGGGGTATTGCCTCCGCAATTGTCTTCCGTCCGAGGTGGAGGCCTTTGCGGAGGCGGTGTATGCCACCATCCTCGCGGCGGTCGAACGGGTGCTAGGGGTGTCTTTTGATGCCTCCACGTACGGCACCGACACCAATCCGGTGGTCACCGATTTCTTGGCGGAGCTTTTGCACGACCCCGACCCCATGGCAGCGGAGATGGCTACCTTGAGCGAGGATGCAGTGGCCAGGGCGCGCAGCAGGCTTCACCTCCCCACTCGGTTGAAGGGAGCTGGCATCCGCCGCATAGCTACCGTTCGTGATGCCGCCTTCATCGGCTGCATGAATGCCATCCTCCCAAGGTTCTTGACTAGGAACTCTGGCACCAACACCCCCACCCCTGCCTGGTTTCTTCGACCCACAGCTCGGGTCCGTACTTGGCCGAGGCAGCTTAAACGCAACTTCTTCCGCCCGCCAGTATGACCACTTCCTCAACGATGCTCATGGGTCGGACAGCTACGCCGCGGAGATGCCCGAGGCGTGGGGCCGCCTCCAAGCGGCTACTGTTGGCCATCTCGGCGACGCAGATGCGCGCCAGATGGAGCGGGAAGTGGAGGCTGCGTCGGGCTCGCAAAAGGAGCTGACGGCATTTCTAGACCATGCCAACAACTCTCGGCTTCGAAATGAGGTGTGCGCTCTCCCTGCCACATGTAGGGAACGGATCTTGTTCAACCAGCTCGACGCGGCGTCCGGCATGTGGACAGTGGCCATCCCCACCGCGCGGACAGCCATGACTCCGCATGAGCTCGGGGAGGTCGCTGCCGGGTGCTTCCTTCTGCCTAGCCCGTGCGTGGCCCGGTGGTTGGGAGCCAGATCATTCTGCCCTCGACGGAGCACAACCCCGTCACTGTTTACCTATACGGCGACGCGCTCATGAACCTCCCGGCGCCCGGAGACGCTCACTGGCATGTACAACACGACGCTATCGCAGATGCCTTCCGCGATCACTGTGTTCACGACCTAGGAAACTATCGCGGTACGGCGGGAGGTAGATGACTTGTTCCAGCAGGCAGTGCCTCTCGGCAACACCGTACCCAGGGATGAACTCAAGGACCTAGTGCCGGACGCAGAGCTCTCCCTTCCGGCGTTCAACGTAGTGACCGGGAGTTATGATCCCCGGAGCTTGAAGTACACGCTCCTGGAGTTCAAGACTATGCGGTACGGGGTCAAGTACACTTCAGTGCCCCCGGCCACGGCTGTGGATCGGTTTGAGCGCTCCCTGTTGGGCGACATACAACGGGGGTTGGCTGCGCGGGATGCGGCGTGGCACAACACGGAGCCCGGACAGAAGGGTCCTCTTCGAGACATCCTGGATATGTCGGAGTACACGGGCATGGTCTTCGGCACAGTGGGTGAGGTGAGCAAGGGGGTGCACCGCACAGTGCGTGGTATGGCATGCTTGGCTGCGGATCGGGGTGCCCTCTCATCGCGGGGCACTCGGTGCATCACCCGGGCTCACCAGGAGGCCTTGCTCGCAAGAGGTTTCCTCGGGGTCCTGAGCTTGGTTGCCGCTCGAGAGCGCGCTCGCTGCCTCATCAGACGGCGCAGATTCGTCTGCCATCCCGTTGCTGAAGCTGCACAGCACGTCCGAGGATCACACACACACACACACACACGTGCACGCGTGGCCCGGACTCTGAACCGTGTGCGCATCACTCATCCATACCGCATTATGCGGGATGCGGGCCGCTTTTAGGCGGGTTGCTGTGTTGATTTTCTAACTCTGGGGAACTGCCCGTATTGTAATAATTCACACCAGTCTATACCATATCATCGACCGTCGGGCATCAGCGCAGCGAGGGTCGTGGCAGGTCCCAGTGGCTCAGCCCAATCAGTATCTCATACAGGTAGCGACCATGTAGATACGGGTAAGGATCACCGGTAGCTCCGCCTACCAGTACGTTCCTGCCTCGCAGCAGCCCGCGCCTGGCGGCAGCTGCACAGCATATGCCAAAGTCTCGCTCTTCCATCGCTGGTGAATTGCGAGTCAGCCTCGCGCCGCCTGTAGCATCGTGCAATAGAAATAGTGGACGGAGGGCAGCACACCTCGCCCACTGCTGCTGCGCCACGTCATCAGCCTTCCAGGTACGCGAATCGCGCGCGTGAGCCACGTAGCTGGCGAGTCCAGTCGCCGCAACGCCCGCTCAGTCTCGCAGCTGCCGACAATGGAGGGACCCGCTGTGCTGTCAACGCCCGCGGCGCGTGCCGCCTGCTACGGCCGCCACCCCCGCCAGCCCGTCGCCGGTACCTTCTTCGCTGTCGCTCAGCCGCGCCTAACTTCACCGGGCTTCAAAAATTCCCTGCAGGCGCTATCCAGCCGACCAGCGATCACACTGCACCGACGAGCGCCGACGCGCCGGTCGATGCGGATTCAACAGCGCGCCACTGTCCTCGCGGCCGGCGCCACCAATGCGCCGCACAGCAGCGGCAAGGCGATATTGGTGACGGGCGGCAACGACGGCATTGGCGCCGCGCTGTGCCGCCAGTTGGCTGTGGAGCACGGCTGTCGCGTGCTGATGGGCGCGCGCAACGCGGAGCGCGGCGAGGTGGCGGCGGCGGCGATGGCGAAGGCGCTGCCGGAGGGGTGCGGCGGGTCGGTGGAGCTAGTGTTGATGGATGTAGCTGATGACGTGTCCGTGAGCAAGGCGGCGGCGGAGGTTGCGGGACGGCTGGGCGACGATAAGCTGTACGCGGTGGTGAACAACGCAGGTAAGGCCGCGTTCAGCCCAGATAACCTGCATGCCAGGACTATTGTAGGCATGGCGCATGGACTATTGCCAAGCGCATACTGTAGGCGGTGGCATCATCTGAAGAGACTGCTACCGGTACCTATCATGTGGGCTGCCCAAATTTTGTGAAGAATTGTCCAGTAAATTCTCACAGCCGTCGATTTTGCTGGCAGGGATCGGCCTCTCGTCTGCTCTTACCAGTGAGCAGGTGCTCAACACCAACCTGGTCGGCACCAAGCGTGTCTGCGACGCTTTCACACCGATGCTCAGCCCCACGGACGGACGCATCGTTAATGTCGGCTCCGGTGGGGGGCCAAACTATGTGAACAAATGCCCACCAGAGGCGCAGTCTTTCCTGTGCCGGGCGCCAGAGAGCTGGGAGGAGATTGAGGCATGGGCGCACGGAGAACATGGGCTGGGCTCGGCCGCGGACATCAATGGTGGCTACGGCGTATCCAAAGCCCTTGTCGCATGCTACACGATGCTGTTTGCCAAGCAGCAACCCGAGCTCCTGGTCAGCGTTGTCACCCCAGGCTATATTGCGACCAAGCTGACCGCTGGCCGCGGCGCCACCAAGGCCCCGGAAGATGGCACGGTGTCCCTGAAGCACTGCCTATTTGCGAAGCTGGAAGGCAGCGGCTACTACTACGGCAGCGACGCTGTGCGCAGCCCACTGCATTTCATGCGCAATCCAGGCGAGCCGGCGTACGACGGGGTGCCGCCGTTTTGACAGTTTGACCCCTCCCCGCCCCCCCCCCATGGCATTACCTCCATGCCTACGAAAGCCTGCGCTTCCATCACTTGAGTGCACAAATGGGAGACAATTAGTTTGAATTCAACTTTGAACTTCATTGGGAAGACGGACTAAACATTGATCCCTTCAAAAATTGTATGGAGGCGGCAAGTTGCAAACCTACCTCCTGCGCACCATGTACAATTTAGACTTAAGTAGCCCTCGCCATGCCAAAATCTTGCCGATGGTGCGTGTATCACGATCCATGAAAAGTTTAAAGGAATTGCTGTATGGAAATCATGAAACATCTATGTGCCACAAGGGGTGTTGGTCTCGCAGCTGCGCAGTCATATGTTGCCCATTACGGTATGGGCAGAAGCACATCTACGCGTACACAAATGCTGCCCATATTGGCGCGCATATTAGCTTAGAATTATACGAGTTTGCCTGTTTGATGATTACTAACACCACCTTGCCCAACACAATATCCAGACAACAAGCAATTCCGTGCTACAAATAACCAATCCCGGATGACCTGGCATATATTTTCATGCGCATGATTTCCATATAAAACAAAGTTATGATCTAATGAATTACTGATGTGCCAGTGTTGATTATGTATTGTGCGACAAGGGTGCACCCTGTCCTACGGAGGGATTCATGTTGGTATCAATACGTGGAGTAGGAGAAGAGCAATGTTGAGCGGGTGTGTGCTCATTGTAGTACCAAAATTAGGGGGGGGGGATTTGGATTTTAATGGATTGCAACACCCATAAAGTAGTCTCCAGCAAACGTCAGCATTTACAGCTGCACCGCTGCATGCCTTTTATACTGTAGTATTGGCGAAGCAGTTGTGCCGTCTGCGTATGTATGGATAGTATAAATCAACATGAGACGATAGCAGCAGCCCTGCGTTATTAATCTATTTTTCTTCCGCGCCTTCACCTACGAGTCGTACCGCGGGCGGTACCAAATCCTTTTACAGCAGCGCGAGTTGCGTACTACAATGACGTAGGTCGCTACCTGCTGAAGTCCAGGAACGGGTACAGTAGTTTTTTTAAAATAATTCAAATACATTATTTACTCTCAGGGCCGGTGCTGAGGTGGATGGCCACGTGTACATACGTACCTACCGCCCTCGTACCGGCGGGCCTACCTGTACTACTGTGGTTTTTTTCCCCCGCCCCCGGGGCAGGACTGGCACCAGTGAAACCCTTGCGGCACCAGTGAAACCCTTACTATTTACTGATGCTGCTATTTACTATTACTGATGCTGCGCTGCGGGCCGGACTTCGTAGTGTATCGAAAGAATTATTTTTATTATTCATCGTTCTTAATTCATCACAGCAAAGCAGATATACTAATAGCGATGTCTAAAGTCGCTATGTCTAAAGTTATTCCGGGTTGGGCGCGCTTGGCAGTTCGGAAGTCCGCGACGACCCGCACCGGCAGCTACTGGTCGACACAAGCTGAACACCTGCCGCCAAACAAGTCAGCCAGCAAGGTTCCAGGCCGCACCCCGTTTGCTTCGCCTCAATAGCTTACGCGCCGCCGCGGGCCCTTGCCTACTCGCGCCACAGAGCAAAGAGAGCAGCAAGCCAGCGCAAAATAGATACACAGCGACAGGGGGAAAATATAAAAGGAGAACGAACCGCACCGTCGACATGGCGCCCTTCACCCCCGCGCTGCCCGTATACTGCCCGCAGCAGTGTGGCATTCCGCCCTCAAGAGTACAGACCAGCTACAACACAGCTGCAAACGCTCGGCAAGCTCCAGCCTCTGCGTTTCTGCAGCAGGCGCTGCCCTTGCGCCGTGTCGGAAGCAGCGAGGGCGTTGTCGGCGGCATTGTCGCGGCTCGGACAGGAAACTACATTATTTATTCTGCTTGCCGTCACTGGACGTACTCGTCCCGCTCGGCGTTGCGCGGCGGGCTGCTTCGAGCCGCGGCGTCGCCCACGCCCCAGCCAGAGGGGCATTTCAACGAGGCTGAAAAGGAGATGAAGACCGGCCAGGGCTCAACGGTGCCGCCTGGAATACCGCTATGTATCGTGCTTGTGCTGAGAGCATCCTAGTCGAAAATGTTATTTTAAAGACATTTCGAAAGCTCACTTCCGGTAAATACACTACGGTAAGTTGACAAACGACGTTTGATGTCACCCGTCGTCGCGCCGCCGAACAGGTCACCTCCAGCCTGCTACAAATGGCGCGCCCGCACAACCTCCTGCCCGCATTCTTCATGGTCATGCTCGGAGCCTGGGTGAATCCCCCCCCCCTCCCCCTCCCCCCCCCCCCCCCCCAAGGGGTCTTCTAGTCCCGGCTTTTCTGGGGGGGGGGGGGGGGGGGGGGGGGGAGCACTAATCATCCCAACCCGCGTTGTTTGGGACGTGCAGATTGGCACCGGCAGGAGCGGAGGCGCGATTTCGCAGCCGACTGTGATCCTAGTATCTGTACTATCAGGTGCGATATCCGCGGCGTCGATGCTGATCAACGACTACTTCGACTGGGCCAACGGTATGCGCCCGACCCGCCTCGTCCTTCTCCAGGCGCCGACGCACCAACGCCGAGGGCGAGCAAGCAGTGCGTTTACTTTATCACTTCTCTTTTGTTTCATACATTGACACATCAGGCGTGGACGGCGTCAACTCTCCCGACAAGCCGCTGGTCAGCGGGAAGATTCAGCCGAACGTGGTGCTGCTGGCCAGTCTGTGAGTGGCGTCGACTGCGACGTGCCGACGCAATACGGCTCACTCCGGCTGTGTTATGCCACTAATATTGCCACCATCTCGCCGTTCGTCACTATGATGCCGTACCTGAACCCTGTCACCTTGTCATGGACGCGCAGGTACATGTACTCCGCCATCCTGGCCGCGGCGTGCCTCATGGTAGGCGCATGCTTTCCTGGTTTTCCCTGGCCTCATCAGTCCAATGCAGCCTTGGAAGGGTCTTGTGTCTGACGCACGCTGTGGCCCGCCGGCACGATCCAGAACTCCATGTCGCTGCGCTCCGTGATCGCCACCTCCGCCGGCCTCACCATCCTGTACACCCCCATCCTGAAGTCCGTGACGATGGTGAAGAACGTGGTGGTGGCAGCCATCATTGCGGCCTCCCCATTGGCGGGAGCTTTGGCTGCCGGCGCGGTGAGGGCCTGCCCCATGCCCACCCCGTCCTGCTCCGCTCCTCAGTATCAATCCTACAGAGAGGCGGTTGATGAGCCCATCTGACGCCTATCACCCCCGTTGGTGCCCCCCTTCAGGCGGGGGAGCAGCTCCGCGGCGTCATTCTCACCTGCGTCTTTGCTTTCCTCGGCGTGGTGTACCGCGAGATCATCATGGACATCAACGACGTGGAGGGCGACCGCAGCGCCGGCATCCGTACGCTGCCAGTGATGTTTGGTGAGTGCAGGCCGGCGGTCAAAGTCATGGAGATCTGCAGGCTCGCCCAGTCCTGCCGGCACTGACAGAATGACCCCCCCCCCTCCCCCCCCCCCCCCCCCCCCCAACCTCCTGTGTCGCATGTGTGCCGCTTGGCGTACAGGGAAGCGTCGCGCAATGCTTGCCGCCACCTACTCGTTGCTGTGCGCCACGCTGGTGGGCTGGTTCTGCGTCTTCACCGGCTCCGGCATCTTTCCCTGGGCAGTGAGCCCCCTCCCCCCCCCCCCCCCCCCAACAGATGACCAGCACTTTCCTGGTTGGCCTAGAGTAATACGAATGCAGCTCAGGAATCAGCAGCTTCGAGTGGCAGCGCGACCTGGCCTATGGAATGTTTACTACGACTATCCGTAATAATACACGTTCAATTTGCACAATTGTCCAGAAGCCCCTGAAATCTTGCTTCTCACTTTCTGCACACTTCTCTTGACATATTTGTGATACCGAAATCGCACTGCAGTTACGGAGATGTCTGTTAATTTCCGAATCACAGATTGTACCGTCTTATATTGCATAGTACCCCGGCAATGATGTCGCCGGTCTACCATATTACGGATAACCCGCACGTATCCCTCTAGTGTAATATGTTGCATAATCGATGGGTCTGATACTACTTTCCACAAAATTTCTTGGTCAAGCAGATACCTGCTGAAATTGAGCCCAACCGGGGGTACTTTCACCATCGGGAGCCACCTTTACGCTACCCCGTGATAATTGTTTGCATTCAGAGACCTTATACCTTGTATTCAGGGCTTGGGCAGTGGAACCCTTATTATGATATTGGTATTTTACCAATAAAAACTATTCCGGATGCATTCCAGCTTTAGCTCCTGTGATGCGGCAGAGACCGATGATACAGGCATCGGCGCTCCCGGACCCATGACCCGAAGTCTTTCATCCCACACACAGCTTGGCCTGTCCAGGGCTTGAATGTGGTTTGACCTGCAGGTGCTGGAGCCCCTTGCGGCGCGCCTCCTGTGCGCCGCCGCCCTGCTAGGCCTGCTAATGCCCGTCTACGTATCAGCCGGCAAGATATGGCGGCGCCGCTTTGACAGGGACGCTGTATCGGAGGCCATCAACAGGGCCATGCCTCACTTCGCGATGGGCATGCTGCTGCTCTCCGTGTGCGTGTGAGGCTTAAACCCGAGCAATGCCGCCTCCCACCAGGTCTTCCATTGCCGACCCCCCCCCCCCCCCCCCCCCGGGTGCCCGTGCCCTCTGTCTCCCAATGTCTGCCCCAACGGCACTAGCTATCCTGGCCAAGGCCGCATCCAGCAGCGCCATGCTCTCCACATGTACACTGCAATTCCAATTTCTCCGCTGCTTTTTGGTTTCCGCGCTGGCACAATCATCGTTTTTCAGGGTTGATGGATGGTGTTGTCGGCGGTGTTTGGGGGCGTTTTGGAGGCTTTTTTTCGGTACATCTGGTTGGCACAGCAACCTGCATGAGCGAAAAGCAGCTCTGCCGGTGCCTCTGACGCCCAGCGTAGCAGAGGTGGCTGCGCGCTACATCGGCAGACGCTCCCGTATGAATGCGCGCGAGCGCAGGTCCGCCTGGCGAATGGGCTCGGGCACGCGGTGACGCGAGCAGGCCAGCACAAGCCGCGTCGCGGTGGGCAGCGACAGCCGGTGGCCAACCGAGACAAAGATGGGCCGTGAGGTGCCGGTCTTGCAGACAGCCATGCCCAGGGGGGCGCCGCCGCTGGCACCTCGCAGAGGCAGACAGAGGTCTTGCTGGCAGTGAGGCGGTGGCCCCTCCCGCCCCGCCTCCGCTGCGCCCCCACCCTCCTGCGATGCCCGCTCCCGCTGTGCTGCAATGGCCGCCGCGCACTCTGAGCGCACCGCACGCTCAGATAGGCCGTCCAGCGCCACCAGCGTCTTGCCCACGCCCACAGTCGGCAGCCCGCACACAACCCCCAGGTGGCTGGCAGAGCCGCAGCCGCGCTGGTGCAGCTGCCCAAAGCCGTCCACTAGCAGCACCTGACCGCGGCGGCAGAGCCCATCAGCAGGGGAAGCCCAGTCAGCACGACAGGAAGGTAAAAGCGTTCCGGCGGGCCGCATGGCATTATACATGTCTTGTATTATCTTAACTACAAACACTACACGTATGTTTGTTCGTGTGTGTCTGTGATGATGCAGCAGATGACATGTGCTGGTGGTGACACAGCAATTTATTATAAAAAGACATCCAATTCTGTATGTAGATAGCGGCGCCAACGCAGCCATAACAGTCCGATAAATATAGCCTAATGTTGAGGGCGTGTGCATGCCAGGTGTAGGAACGTTCCGCTGTAGGGTCGCCTTTATCTGACCTCTGGCAGATTAGGAAGGCTTTCATTCGCAGTGCTCATTCGCATTACAGCGCCGGCTTCCGAGGTCAGATAAATGTGCAACACCTATGCATGATCGGAAAAGATAGTCACGTGCCTCTTCTCGCCCTCTCACCTGCGGTGCAAACGGAGTACCACGGACCCGCTCCAGCAGGGCACAGAACGCGGGCACCTCCCGGAAGCCGAGGAAGCTCGAGACGTACGGAACATTCAGCGACACCTCCATGCAGTCCTCATAAAGCAGCTCCAGCTCCTGGATGCCAAGAGGGGAGTGGACCGATTGGCGCTTTTTTGGTGGTCAGGCCCTCCGTGTGGGGTGGTGGCGCATGCATGTAGAGGTTGGATCTGTACCCGCAGAGGGATGTGAGTGGAGGCGCACCGGAAAGGAGAGCACAACCAGCGCCGCAACGTCATGCTCCCTGTGGGTACACCGTCGAGCACACATTGCTCACCGCCATGCATCATCCGTGCACCACCCTGGTGATACCTCAAAGAGGGCGAGGCGTGCGTGCCTGTGCCCACCGGAATCGCCTCCTGCTGCCTCCTCTTTGGCAAAGCTGATATCCAGGCCCCCCACGCGGCGGAGAACCTCCTGCGTGGCGCCAGCAGACCGGGCGCTCGTCTCTTCACCCGTGCGAACGCGAGAGGGGTGCGATTCCCAGCCGCCGGCTGGCCGCGCTGTCGCCGCCTCACCTGCCCACTGGCGCCGCCTGGGTCACCCGCCTGACGCGTGTCCAGACTCCAAGGCACTGCATCATGCGCCACCACTTTCAGCCGGAGCTTCTGCTGCTGCCTGCGGGCGGTAGTGGAAGGCCCGGGGGGGGGGGGGGGGGGGGGGGGGGGGGGGAGGGGGCAGCACGGTGCCAGCACTAGTAGCCTCCTTCATTTGGCGCTGCTGGCAGGATGGCCGCCCCTTGGTTGCATTGACAGGCACCGAGGCGGGAGCAGAGGGGAAGACGGCTCAGCGCGTCTCGCCGCTGGCACTCGTTCCGCACCTAGCCCACTCTGCGGTCAGTATCTCCACCCAATCTTCAACCTCGGCGCTGGGCAGGTCTCGCTGTGGCGCTGCTCTCTGAGAAGACATTCCGCGTGGTGGCACCTCACGGGTCCTAGTGAGGTTGGTCCCACACATTGGTCCTGGTCGTTTCTGCTCCCCTCATCTTAAACGGCTCAACCGATGAAGCGATGGGAGGTGGAAGTGCTCGGAGCGACTTACATAGGGAGCAGTGACCCGGGCTCGAACTGCTAATTGAAGCAGCGAGCCAGGCTCGAACTGCTGGGACTAATCAGCAGCGCGGGCTGAGCGGGCTGAGTCTACAATCTTTTTTTTCGCCTCCGGGACAGGACTGGCACCAGTGAAAACCCTCGCAGCGTCTCTACGACGGCCGTTTAGCCAGCGATCCGGCTCTCGATCGCCCTGGGTGGGCCACGATCCGTTATCCTCGAGCAAATTGCTAAGCATTCTTCAATACTAATTAAAGGTCAGTGACGGAGTTTCCAACACCGTTGGATCACCGTCTAAAACACTGCCATCAAAATACCCGGCACTGACCACGAAGGGTCCGCCCTACCCGTTTGGGCGTCGGCCCATTCGAGTAATGAGAGTTGGGGCAGGCCCCATCCCGCGGAGCAAAGCATTTTGGGAGTGCGATACATGTGCAACAAAGAAAGCAATATGAGGGAGGGCCCGAAGCCGTAGCTGGAAAAATTTCCCATTCCCAGTAAAATCCACGGCGCCGTGAAGGCGTGAAGGGAGGGGGGGGACCCCGCCCAAAATAAAGGCAGTTAAGTCCTCAGGTGTTGACGCAATGACCTGATGACTACTAATAGAATATCTGAACTCCGGAACTAACAACCCCAAATTATGATGGTGATACCCCCACCGCATGCACTCCACCAACATATGTTCGATATTCTCAGATTCACCTCCGCCACATGCAGGGCAGTGTTCAAGGAACCACTCAGGCATGGCATGAATCCGGGCCAATCGGCGGAAAGTGGGAAAATACTTAGGTGCGTACTTGTATCGTAGTGTGCAGCCCGGCCACAATCCCCGGGGACACCCACACCGTACTGTGGCAACGGGTTTGACGCATAAGACGCTAGACATATATACCCCAGGTGTTATTGCGTGTTAACGATGCCGACGATTCGTAACGCGCCCACACCGATGCCTTTACGAGTTTAGCAGCATCGCGCGCGGCTAGAGACCTCCACTCAAGTGGAAGGTGCGCCCCCCCAGACAGCTTGCCCTACGTCGATCTAACCACCGTTAAGTCCCCGACGTCCACGTGTTAGGGCGCGCCCGACTAAGTGGGTTATCCAAGGCGGATGCTTTAATTAAGGAACCCCCAAGCCCGTGCCGCAGCGGCCGTAGCCGCTATGGGCGCAATATCCAATTCCCGCATCATCAGTGCAGTGGCCACCCCAAGGGAGTTTTTACCCACCCCATTGAGGCACCGCAAGCACTGATAGCGCATGGCTTGTAACTTGTTTGCGCCGCTAGTTATATGCATGCCCCATACTTCACACCCGTGAGTTGAAACCGGCAGTACACATGTTTTACATACACACGCACATTAATAGGAATTGTCCCGTCCACCGACTAATACCGAATCGAGCGCCTCAATGGCGCGTCGTTTACCCTGCTGAACCCGGTCGTCTACTATGTGTTGCATACCTAAATCCGACTTAATGACCGTACCCAAATACATATTGTACTCATTTACAACCCGTACCCCCCCCCCCCCCCCCCCCCCCCCCCGCAAGCTGCCATTGGGCAGCTTGTTCGCGAAACGCGGTCTCGTCGGAATATCGGCCTAATGCCATCACTCCACACTTAATGACCCCAAAGCCCATACAATTAACCTCCGCCCATTGCGAGAAGTGGGCGAACATGGCATGCAAGTTATCGAACGAGACTGTGATACCAACAGCGCCGTCCGCGTTTTTTTTTCGCCCCCGGGACAGGACTGGCACCAGTGAAAACCCTCGCAGCGTCTCTACGACGGCCGTTTAGCCAGCGATCCAGTTACGGAAAGCCCTGGGTAGGCGACGCTCCGTTATAGTCATCAAGCAAATTGCCGAAGCATTCTGCAAGACTAATTAAAGGTCAGTGACGGAGTTTCCAACACCGTTGGATCACCGTCTAAAACATTGCCATCAAAATACCCGGCACTGACCACGAAAGGTCCGCCCTACCCGTTTGGGCGTCGGCCCATTCGAGTAATGCGAATTGGGGCAAGCCCCAACCCGCGGAGCAAAGCATTTCGGGAGTGCGATACATGTGCAACAAAAAAGGCAATGTGAGGGAGGGCCCGACGCCATAGCTGGAAAAATTTCCCATTCCCAGTAAAATCCACGGCGCCGTGAAGGCGTGAAGGGAGGGGGGGGACCCCGCCCAAAATAAAGGCAGTTAAGTCCTCAGGTGTTGACGCAATGACCTCACTACTAATAAAATCCCTGAACTCCGGAACTAACAACCCCAAATTATGATGGTGATACCCCCACCGCGGGCACTCCACCAACATATGTTCGATAGTCTCAGATTCACCTCCGCCACATGCAGGGCAGTGTTCAAGGAACCGCTCAGGCATGGCATGAATCCGGGCCAATCGGCGGGAAGTGGGAAATACTCGGGTGCGTAATTGTATCATAATGTGCAACCCGGCCACCATCCCCGCGGGGACACCCACACCGTACTGTGGCAACGGGTTTGACGCATAGGACGCCTGGACATATATACCCCAGGTGTTATTGCGTGCTAACGATGCCGACGATTCGTAACGCGCCCACACCGATGCCTTTACTAGTTTACCGGCATCGCGCGCGGCTAGCTCAGTGACCTCCACTCAAGTGGAAGGTGCGCCCCCTCAGCTAGCCCTACGTTCGCCCTAGCTAGTCGATCTAACCACCGCACAGTCCCTGACGTCCACGTGTTAGGGCGCGCCCGACTTGGCTGATCTACTAAATGGGTTATACATGTATTCAAGTCGGATGCTTTAAGGAACGCCCGAGCCCGTGCCGCAGCGGCCGTAGCCTCTATGGGCGCAATATCCAATTCCCGCATCATCTGTTATGTACTCTACACTGCTGTACTTTGTACTGCGGGAGCCGACGAAGGAGCGAAGAACTGGCGACCGAGGCGGACGAGAACGAGTACAAGCCAAGCGAAGTACGAGTATGAGCATTGCTAGTGCGAGTACAAGTGAAGGCGAAGTACTGGGACGAGGACGACGAGGCGACAGTACGCGCGACTACAACGCGACTAGTAGTGCAGGACAGTATTACGAGTACCCACATGGGGTGCGAGTAACCTGTACTTACGCCTGGGTACCAGCAGGAGCGCGATTGTCGTACGCTATGGTGTCACCTGCTAGAGGATGATGATACCAAGCGTGAGATGGAGCGCTGCCTTAGTGGAGTGTTAGCAGTAGGTACTAGAGCCTACTAGAACCATCGAGAACGCTATAGCATTTGCTATAGCAATAGTAGTAAAATATTATATCACTGTGCTGCGGACAGACGAAGGTGCTAGGAACCGTGTCTCTACTTAGTAGTATATGACTAAAATAGCGACGGGCCGCGGGTTAGGACCGCACACGTCGATTTTAGTATTAGTCTAGTAGTTACACGCAGCACAAGTGGCGGGAATTGGAATCAATACGCAGCGCACGGAATGACGGAAACCAGCGACTATAAATAGGCCGGCAAAACCACCGCCGGGCCAGTCACCCAGGTTACCGGCATTCCGGTACTGTAAGAATCCCTTTTCCCAAATCTCCGCTCATTATTATTCCTGGCCGTGTGGAATAACGATCCAATGGGCCCTCGACTCAGCTCCTGCATTAGCAATATCTATGCCTAGACGACTATTCAGCCTAAGTCCTAAGGGGGCTGTAACATCATCGGTGCAGTGGCCACCCCAGGGGAGTTTTTACCTACCCCAATGAGGCACCGCAAGCACTGATTGAGTACGGTTTGTAATTTATTTGCGCCGCTAGTTCTATCCATGCCCCATACTTCACATCCATAAGTTAAAACCGGCAGTACACAGGTAGTTTTAAAATCCGACACACGCACATTAATAGGGATTATGTCCCGTCCACCGACTAATACCGAATCGAGCGCCTCAATAGCGCGTCTACCCTGCTTAACCCGGTCGTCTACTATGTGTTGCATACCTAAATCCGACTTCATGACCGTACCCAAGTACCTATATTCGTTTACAACCGGTACCCGTTCCCCCCCAAGCTGCCATCGGGCAGCTTGTTCGCGAAACGCGGTCTCGTCGGAATATCGGCCTAATGCCATCACCCCACACTTAAGTACCCCAACCCCATAAAATGGTCCTCCGCCCACTGCGAGAAGTGGGCGAACATCGCAGAAACGTGGGCGCGAGAAACGTCCGCGTATTAATTATATCCAGCGAAGCGTCGATTTTTCGGCGGTGAGCTTTATTGCCGTACGGGTACTTGTACCCCAGGCCGTTACGAGGCACTTTCCTTAAGCTCTTTCACGCGAATCCCTGCTGACGTCAGCCCCCGGTGCTCAAGAACATAAGCGTAGTTATCGACGCGCATCGACAATAGGGGATTCGGGGATTCGGGGTCCTCGTCATCACCAGTACTGCAACAGGTTCTTCATGAAGACCCAGAAATGCGATACGAGGACTGTCCCGATAATTTCAGTCGCTTCGGGATGCCGTTCCCGTACGAGAATCAGTAGTGTAGCTGCGGACTCGTGAAGAAGGCCACGGGAAGGTCGCGAACACGCGAGTGTTCGTCATGACACGCCGCGGTACCAGGCGGCCGCGTCCCCGTGATTGGGGAGTTGCGCGGCGCGACATATATCAGTGCCACCTAAGGCGAAGCAACGGCAGGCGACGTGATAGCGGTGGGATAACTCCGGCGGAAAAGTCTCTCGCAAGCAAGACGCACATACTATCGTCACACATCCTTGGCTCACGCCGCCTGCACCGATCGCGACACACTTCCGTCCCAAAGGAACAACCCCGTTCCGACCCGACCCCACCGCACCGCACTTGCGCGCATGCGCTGTCCCCATTTTTTTAAGTGTTTGAAAAAAACCAACTGATGCTGCAGGACACGATGGATCTCAAGGGCGAGTTCAGCTACCACCAGGTCGGCAATACCGTTAGCTTTGCGGTTCCCGCTATTGAGAACACCGAGGGGGCTGGTGTGAGGGTTCGACTCACGGTCGTCTCGCCGAAAGATCTGGCGAGGCTGGACTTTGTGGGCGACGACGGTGCCACTGTGCCGATCCCGGACGGCGTTTACCTTTTCACCGCCGAAGAGTTGTCCAGCGGGGCGGACCCGCCCACGCCTTCGACCCCCCTTGGTGGACCAGACGCAGGTTTCTACGTGGTCAGCTACCGCACCAAATATTTCTTACAGATGCACGGAAACACTGTCTTTGCGCTGTATGAGAAGGCGGTACAGACACCCGCCGTGGCGAAAGTGTAAATTCCGAACAAGTTGCGCGACTCCGGAGAACACCTCGCGTGCATCACTGTTGTAACGCTTTCACCATCCTCCGCACATCGATCGCCTGAGACGTACGGTATCGTACACGATATCCAACAGTTAGCCAGTGGCTCCATGAAGAGGCGTACGGGAAGGTGGTGCCAGCGGGAGTGTTCAAGGACACGCCGCGGCCGTCGCAGAGCCAGGCGGTAGCGCGGTAGATAGACAAGCACTCCAACAGTAGCCAGCTAACCAACCACCCACGCGATCGACATACCGCCACAGCGTCCATATCACAGGGAGAAAACCCCCTCCCTACAAATCGTCCCTATGGCCGATGATGGACACACGTGTCCTGTACGTGAGGCGCATTTTTGCCGAGCGGCGGTGCTTTTCAAAGCTAATTGGCCCGTGTCGCCACAACGCGCGGTGGACACTGAGGTGACGCGCAAGTTTTCCACTGGAGAACGTCCAGGGTCAGAACCTGGTGGATGACGCGGCTTTGGCACAGGGAGAAAAGCTTGAGTTCAGGGACTACTTGCAATGCAATTCATGGAATTGTAGGCCAGCGATATAGAACCCGTTCCTTTAAAATTTTCTGAAGAATCGACGCATCGCTGATTCAACTGCCAAGTTACTTCATAACTGACATGGCACCCTTAGGAGGTACATCAGGTGGACACATTCGTTGGACCTGGTAGAATCGTTAGGTTTTGTTGACATTCCTAGAGTAGGGTTTGCGCAGGGTATCCGCAGGGTCCGGGGTCTCGGGGGGGCAAGGGCGGGGTGGAATCGGGGCGGCATTGGGTCGGAATCAGGGCGGAATCGGGCGTGCATGGCGGCGGAATCGCGGCGGAATCACGCGTGCAGGCGGGGGCAGGGCAGGGCAGGGCGCAGGGTTCCTAGGGTTTGGACTGGATATTGTCGCGGCGTATGTAAATGAAGTCGCTCCGAGTATTGCATGTGTGCCCCGGTACCGGCGGTGTTAAGCGCGCATTGGATCGGCTTTACCCCGCTGTCGACATCACATATGTATCCATCGATTATGTCGCCAAGTTTGCGCCTACCATATGTGACGGAATTCGATTACAGACAGAAGTTCAGTCCGGGGGATTTCGATATTGTGTGGGCGAGCCCCCCGTGTACCTAGTACAGTTTCGCCAAGATCATCAACGCGCGTGACATGGAGGGTGCAAACAAGGTGGTCGTCGCGTGTCAGAATATGATCGAGTACCTCAACCCCCGTTGGTGGTTTATATAGAAACCTTGAAACTGGGTACATGGAGACGCGCAACATCATGCAAGGGTACGAGCCGTATATGCTTAAGTGTACATACTACCATTATGGGCGACTGTACAAGAAGCCGACCGCCATATGGACCAATCGACACAGCGAGCTCACTATGAAACATTGCAACGTGCATAAGTGCGCGATCTAGGAGGCTACATGTTACAGCCCCGCTAGGACTTAGGCCGAATAGCCGTCTAGCCATAGATAGTCCTTATGCAAGAGCTGAGTCGAGGGCCCATTGGATCGTTATTCCACACGGCCAGGAATAATGAGAGATTTGGGAGAAGGGATTCTTACAGTACCGGAAGCCAGTAACCTGGGTGACGGGCCCGGCGGTGGTTTTGCTGGCCTATTTATAGTCGCTGGTTTCCGTCATTCCGTGCGTTGTGTACATATCCAATTTCCGCCACTTGTGCTGCGTGTAACTACTAGACTCTCATACTAAAATCGACGTGTCCGGTCCTAATCCGCGGCCCGTCGCTATTTTAGTCTCATGCTACTAAGTACAGACACGGTTCCTAGCACCTTCGCCTGTCCGCAGCACAGGGGTTATTTTCATTCGCTACTATGCACATACGAGAAGTTACTCGCACATGCTATAGCGTTCTAGGTGGTTCTAGTATGTTCTAGTACCTACTAATACTTAAGGTTCTAGTACCTACTAATAATTAGAGACCTCTAGCACTTTTCTGGGATTAGGATTAGGATGGCGGGAAATCGGCTATGAGGACCCGGGGAACGTACCATATTGATTACCAATCATTGCTGACGCCATCGATGGGTACAGACGCGCGCCCACCGCGCGCCCGCGCCGGGCAGCGAGCTAGGCGAAATTGCGTCCAATGGTTGGTCGCAGCGCTCGCCAGATTCACTTATGTTCGTCACGCCAACAGCCCTGCTGCAACAGCATATCCCAGCCTAGCTTGCGTGATTGCGCCACCTGCGCCTTCGAAGATGGGTTATGCACGCGTTGGCACCCTAGGCCAGCGATATTTCTCCCCTTGCGCCACTGGTGTACGCCACTATGCACGCTGCGCGACTGGATAAGCGAGAGACACAAACATAGGTGGATTTTGAGGAGCTTCGTGGCGAAGGGGACGTGGGATCGGCTGCGTTTCGCAAGCGCTTCAGGTTCCGACCTGACCAGCTCGCTAGGCTATTCAAGACAGTGAAGATACCACCAACGATGAATGCCCCCCGGACGTCCGTGGAATGGGGATTTGGTATTGTCAAGACGACGTTCCTGTGGCTGGCCAAGAAAGATGCGCAGAGGGTCTTGGTAACTCCAGTAGGCTTGTACTACAGTGCATGCATGTGTAATGCTGGTGAACTGCCTCACATGCCTTGAGCAGGGGAATCAGGTTTCCTCTTTTTTTCATCTGCCCCCGCCCACCCTAGAGGAATACCTCATGGGCAGCATGTAATTCATGCTCCATGATTTTCACTTATTATGTTTCCTGTGTCTCTGCTCACAATATTGCCAGGCGCATGATGTTGATGCGGGCCGCAGTGGCGTCCGCGCCCAGCAACAAAGTGCATTATATCATCGAGCATGGTATGATGGATACAGTGGCAAGAGTGCTGCCACATTCTACTCCGCTCCATATCTACAGGTTTGGCTGACGTTGCTGCTGGAACATTTCAAATATTTTTTGCATCATGTTGGTTTGATGGTTAAGCTGCTGCATCTGTATCTCAACCTGCTTACGTGACGTTTCTGCTTCAATGTGGCGCACCTTCAGCTCCTTGTCCCGCAGCTTGCCTCAGTCAAGTTAGTTAGTCAAGCAACACATTCAAGCTTTTCAAGTTAGCCTTGTACCCTTGCGCTTTTTTATATACTCGGGCTGGCCCACGAAAAGGGCAGCATCCAGCAACACCTTATGTGCCTCCGCTGTCCACGCGATGATGAAACTCTTGCTCGAGTCGTCGCCGCCCCCCTCTACATGGTCCTCGCCCTCGCGTTCCTCGTTGTCGCTCGCTGGCGCGCCGCCAGCCTCCGCGGCGTCGGCTGTCGGCGGGGCGCTGCCGCCCCCAACTACTCCGGTGTCCATCGCGCCTTGCTACCGGGGCGCAAGACCCGGGGTCATGACGCGGCAGGTTGGGACTCAGTCAACAACCTGCATTCGTCGTAGTGCCCCGTGTGCGTGGCAAGATGCGCGGGTGCTGCGCGGACGGCACCGTTGCTGGTTGGTGGTGGCGGTGTGCGGTACTCGCATTGTGTGTGGAGATCACACAGCCCGCACCGGGGCCCGATGTAGGTAGGCGCGCAACGCCGCATCTCACTATCCTAAACCACTATCCTAGGACTCGCGATGTGTCCCAAACCCGTTTCTGGGACACGCGAACTGGGACGGTATTTTACCACGCGATGACGTCAGAATTTCACGTGCCGGTACGTTTTCGGTACGTTCATGTAAAAAAATGTCCTAATCCTAATCCTAGAGTTCGACGTTGCACATGCTAGAGGTCTCTAATACCTTACGATGGCAGCGCTCCATCTCACGCTAGGTATCATCATCCTCTAGCAGGTGACACCATAGCGTACGACAATCGCCGCTGCTGGTACGCAGGTACATACAGGTTACTCGCACCCCATGTGCGTACTCGTAATACTGTCCTGCACGGCTCCGGCTGCGCGGGCGGCGGCGGCGGCGGAGGCACGGGCTCCGGCTGCGCGGGGGCGGCAGGCGGCGGAGGCACGGGCTCCGGCTGCACGGGGGCGGCAGGCGGCAGAGGCGCTGGCTCCGGCTGCACGGGGGCGGCAGGCGGCGGAGGCGCGGGCTCCGGCTGCGCCGTTTGGTGCTGGAGAGAGAGCCGGGGCAGGTCATGTGCCTCCAGAACCGCGCGGACGGCGGCCGTGGTAGCATCGTGCGCGATGTCTCGCATCAGCGCGAGCATCTGAGACTTCAGTTCGGCTGAGGCAGCTTGCTGCATTTGCACGGCGTGTTGGACCGCTGCAGAGCTGACTTGTCCCCAGGAGGCAGGGGATAGGAGGCCAAAGGATTGGTCGAGTGCGGGCCACTGGTCGGAGTATCCGCCGGCGCCTGGCGGCGGCGGGGCAGGCATGAGGTCGGACATACAAACGCTCACGGAGAAACCGGGCGACATGGCCAGGAGGGCGCGCCGTGATACTAGTCGCCTGGTAGTCGCTCGTACTGACGCCTCGTCGTCCTCGTACCAGTACTTCGCCTTCACTTGTACTCGCACTCGCAATGCTCATACTCGTACTTCGCTTGGCTTGTACTCGTTCTCGTCCGCCTCAATCGCCAGTTCTTCGCTCCTTCGTCGGCTCCCGCAGTACAAATAAAGTACAGTAGTGTAGAGTACATAACACTCTCACTGTGAGGATATATCCTATACCCTCACTAACCCTAATCAACCGTAGCGCACATTAAGGCGCGTAGCGCGCGCGCAACACTTGTAGCGGCTGCGCCTGCGCCCTGCCGGCTGCCCGGCGCCTGCTGATATATCAGCACGGCGCCCCGCCGGAACTGTAATCATAACATTCTCACCCTCACAACCTCGGAGTAGCACAGACTCTTGCCACCATAAGCGCATACCCTCACATTTGGTGCTTCTACCTACTCCTTCGCTCTCTCGCGAGTCTTTCACAGTCACACTGTAGCTTTCTATCGCATCATATCTGCGGGCGTCGAAGATTACCCCGCCGCAAACGTGGTCGACAATTACCCCGCCGAGACCTGTCATACGCGGTTACCCCGCCGATTCGTGACTGCCCTTCCAGAAGGCAGCACGGAATACTATAACCTGTCCTTGTCGTGGACTCCACCTTACCGTAACTTCACCTTCCTCTCCGACAGCCGATTACTATATACCTGCAGCTTCAGCGCCACCTGAGCGCTTCTGCTGGACACCTGTGGACAACCGAAACTCGGAGATTACCCCGACGCAACTCGTCATGTGGACCCCGAGGCGTCGCTTTGTTATTATCGTATGAGCCAAATCGAGATCAGTCACCTATCAGGTAACTCCCACCCTGACACTCACCCTATTACCCTTTGATAGCAGACAACGATATACAATAGTAAACCAGCACAACCATATACTGTTGCGTCGCAAAACCATAAAGCAAACGATATTGAGCCCGCTGCGGCTCTCAACTGAACCATATCCAGCAGGTTGAACCCTGCTTGTGAGTATTATATTCTGAACGATATCTGCCAAGCATGGCAGCTGCGGACGAAACGATAAATGGCCGCCCGAGGGGGGCTGATGATGATATTCCTGCGGCAAACAGGGAGGACCATCCACCAACATATGTCACCGTAGTTGTGCACGATACACCTGCCGACAATATTGATAAGCAGTTGAATGTGCTTATCTTACCATATTCCCAACAAGCTAGTCGCTTTTACTGGCTGCCATATGCTCGGATGAACCCACAGAGCATAAAAATGTTGACAGCAATTGATGATATATGTTTGCAACAGTTGAATCTTAGAGTGGTCGAAAGCCACTTACGCCCTGTTGCTAGTGCCCTCATTGACACCACAAACCGAAACATATTGCGACGAAACATGGACCTTCGTCCATGGCCTGAGAAATTTTATCATACTGTGTATGCCTTGAACTTACCATCCAGCCTGTTTTATAAGTTGGTACCCAGAAGGGCCGACACAAATTATCCAACTGTAGTGTCGGCTCGCGTGCCAGACTTGACGACCACCACACGTTATCATATATCGCGGCGAAAACTGTATCATACCATATTCAACTATTACGATAATGAAATCTACTTTAATGGCGTCATGCACGAGAAGCTCGACCCGCTCGTCGAGAGTTGCCAACCGTATTTTCACAATATCGACCACTTTACTACTGTAATTATATGCCTTTTCTTTAGACTGTTTTTCCAGCCTATTGAGGGCACCTGCTAGAGAGGCAGACATTACCATAATTAAACTTACCATATTCCTCAGAAGCAATGTTTGCCTGAGGTGTCGCTGATGACCAGGACCTGGCTCGACAACTGTATGATAATTATGATAATGCAGGCCAGAACGATATGTCAGATCCGGAGGAGGAGATCGTCTCCAACCCTCATGCTTCTAACAGTAAGCCAGAGGCTGATGGACAGCAGTCTCATACAGAAAATGATACTTCAATGCATGCTGCCTCGGAACCGAGTCAGCAGAGCTCTGGCTCTGGTGCCAGAAAACAACAAACCCCGACTATACAGAATGACGATATGTTCCCATCTGGATTCCTGACCTATTACGATATGCTGCGCGAAGATGGTGACTATATTCAAAATATGATACTGGGTTTTCAATCCAGTGAGTCATGGACTACTATAAACAGCCTTCGCCAAGCAGGCGGTCTGATTCTTCCCTTCATGAATGCAGACCTTACACCATATCAGGACATGATATTGAACATCTACTATAACCAAGGCTGGAATGCCAGCATGATGGACTATCTTGCTGACTTTGTCGGCAGATGGTCTCACAATATCATAGAGCATCACCGTATGACGCACAGGCCAGCTGGTGCAGAGGATCCTCAGCAGCGACTCTTGCGGCAAATACAGTATATTGACACTGTGCTCGTACTGGCTACACCACGGCCAGCCAGCTCAGCCCTGATACTGTTTCCAACGGCTTTTATGTATCAGATCCCTGTCCTAATATATTGCAAGATGTTTCTGATGGCGCACAAGACTGGATCCAAACCAGAATGGGTCCTGGAGTATGTTAATCAGCTGGCCCCTCCGCTTGAGGCATGGCGCCAACGGTACAATAAGGAAGTACATGGGCACTTCAAGGACTGTGCCAACACCTTTCCAAACATATCATACCCCAGCAGACAGTTTGCAGGCCAACCGCTGGGCCTGCCAATATACTCAGCCATCAAAACCATAATGACCACATCACTGCAGCAGCGACACAATCCAAGTGTCAATGATATGGATGCAGAACCTGCAGGTCATGATCTACACCTGCAACATGAACCATATGCTGAACAGCCGCACCGTAGGGCAGACAAACGCCCGTCATATCCTTCAGCGGGGGAGACCAGGCGCAAGTCGCCTAGGCATGATGCCTCGCTGCCGGTGAGTGCCCAGCCGGCACCGCAACAACTATATGCAACCGTAGCTGCTACGCATCCAGTGCTGCAACTCAAACTGACTCCACTGATGGGGCAGGAAAAGTTGCATGCCAATCACCATAATCCTCTGTACCTGACTGAAGTTATGCAGTTTTTGGACAGAGTGGGCCCTATTGTAACAGCACATGTCTATGATTATACGTCAGAACGATATGTGCTTGACTCTATCAACAAGCAGTCGCAATACTATAACACATTGGAAACCATGTTTGCTAAAAAGCGAGGAATCCGGGGAACTGCCTTTGCTGACTTTCAGCACTTGGCTAAAAATATCATATGTTACATTCAAAGCAAACACTGTACCTATGATCCTGAGGACGCGTCAGGAATCATGGAGTACTGTCTGCAGACCATACCGTATAAACACTGTGACACGCTGGCCACATTCCTTCGTTGGGTGCTGCAGCTGCTGGGATACAGTGACACTCATGCTGGCACCCCACAGTACCTTAAACAATATCTGATTGGCAAATTTCGGAACAATTCATCTCTGAAAACTGAGTTCCAGAGACAGCTCGGAATTCAAACCATAGGCCAGCAAATACTAACCATAAAGGTCATTCAGCAGACAATTGATATCATAGACCCCACAGTACCTTAAACAATATCTGATTGGCAAATTTCGGAACAATTCATCTCTGAAAACTGAGTTCCAGAGACAGCTCGGAATTCAAACCATAGGCCAGCAAATACTAACCATAAAGGTCATTCAGCAGACAATTGATATCATAGACTCTTGGAAAATCATAAAGCTGGGCCAAACCCAACCACGATATACTAAGCAACCACAACCATATCGGCAGGGACCACCTGCTTGGTCGCCAGTGCCTGGCCGTGGCGGTGGAAGGGGCTACAGAGCTCCGATGCAAAACTATACAAGCCGCGGTCGAGGTCGCCGTGGTGCTGGTCGTGGTCGTTACGATAACTGGGATCGCCCTCAGCGCCAGGCGGATCCTTCAGGAATACCATACAACCCAGAGTATCTCTGGATCCACCCAGATGGCATGCCGGTTTGCTCATACTGTAGTGACCATGGTCACAACTTTCTGGCCTGTCGAAGGAGGCAGGATGAGGCAGGAAATCCTGCCCAACCCTCAAAAAAAAATATTCTGATTCAAATGCTCCAGCGCCAAAAAGCGTGGAAGCAGGCCCATCCTAATGAAAACTGGTTGCGAGCATGCCAACGAGCTTACGATAAACTGAGCGTGCATCTCGGCGTGAGGCCGGGCACGTCAGACTTGCTGAACATGCCAGTGTCTCGAAACATGCTCCCGCACCATAATCCTGGCGGTGGTCGTGGTGGTCCGGGAGACCGCGGACGCGGTCGTGGCGGTCGTCACCATGGTGGACGTGGCGGCGGCGGAAACGTTGGCCGTGGCGCAGGTGGCGCATGTGGAAGATAATCATAGAATACTGTAAAACTGTAAAAGCCACATGAGTGTGGAAAATCTTTCCGTCCGCAGCACACTGAAACATAAACAAATGTAAAAGCTGAGGCATCAACCCAGCACAACTGCAAGCAAACCGCAGTATAAATAGTATTGACACATAGTAACCTGAATGAATTCACTTTGTAAATATCTTTGATACACTGTGTCGATACATACCAGTCTCCTTAACATATGATTAAATGTTGCCATACAATGCATAAGCTGAACGTAGTAATGTATTGTGTTGGCAACAGCTTTGATTTGAGGTAATTTGGATGTGGCCGCTCATGTTGATCTGTGCCAGGGGACGCTCTGGAGTGATCCTGAGCGTGGGCCTGCCCCTGTCGTTTACGGCAGGATCGCCAACAATCAGAGTTCATCACAGTCGGCCGACGAACACATTCTCCCATCATATTGCTTTGAGCCAACTTTCATATAACAACAAGAATATCATATAACTATAAAGACAATATCTGAATATTGGCTCAAGGCTACTGTGTCTCACAACACCACTATGATATGACCATGACAACAATACCAAAAGTAAGTGTTGTGGTGGATGTGGGACCACTGCGTTCGAAACGTAGGGTCGATGACACTCAGGAACCCCCTGTTGTGCATCATGTCCTGGAGACTCACAAGCGCAGAAGGCGCAAACATACTAAACACCGTACTGCTGGCCAAAAAGGCAACTCATCAAGAGCGCCGCAACTCGAACCAGCTGAAAAACTACTATATCGGCAAAGACCACCAACCACGGTGGATAAGGCTATGCAGACGGACACTATTGAGTGCCGTGATATACAGACTCAAGTCAATGAGCTCATGTCTGACTATAATGAGAGTATGGTCAGGGCAACAACCCCTAGACCTCATGATAACGACGCAACAGTACCAACTCAAAATGATAATTACCCATCGTTCAATCAGAATGCTTGGGAGGAACTGAATATGATATGGGGGCCGTTCACCCTTGATGGCCGGCAACTGCTGAAACCACAGAAGTGCTTGATAATTATTGCTCCCCAACTAACTCTTTTTTTGATGCTGACATCATTAACCATCATGTGTGGCTGAATCCACCATTTGAGAAAATATCCGACTTTATTGCCTGCTTCGAAAGGAAGCGCAGGCTGAATCCTTACAATATCTCAGCTGTGATCGCAATTCCCAAGTGGAAAAACAATAACAATATAGAACATATCTTGAAAACATACCGTAAAATCCATCAGTACCCTCAGGGTGCGTACCTTTGCGATATTCCTGATCCGAACAACATAATGAGCGGATACCAATGGGTCCGACTCCATTTGCAGTTGATGTATATCTTGCTGATTATACTGTCGAAGACAGACTGCGCGACAAAGCGCACAATGTGAAACCATCATGCATATCAAATTCCAACTGCAAACTTTACTTCTCAGACTGTTGAGACAGATCTATTCTGTTGAAGGCCAAAACCAAAATAACAGTCAAAAACGATATCCTGTCTGATCAGGTGGACGTACTGATTGATAGTGCTGCCCAGAGAGAATTCATCTCTTGGGACATTGTACAAAAATATAATCTGCCAGTGAAACTGCTGGACCAAATAATCAAAATACAGCTGGCAGATGGAGCAACATATAAGATCTCTCGACACTATGTTACCATAAGCCTCTAGTTTGAAACTGGTTATACCACAGAGGCGAATTTTGTTTGCCTCCCCAGTAACAATCACTGGGATGTCATACTTGGCATTCCGTGGCTGCGAAAAAATAATCTAGACATCCATTGGGATGATGGCACCATACACGAGAGACACACAGATGCCACGCTGTTTGCATGTGAGATTGAACCCAGACCAGCAGTGGTGAGCATCTTGTCAGCAAATCAGATGGCTAAGCTGCTACATATCTCTGCTGAACCAATCAAAAGTGCAGAGGCAGCATCATTTTTCATAGCCACTCTGAAGGAAGACTTTATTGAAACACAAACATCGCAGGCAGAATCAGATGATCTGCACATACAAACTGATTTTGGCCAACCATATGACGAAAAAATATTGAAAATCATAAAACAATATGGCCATGATAAAAGTACTTTAACTGATCTGCCACCGAGCAGAGGCAAATTTGATCACAGTATTCCAACCATACCTGACGCTAACCCGCCAAAAGGACACATCTACAAGATGTCTCCGGCGGAGCTGACTGAGCTGAAAAAGCAGCTGACACAATATTTGGAGAAGAACTGGATCCGACCCAGTTATTCACCGTTTGCAGCCCCGGTACTGTTTGCCAGAAAATCAGATGGCACTCTCCGGATGTGCATTGACTATAGATCCCTGAATAAAATAACACTGGGCACACAATACCCTTTGCCCAGAATTGATACTATATTGGACCGTATTGCTAGTGGCAAATGCTGGACTTGTCTTGACTTGTCCAAAGCATATCATCAGATCCGCGTGAAAGAGGAAGATGTCTATAAGACATCCTTCATTACTCAACTTGGTCAGTTTGAGATGCGAGTCATGCCATTCGGCCTAAAAACAGCGCCAGGCGGATTCCAATCATACAATAACGCGGTGTTCAACGGCACTGCTGATGATACTCATCAGGATGCGAATATCCTTGATGACTTTGTGATTTGCTATCTGGACGATATTATCATATTCAATGACACACCGGAGCAACATATTGACCATATTGATCAGGTACTTGCGAGACTTCGCAAACATCATTTGTACCTGAACCCCCAAAAATCACAGTGGGGTAAGAAACAAATCATATATCTGGGTCACCGTATAACAGAAAAAGGCAAATTCCCAGACCCTGATAAAATAAAAGCGGTCTCAGAATGGCCGGTGCCAAAATCTGTCACAGATGTCAGAGCCTTTCTAGGCTTTGTAGGATATTATCGGTCATTCATTGAGGACTTTGCTGCCATAGCAAAGCCCCTGTTTGATCTGACAAAAAACAATATATTTCCGGCCTGGACAACTATACACCAGCAATCTTTTGATCGCTTAAAATATAAGATGACACATGCCCCAATTTCAATGAACCCTATCACTGGCCCGGACGCTGAGTTCGTGGTCACTACCGATGCCAGCAAATATGCTGTGGGCGCAGTGCTCATGCAAAACGACCCTAGTGCCGGACAGCTGCGTCCAGTGGCTTACCTGGCTAAGGTCTTGAGGGGGGCGCAACTGCGCTACTCCACTTACGATACTGAATTTCTGGGTGTAGTGATTGCCTTACAACATTAGCGACACTACCTGGAGGGATGCAAACACTTTACCGTAGTCGCTGACCATACAACCCTCCGACATGTGCCACCCCAGGAAAAGCTCAGCAGAAAACATGCTGGCTGGTCCCAAATTATATCACCATATATGGACAATATGGACATTGTATACAAAAAGGGATCTCAAAATATGGCAGATGCGTTGAGCCGACGACCAGATCTAAAAGATCTGAAGGCATCACTCGATGCTTACTATATGCAGACCTTTGAGGAGGATCAGGAAAACAGAACTGAATGGCTCAACCTTACCACTGTCTCTGTGCAGTTGGACAAACAGTTCCTCAACAATATCAAACTAAAATATATGCCGGATCCAAAACTAAACAGGGAGAAATTCCCCCCCTGGAGTACGATATGATTACCATACTGAACTATACATGATAGCTGACAAAATATATATTCCTGCAGATGATGAACTCAAAAAGAGCATCATCAAAGAACATCATGATATTAAGACGGCTGGCCATAACGATATACTCAGGACAGAGAACCTGATCAAAAGAAATTTTTGCTGGCCGCACATGCACCAAAATATAAAATCATATATTCGCAACTGTAAAGTCTGCAAGCTGACAAAACAGCATACGCATGCCCACGATGCTAGTGGCGATGAGGTCAGCTCTAAGAGCGACTCTGGTGGTGAGGAGGCGGCGGCATACCGGTCGGTGAGGGAACGGCCGAGCGGGCTGGTCTATAAACTGAGGGAGGCGCGCAACTACGCGAGGATCCGGAAGCACATCGGCCGCAAGGTCGACATGCTAGACAACTGGCTCACAGAGATCGTTGGTGACGACGGCAGTTGGAAGGAGATGTACACAAAGACGGTCGTAGACAGTGACAGTGACAGCGACAGCCAAGCAGTGGACGACTGCGATGATGCTGGCACAACGAAGAAGCAGAGACAGCCGCCGCCGCCTCAGGAGTGGGAGCAGATTGAGAAGGAAGAGGACCTAGTGGGGCAGCCAGCGAGAGTGAGGGCTGCGCACACACCCCGCTTCATCTTGCGCGCACTATTGGCGAGATACCCTGAGCTAGTCTCAGCCATCTTGCGCTCAAAACAATTCAAGAATGTTTTCAAAGTAGCAGAGGAACGAGCCTTGATGTATGTGCGAGCGCTGTGGTTGCACAATGGGTTGCAA
The DNA here is from genome assembly GCA_006384855.1 of Tetraselmis striata. Lineage (NCBI taxonomy): Eukaryota > Viridiplantae > Chlorophyta > Chlorodendrophyceae > Chlorodendrales > Chlorodendraceae > Tetraselmis > Tetraselmis striata. Next base: position 371,635 of record VCJN01002769.1, read on the forward strand.
ATCTATACATACTTGCGGCTATCGCAAAATGGGTACCGGCGGCTTATCAATCTTGCGTCACACGTTTGGGACCCGGACTTGGAGAAACTTTTTAGGCATGTGTTGCCTGTTGGGTCTCTCATGTGCAAGTTTCCATCTCTTGACATCATCTTGGGCCAACAGAAGGATGAGCTGAACTTGGTGGGGTTGGAGACCTCAGACGACCTGATAACCTCCACCCTTCAATTGAGATTGGTGCTGCAGCAGCGCGTCCGCACCTTGTTGAAGGCAAAGGTCATCAAACCAGGGGACATACTGCGCATCCAAGTGATTGTTGATGCATCAGGAATTTTCACATCTACAAGGGCAAATGGAACAGTGGTTGTTGCGAAGGTATGCATGCCATGTCGGTGTTACATTATATACATGTGTTGCTGCATGTTGTTACATAGACATATGTGAGTGATAATGTGCATGCTATCATTGCCACAGATTGTGTATGATGATGAATCAGTGGTGGGAGTGAAGGGGAAGGAGGGGCTGCTGGTAAACTCCGTGGAGAACAATCTGCCATGCGCATTCTTCCTGCGTGATGATTGCTACGAGGACGTCATAAAGAGCCTCCCTACCCTGCCTCAATAGAGTGACACCCTGCTTGCTGAGGGGCTGATGGTAGACGGCAAGAAGCATGGAGTGGAGGTGTGCATGGGCGGCGACTTGAAGTTGCTCAACGGATGGCTGGGACTGTGTGGATGCTCATCCTTGTCTCCATGCATCTACTGCATGGCACCCAAGGGCACTCTGCACAGATCCAAGGCAGCATGGGCGGCACATGGTGGGCTGCCACAGCGGTTCATCGAGCGGATGGTGGAGCTTGCGCACAAGGTGCTGGACTACACATATGATTGCCCTGCAGCAGGTAATGTGTTCTTCCATCTGATGTGTGCTGCATGTGGGACTCATTATGTGATGGTCATATGCTTGTGCATTATTGTTACACTGTAGAATGTGATGCCAAGATCGGTCCATCAAGCGCGCAGCCATCAGTCGATGGCTGGAGCACCAACAAGCGCCAAACGGAGCAGCAGAAGCACTATATATGGGCAGTGCAGGGGACGCCCTCCCTACATCTGCCTCCCCACAATGACGTACTGCTGTTTCTTCTCCGCCTGATGTTCCCATAATCTTGTCCTTGCTCGTCTGGCGGATGTGATGAAACCCGCCCAACAGCTCCATCGCGCGATAAGTGTGGAAGTTCCATCCGCGCACCTTGCAGCCCACCCCCGGCTTCTCGCAACTGCCACGCTCGCAGTATCTGACCACGCGCAGCTCCCTGTCCCATGGGTCACTGCCCTTGCTTGCGTCGCTCTGTACGTGAGCCATCCATGTGGTCAGCAGCCTGGGGGGGGGGGGGGGAAGCCGCGAAGCTTGACGCTCTTCGCCGCGTTGGAAATCTTGAAGTCGCGACCCATCTCCTCGAAGCAGGCGGCATGGAAGAGTGTCTCCCATTCGTCCTGCTCCACGAGGTCCACTGACGCTACCAGAGGGCCTAGCTAGGCAGTTGCTGCACGAGTGGTTGACCCAGCGGGTGGGCTGCGATCCGTATTAAACTGCTCGTCGTTAAACTGCTCGGAAAGGCAAAATAGACATGGGCCCTCTTGCTGCAGCGCGGGGGCGGCTACTGCCGCCATAGCCAACTGTAACAAAACAACAACCAAAGGGGTGGTCAGGCGAACGCCTATTTCTCTGTCGACACGACAAAAATCCCCAAACCCCCACGTAGCTAGCCAGGTTTGGTATTAAGGAAGGTGTTTCGAAAAAAACGGCCACCGCTTCGGAGGTCTAGATGGAGCCGTGTGCTTTACCAACAGGTGCAGTTGGGTGGGTGAGTCGGCAAATAAAGGACGCGGATCACACCTGCAGCCGCCAGCCGCTCGCCGTTCAGACGGCTGACGCCACCTCCGCACGACTGCTCGCACCCAGAGCCAAGTTTTAGGGTTGAGAGCGCACTCCTCCAGTCTGGTCACCAGTCGCGACCACACGGGGACGCACGGTCAGGGTGGTTGGTCATGGGTCGAGGCGTGAGTAGGTTCTGCCGTAACGCCGCAGGGGAGGCCGTATTCGTACTCGTTGTCCCGCGAGTACGCTTTATTAAAATGTCCGCGCGTAGTATATATACGAGGATATGCTGTGAAAATCATTGAGCAGTTGCTGCGAGCATTCTGTTAGTTACAATAACAAGCAGGATTGGGTCAACTACCTTTCCCTTGCTGAGTTCAATTACAATAATACAGAATCGTCAACCACAAAATTTACTCCATTCCAGGCAATATATGGCTTCCATCCTCGGTTGCCAATCGATATTGTAAATCCCAAAACTGGAGTGAGAGAAACTACCATAGACATCTTGTCAAAAATCCAAGATATACACAATTTGGTGCATGAAAATATCATAATTGCCAAAGAATACCAAAGGCACTACTATGATAAAGACAATAAGCAGCCGATAACATTTCAGATCGGTGATAAGATAATGATAAAAACTGACGATATGATCATAAGAGGACAGAAGTGTCCTAAGCTCAAACAACGATATGTAGGACCATATGTATGAGGTCATCGAACAGGTGAACCCTCAGGCCTACAGAATACAATTACCACCTGAGCTTGAGTGCCATCCAGTGTTTCATGTCTCAAAGTTGAGACTCTGGGATACTATATCTGCGCAAACATACATTCCTGATGCCTTGATTGGCAGGCAGACGCGCAGAACTGATGACCCAATCATTGCGGACATCACTGACTGTAAATTGGCACTATACCCACGACTATATGCAAAGGGCAAAGCCTTGCTGTTCAAAGTAAGGTTCCATAATTTTCCAGCAACTGGAGGTGACTGGATGCCCTATGAAACGATGCGGTATTCACCGCTGATGCAGCATTATATGCTGTCAGAACGATATAAACATATCTCGACCTCACCAGCATACCTTGCTGCTAAGGCGAGCCACCCGCAAAGGTTTCCACCGTGAATCTGCTGGCTCAGATTCATCAGAGCGGGGTGGAATGTGAGGATATATCATATACCCTCACTAACCCTAATCAACCGTAGCGCACATTAAGGCGCGTAGCGCGCGCGCAACACTTGTAGCGGCTGCGCCTGCGCCCTGCCGGCTGCCCGGCGCCTGCTGATATATCAGCACGGCGCCCCGCCGGAACTGTAATCATAACATTCTCACCCTCACAACCTCGGAGTAGCACAGACTCTTGCCACCATAAGCGCATACCCTCACACTCACCCTGTTAATGAACAGCGGCCTTTGCCTTTGCCTTTTATTTTGGTGATTTCCGATATTGCCTTCTGCTGCTAGGATAGCTCATGTAAGTATAATGAACAGCGGCCGCGCTGTTCGTCAGTACGCTCATCAGCAGAACTCGGTCGTTGTTGTAGAGTCGCGTAGCCAGAATATGTACACATATGTACAGTGGTGACACTTGTCATGGAGGCAGTCCCTTCGGAAAAAAAATCCTCATAGTCGAGCATCCTCTTGTGGTGCCGCAACTCGCAGCAAATCGCCACCAATGGCACCGAAAGGTGTCGTTCGGTGGGTAGCCACAGAAATGCAGCATTCTTCGAGCTCAGCCTCGTCGCGTCGGACTGTCGCAAGTCCCTTTTGACTCATGGCGTGTGCGCCATCGCCCCCATGTTGCCATCGGAACGCACACTCGCGTAGTCGTGGTCAAAGATCTCATACCAAAGGCTCTTGCGTCGCAGTTCGCCGAGTGAGCAAGCTCGCATCTTGGCATCTCAGCGGTGTCGGCATCGGCACGCAGCGCTTCGGTGTCGCTCGTCGCTAAGCAGTAGGTCGTCGCTGCTCGCGATGTCGTCGGTGCGTCACATGTCACACTCGTGCCCGCAGTCGCTCACTCGGTGAACCGTAGTCGCATGTCGTCCACGGATTTTTCTACTCTCGATTTCAGTCAAAGCTCGTAGCAGGGCTGGTAGAGGGAATAATCATCGGCCAGTACCTTACAGTACTTCCGCAAGTAGATGACCGTCCCATACCGGATACCTCCTCGCCATTTGTACTCGTACGAGTACAGTCTAGCGTAGTCGATTACTCATCGCATCAGTACGATATCTCCGTCCCATACCGGTGATACTGTTTTCGGTTCTGATGCATGGAGTCGTAGACATACTCGTGCAAATATCCTCCTGTATTTCCTGTATTTATACCCGTGGCCTCCACAGTAGATCCGTATTAGTCGCTCCTTCGGTGTGCTGTGGTACGACGCGCTCCATTCGGTACCGTACAGCATATAGCATGTACAGGCAGGTAACGCGCCGAGTCTCGGTCGCCTCTCCGCAGCTCCCATCTCGCGCCATCGTCGCGTTGGCCGTCGTTGAGTCTTCTGTCTTGGCAGCAGGCAGCAGGGTCTCCTCCGCCATACCGCATCATGTCGAGAGAAATGCGCGCGTCCGGACATTGAGCCGTGGTCACCCAGGATTTTCACCTGACGGCTCAAGTCATAATCTCGCAGCGCTCCCCTCGAATCTGAGTCTACAGCTGTTTTGTACTCGCGTACGAAATTAATCGTACCAGCACCTCATGGTTGTACCGGTAACCACAGCTGTTGTGTCTTCTTCTTCTCAGTTCGATTTTCGTGTGGCAGGTTCGTTCTTCAGCGCAGAAAAAAAAATCTTCGGTTCTTCTCGTTCGCTGTGAGGGCGGAGCAACGTGCAACTCGCGTCGTCGGAACTGCAGCTGGGGTCGCGAGTCGCACGTTGCTCCGCCCTCATGGCTTCGCAGCTTGCAGCGTCATCGTTACACATCTCAGATCGAACGTTCGGTTGCTCCTTGGTACTCGCGATCTTCGTCCCTTCGCTAGTTCATAATTTCGCTCGCTCGTTGTCGCATCCTCCTCATCGTCGCTACATCGTTCTTGCCACGTCGAACTTGACTCCATCTATCAAAGCCGGTGCGCATCCTCGGTGGGCGTCCCCGCCATAGGATCCTTGACATCTGAAGTCTTCTTCTGTCCCTATCTCGCCTCTCGCTCTCGTCGCTATGCTGCTTCTCTTGTGGAATCCGGAGCCATGTGCTCCGGTCACCGCTCCGAAACCAAGTGTTACAGCCCCGTTAGGACTTAGGCCGAATGGTCGTCTAGCCATAGATAGTCATAAAGCAGGAGCTGAGTCGATCGAGGGCCCATTGGATCGTTATTCCACACGGCCAGGAATAATGAGCGGAGATTTGGGAAAAGGGATTCTTATAGTACCGGAAGCCGGTAACCTGGGTGACTGGCCCGGCGGTGGTTTTGCCGGCCTATTTATAGTCGTTGGTTTCCGTCATTCCGTGCGTTGTGTACAGATCCAATTTCCGCCACTTGTGCTGCGTGTAACTACTAGACTCTCATACTAAAATCGACGTGTCCGGTCCTAATCCGCGGCCCGTCGCTATTTTAGTCATATACTACTAAGTACAGACACGGTTCCTAGCACCTTCGCCTGTCCGCAGCACAGGGGTTATTTTCATTCGCTATTATGCACATACGAGAAGTTACTCGCAAATGCTATAGCGTTCTAGGTGGTTATAGTAGGTTCTAGTACCTACTAATACTAATACCTTACTATGGCAGCGCTCCATCTCACGCTAGGTATCATCATCCTCTAGCAGGTGACACCATAGCGTACGACAATCGCCGCTGCTGGTACGCAGGTACATACAGGTTACTCGCACCCCATGTGGGTACTCGTAATACTGTCCTGCACTATACTAGTCGCCTGGTAGTCGCTCGTACTGACGCCTCGTCGTCCTCATACCAGTACTTCGCCTTCACTTGTACTCGCACTCGCAATGCTCATACTCGTACTTCGCTTGGCTTGTACTCGTTCTCGTCCGCCTCAGTCGCCAGTGCTTCGCTCCTTCGTCGGCTCCCGCAGTACAAAGTACAGCACTGTAGAGTACATAACACTACCGGCAGGCATCCGCACACGTTGCATGCCGGGCCGTCACAACGGTGTGTGAAGTCTACGCCCGCTCATGTGGCGTACGAGGTGCCCGAGGCTCTGATGCGGGAGCTTCTTGGCGACTGGTTCGCGTGACCGCGCGCATAGTTATATTTCGGCTTTGTATTGTAAGTATCCGAGATGGTATCCAAACGCAATTGCCAATTTGCCGATGCCCCCCCCCCCCCCCCCCCCACCCCCCGGCGCAAGGGTACCTATACTGTTCGCGATTGTAAAGGGGTCGCCACGTATAAGAACGGTAAAGTGATTTCCGATTGGCAGGAGGTATTGCCCATAAGGCCCGGTCATAAGGTTAGCGCGGAATAAATGGTTTCCCAACAACCGGCGCGCAAATCCACGAGTAGCTAGTGTCTCTAAGGCAAAGGATTCGAGTTTCAAGGAGGAGGATGACAATCTTAAAAAGGCGGAGACCCGGCCGAAACGGCGGCGTTAGGCAGTTGCGCACTACCTTCAAAGCAGTAAATCGTCAATGTTCACTACCACCAGTTGGTCCCTAGGCCTAACGCGGGTGCATGTAACGTACACGCTGTTCATGGCAACATCTTCTGTCCAAGCAACTGCCCATGTTGTAATTATTCCCGAAAATGAGCGCATATACCACGCCCTCCGGGCCGATCTCTCTGCCCTGCACGTTGTGCGCGGTACACGCGATCATGGGGTTGACGTTGTTGCTCGGCTTGTCGTTGGCAAAGCTATGCTTGGAGGCGCTGTAGTTCGTGTCGTTGTACATTAACGCGCTGCGACGTGTGGGTGGATATTCGCCGTTCTGGTCGCCGCGGTCCGAGTGGAATCGGTCATCCGCAAAGAGGGCCCTCCATTCGGCCTTGCTGACTGTGGCGGTCATGCCCTTGTGCGCCTTCTTGTGGGTGCGCGGGTTCATCCCCATCTCCATGAGGAAGCGGTTGAACCAAGCAAAGAGCGCGGTTCGACTGTCGATCTGCATGGGCTGGAATAGCCGTACGTTGGAGCGATAGGTGTCGTTTATGCGTTCCAGTGCGAGGTCGGTCACATTCTCAATGTTGCGGTGGAGCGGTGTAACGCTGAGATCTGTCGCCGGGCGCAAGTGACTCTACGCCGGATATCTTGGGCACCCATGGACACTCTAGCAGTTGGCGCAGTCCTGCAGATACGGTAATGTGGCGGATTCCCTCCAGCAAAACGTCGAGCTACGGGTCGCCAGACTGGCGGTGGACCACTTGGCGGCGGATATGAGGCAGCGGGGGCTCCATCGCCACTAGGGCTTTGGTGGCGATACTCTAACCGGGGAAGGTCTCCACACGCCCCATATGGTATATGTCGCCGGTCTCCTTGTCGTAGTCGGCGACGATGAAAAGCTGTAGGTGGTTGGCCTTGGCAACCTCGATGGCGTGCTGGATGTTCTTGGCCGTGTATTGGGACGCCTCGTCGATGACGATGGTCTGCTTGTAGGCGATGCTGTCATGGGCTGATGTCCGGGCGCTCCACGGCGTATTTTTGGCGTCCTTCTTGTCGTGATTGCACTTGTAGACATCCTCTGGCTTGGGCTTCTCCCCGCATATTGGTACACGGAACGCCTTGAGGAAGTTCATGGTCTTGGCGCCCTTGAACTTGTTGCCGAAGTCGCACGCAAGCAGATTGGTCGGTGTTGCGAGCGTGCTACTGCGCAGGGGCAGACGCGTGTCGACGCCCTCGTGCCTCCTGAAGCAGCCGGTAGTCTTGCCAGTGCCGGGTCTGCCGTTCACCACGTTGATCTGCTGGTAGCGATTGCGCTCCTCCGACCATGCAGGCGTGTCCGGGTCGGGCGCAAGGGAGCTGTCTACCTCCTCCATGATAGCCTCGGCGAGCGCGTCCACCTCGTGGTTGCTGAGAATACAGTCACGGCTCATGGTTGTGGAGTCTGCTGTGATGTTTTCCTCTGCAAGCTTCATTGTCGCGGCAACGTCTCCGGCGAGCCTGCGCGAGCAAAGTCGTCGTCGCACGACAGGGAGCGGATGGCGTAGTCCAGTGAGTACCCGACGATACACTCCTTGTCTTGGATGGCAACCACGGCTTGCAGCATACGGGTGACGGAGTAGGCGTGGTGGAAGGTGGAGATGTAGATGTAGCCGCCGCGGTTGCCATACTGCGTGGCTGTGACATAAGCCGTGTGGGGCTTGTCGCAGTCGTGAAGTCCCTCCTGGCATGACGATGTTGGGCTCCACGTGCGCGTCGCTACTTAGGAGTTGGAACATCACCTGGTTGGGCGGGTCGCCGTCAGCGGGCTCCTTCCTCCTCCTCCTCCTCCTCCTCGCGGTTGTCTAGCTGACGAGCTGCGGCCTGGAAGACCGAGCGAATATCGCGTTGACCCGCCGGGGCTCTCGCTGCTGTGCGGAGACGCTTGTTGCCGGTACGGGCGCTGGCTATGCACTGTTGCTCCTTGTCCATAAGAGCTGCATGCACCTCCTTGGGCAGACGTTTGAGCTCCTCGCGGCTGCGGCCGCTGGAAACGATCTCCTCTCCGCGAGTACGGCGATGCGCATGGCCGCCTCGTTGGTGAACTCCTGGCGGTACATGCTCGCCATGTCGCGAGCATGGGCGCGGTTGTGGGTAATGACGCGGGTGTTGTGGATCGGTTTGCGCCCTGCCTGCATGAGGCCGATGACGACCGGATACGTCTTCTCTTGCAACATCAGGTCGTACAGCTCCCGCCCGTCCTCGGTGTCGGGATACAAGGTGTCGGTGACTCAACATGTAATCCACACGCTGTCCGCGCGCCACACAGCGCCGTGGTCCTGCAGCCAGTGCACGATGGGGCTGCAGAGATAGGTGGTGGTGTACCCGTTCTTGAAAATACCAGCGTCGTTGAGCGCCTCCCGTAGCGAGGGGTCCATACGGTCGGATTGATGTGGTGCATCTTGAAGACTGACGCCCTGCCGCGCCGAAAAACGTACTCCTTGCACCCCGGGATGTTGCCGATGGCGCCGCTGAACTCGTGGAAGGATGGATTGGCGGGGTATGAAGCCGTGGAAGTAGGGAAAAAGGGCAAATATCGAGTCAAAATGGGCACATTTACGGACTCGAAAATGTGCCCCCCTTGACTCGGTTTTTGCACCCCCCAAGGGGGGTGCAAAAACTGAGTAACGCCCAATACCGTACGAATGTACTGTGAAACTGGCTTTCACACATTCTTGCCAACACTGTACGAGGTACCCTTCACCTATACTGCACTATGTACTACACATCTGTCCACCGCCCCTTGACGAGATGCGTCGCTACCAGTCCATGCTAACCGTTTTTGCCTCGAATGCTACTCCGCCGCTGTGCTTTTCACTCTTCTATCACTCGCAAGCACCCTCGCGCTTTTGTTCAGGGAGGCAGCTTCACGCATCTTGGTTCACAAAAGCATAGCAGACCGTCCTCGCAAAGGAAAACGCACCTCTGCCCGGTTGAAGACTCCGGTGGCGGGGGCATCTGCAGCTGCGCTTGGTTTCGAGCCAACGACGGCTCCCGAGCGACGCACTGCTAGTGATCCCCATGGCGCAAGATTCTCCGCAGATGCACTTGCGTTCGGGCAAGAGGGCGTCTCAGGCTCCAATACCCACGACTCAGCCCATAAGGCCCCTGCAACCGAGCGGTGGGCAACATCGAAGCGGACCGCCATGGCCTTGGTACGGAGATTTGCAGCCTTTGGCCGAGCCGGGGCCTCAGCCTAACCCTCAGCCTCAAGGCGTGCCACCTTTGGACCCACTCCCCGGAGCGACTCCAACGGTACGCGGACTCGCATCTTCGTTAGCATCACTCATCTCGGCGCCGTGGGCTGCGTTAAGCGCACCTCGCCATCGCGCATCTCAGGGATCTCAACTCACCCAGACCGATGTCGAACAGTCTGGAGCCGGTCAAGGTGAACCTTTGGCCACGATTCATGAGGATGGGCACGGACAGGAAGAGGAGGAGGAGGAGGAGGAGGAGGAGGAGGAGGAGGAGGGGCCCAATACTGTCGGAGGGTGTCCGCCTGGACAAACGAGCCCGCCACAAGCGCCACAAGCGGGAGCAAAATGGTAACCCCTCGCCCCTTGTCAACAGAACCTCAAACGTGTGCGTATCTTCGCGCGTGAGGGAAAAGATTCTCACACGTCCCCCCCCCTTTCCCTACATAGACCATCTCCACGACCCCCCTTCAACAAGAAGCGCCACTTGTCGACCCAATGCTCGGCGAGTGGAACTGCTACGAGCGGGACTTCCCTGCGTACTTCGCCACCTGGCCCGAACCACAGGACGGGCATCCCGACGACTACAAGGAGCATCACAAGCTCTTGACAAGAGTCATTGGCAACGTGGTCAACGTGTCGCCCAACTCGAACTTCTTCTTCATGCCTTGCCTCCACGCCATCGTGGACCTCTTCCCTTGCCCAGAAGGTATGGAGCTCCGGGTGCCCATCTCGGTCTTTGACAAGCGCCACATTGGCCAAGATGCCGCGAAGACGTGGGAGTTCATCTTCTTCAGGTTTCACAGAAAGACATACCGCGTTCCCGAGAAGGGCAAGCTCGTCGTGTGGCTAGACATCGTCACGACTCCAGGGCACTTCGCGTTTTATGTCTGGCAGTCGCGAGATGGCGCCTTGGTCGCCCCTGTCTTCATCTACGACTCCTGCGTCTCAGTCAAGATACCCACCCGCACCATCCCCTACCCCGGTTGGCAAGCTGTTTGGCTGGAGATTTCTAGGCCTCCCTCCCTGGGTGGATGGAACCCCCCACCCCCTGGCCACGGCTTCCTCCACGGGGTCGTCACGCAACAAAGAGACGCCAGCACCTGCTGGGCGAGATGCGTGCTCGCTGCCAGAGCCATCGCCACGTTCTTCTTGTGGAAGTTCTTCGTGAAGATGCATGTTCCAGGCCACAGCGGTGTGACCGAATCCCCCCAGCTCCTCGTTGGCGACGACGATGTCGACACAATGGCCAAGGTTTGGGCACCCTTCTTCGACTGTGCGCACATCTCCGAGAACCCCTCCTTCAACACCAAGGACCGGCTGAAGGTTGTTTACCCGCATCTCCACGGCAAGCTCACGAGATTCCCCATCGAGTTCTTCCCCTTGGCCACAAATTCACCCTGCTTCTCGGTGGGCAACTTGCCGCAAATTGTGAGGCACTTTGGCTTCTCCGACACAGCCGCGAACAAGATTGCGCTGACTCTCGACATGCATGGTACCGACCAAAGTGTTCACGAGCACTGCTGCAAGTGGAGTACGGAAGCTGTGGGTGCGTGCGCTCCCTGAGCCTCATAACGAGCACGCCTACGCCGATCGCAAGAGGGCACTCCAAGAAACCAATGGCAGCCAGGGAGCCTGGCCGGAGACATCTTGGCAAGATGCCGTGGAGTCCGTCCTTATCGTTGAGTGCCAGAGCAGAAATGTGAAACGCTGTGGCTACTCGATTCGCAGCGTGCGCGAATGGCACAACGACTACGAGATGCGGCGCGGCATTCAACAAATCAAGAACAAACGCTTCACGAAGTCCACCAACACCTGCCAGCCCTGCCGAGGCAGCTCGGCACCCCGCACCGTCTTGGTCGACAACCGCTACTACCAGGTCGTAGCGGCGCCTCGTCTGGCGGGTCCTCCAAGCCCGCATCTCAACCACCGCCAGCGGGGTCCGGTGGAGATGGTTCCCAAAACGGCGCTGCAGCAGGTCTCCTCGAGCTTCGAGCAGCTCCGCCGCCTCCCCCCAGCAGGCTTGGTCCCTCGGTGACTGCCAAGCCGCCAAGTGAGCCTCAGCCTTCGAGAGCGACGAAGCGCTCGGGAGGCAAGACCACCTTGTAGCCCATGAAGCTGCGTAGGAAGCATTCCGAGCATTCCGATATCATGGCGGGGACGACAGCACGGTGAACATGCGAGCCTTCCTGGCCTCCGATGAACATGCTCGCATTGAGTGACATCAACCCGTCTCGCGTGTCCCACTTCGTCGCCGACGCTTTGTCGCCGGAAACACACGACAAGGCCACCGCCCTGTGCAACGAACCCTTTGTCGTCGTGACGTCGCCTTGGTTCAGTCACTTGGACTTTCTCCTACCGCTGTTGGCGGCCTCCAATGCGGATATCTGCTGCGTGCAGATTCCGAGCACCTACTTGACGCAAGGCCCCCTCCGGCGAATGGACTACCTCCACAGTCTGTTGACAACGGGTCGTGTACTTATCATCGCGTCGAAGCACCCAAGAAACCCCGACACCAACAAACCCGCCTTGTGGTTGGTCGTCGGACGAGATTCGGCGACTTTAACGGCGCATCTCTCAGAGCACCTCGCCAAGCAACGTGGGTTCGTGTATGGTCCGTGACAGGGGAATCAACATTAGTCATATCGACGATCATTAGAAACTGTTTTCGATAGCAGATTAGAGTTTAATCGTCTCTCGTCCGTCGATTTTACAGACCGCATTTCCTTTCTTATTGCGGCCGGGGCAGCGGGGCGCCAACGCGCCAAGCCGGGGGCAGCCGTTTTCATCATATTGTTCGCCAAAATCAGTATGTACCTGCAGATCATCTGACTTTCTTTGTGTTGTCTGGGTACTAATAGTCTTCTTTCAGAGTGGCTATAAAAATTGATGCTGCCTCTGCACTTTTAACTGGTTCAGCATAGATATGTAGCAGCTTAGCCATCTGGTTTGCTGAGAAGATGCTCACCGCTGTTGGTCTGGGTTCGCTCTCACAGCCAAACAATGTTGCATAAGCCTGTCTCTCGTGTATAGTTCCATCATCCCAGTGCATATCCGGATAAATTGTTTTCTATGGAAACGCCTAATATGACATCGCAGTTATTGGAGACACTGGGGAGGCAAACAAAAAATAGCGTCTGTGGTATAACCAGCTTCAAAGTGAAGCGTTATTGTCACATAGTGTCAAGAGATTTTATACGATGTACCGTCTGCGAATTCTCCTCGCAGAATGAAGAGTCGCACGTCGGAGTGCGGAGTGCCATTACAAACTTACGCCTTTTACAAAAGCCATACTATTACGATCTGCGGGCACTTTTCCTTGATTTACGCCTCGCCCTGCGTCCACTGCCGCCCGCGGCCGGAGAGGCGGAAGGAGATGGAGCCCCCGTACCCGTTGCCGCCCGGAGATTCCCGCGCTGCGGCACGGCGTTTCCGCGACGGCGCTGCGACGCGTTCCCGCCGTCTTGGGGCTGTCGCACTAGAGCCCCAGTAGGACCGCGAGGCCGATGCCTGCCTGGACGGTCGCTCATGTCGCCTGCCAGCCTCTCGAGTCGCATCTTCTCCGTAGGGTCTCGTAGGGCACCCCACAGAAGTTGGTGGGAGCATATGCCGTACAACCAGAAGCGCTCGCAGTCGCATCTTGGCTGGCCGTTTTGAAGGGTCACTCGATTCAGGAAGAGGAAGTCCCGCTCAATCGCCTGAATCGTCCATCGCGGTCTGCTTCCCACATTTCCGGCCAAGATGTTGCGGTACTTCAGCACCGCTGGTCTAGTGACGCTACGAGTGCCAATCTTGAAGGGGTCGCCCACGACATACAACGCCTCGTCGACCTCCATATGGCTTCCCGCTGCCTGCAGATAGTCAACCGCGAAGTGGACGTCCGTCGAGTGCTCCATGCGGAAGGCAGGGTTGATAGACTTCCTGCCGCGCTTGTACGTCTCGTCCTCCAGCCACTTTGGGAAGTGCTTCTCCATTAGGGAGTCGGTGGGGTTGCGCAATCCCTTGGGAAAGGCGTTCTTGGCAGCATTGTGCCACCCCTCCATGCTGTTATTCCTGGCGGGAACTCCCACGAAGGTGGAGGCGCTCGACCACCAATCGAGGTTGGCGCCCAAATAATTGTCCTCGAGCCACCGGGCTACTGGGCCGGGGGCTGACCTGGCCATCACTTGCAACAACTTGGTCCCGACTGCCTGTGCATGTTCCTCGGAGCGGCAAGAATGAATCACCTTCACACACAATTCGCACACCTTCCATTCGTGCTCCCCTCGGCATACATGGACACGTCGACCGTTGACGCTCGTCGTGCCCTTCTTGAACTGGAACTTGTGAAGGACATGTATCCAAAACCCAATGGTCTGCAAGAGATGCACAGCGTGACCGCCTCAGCGGGGGAGATTCGTACCTATTGTCACGAGATTCCACCGAGAAGCGCCAAACGGGGGGAGGGGGGGGGGGGGGGGGGGGGGGAGAAGGGGGGGGGGGGGGGGGGCGCACCTCGCAGTAGGGAAAACGTTTCGTTTGGCAACGCGAATTCCGCCCCCTTTGTCGCTCAAGAGCCCGCGCACGTTGGGCCAACTGCCATGCAACATCTTGTGCGTGCCCATCGTCGTCTGGAACAGGAGGGTCATCGCTGCCCCATCCTCCTCTTGCGCGAAGCAGTACGAGATTGGGCGGAAGCTGTGAACGAGATCGCACTTCTCCATGTCATACTCGATTGAGTGGGTGCCCAGGGTCAACAGGACCTACTTGCCGTAGTGAATCTTGTGCGTGCCGTCCGTGACGAGGCAGAGTGGGAGACTTCCCGTTTCGGCGAGGCGCAAGGTCCTAAAACGGCCCATCGTTGTGAACACCGCTCCTTTGGCCTCCTCGCTAAACTGTAGGACAACGAACTTGTCGTCTTCCAACGGCGCGTCGCTGTCACCGGAGTTCAGAGGTGGGATCTCGTTGCGACGAGCCCAATCTCTGAGATCGGCAATAGACTCGTAGGCCCGGGGCCCCTTCTCTGCGCGGGTGAGGCTCTTTTTCCAGGCTTTAAACGCCACTCGCCACGCCCTCGCGTCCGCAATCTTCTTGTCTTCTTTGTTAAGTTTCTCCACAAGTCGCATTGGCGCGTCGTCTATGTGCTCCTTCATCTGGGCTTTAACTCGCTGAGGAATGCGAACTTTGCCGTCCACGACGACGTCCACCTCCTGCGAGTGGAGGCGGTGGTCGCGCTGCATCTCCCAACGCTTGCTCACCGGATCATGACAGATGCGGAGATGCGCGGGGCAATTAACGTGGGAGGCGCAGTTATACACCTGCCAATAGCCAAGCCTTGTAAGTGAATACAATCGTGGAACATGCCAAGATGTTAGTACAATATGCCTGTGCTTCAGACAACACGAGTGAGGAGCGCTCACATACGCGCCCTTGCTGGTATATTGGTGCCTCCATTCGTCCATCATCCAGGTCAACTCCTTCACTGCGGCTTGCCTTGTGAGAAAGGTTGCATCGCCAACCTTCCTCCAGTCGAATCTCACACGCTTTTCCGCCCCTTGACAAGAAGCGCTCCCCCGCTCGCGGGAGCTTGGCGAGGGTGTTGGGCGCTTGCTTTGCTGGCTCCGCGGGCCGGTACCGGCCCGTTCCGGACCCGTACCGCATGGAGGCGCGGTGTACAGCGGTCCACCTACCTCCGAAGGCAGACACGGAGAAGGGGCGAGCCCATGTATCAACTGTCCAGCAACGGCATTCACACCCTCTTTGAAAAGCTTGTCTCTGTGGTCCGGTTGAAGGGGCAAACTGTCTAGGAAGGAGATGTAAGGCTGAATTTGCTCTTGGGCCTGGCGAAAGGCTTCGCTGGCCTGCGGGGCAGAAGAACGGTCGGCCATGACGGCAACAAAAGTACGTCAAGGAGAGTGAAGTGCATTGCAGTGGTGTGGACTCGAGAGTGGGGCGAGGAGTGAAATCTCCAACGGGGTGAGTCACCACGGGGCGCAAAAGAGCGCCGCCACCTAGGTTGAGGCGGGTAGTACTTTACGCTGCAGAGGGCGCGAAGAGGACACGGCGAATTGACGTTGTTAGTACTCTCGTATAGTTATAGATTGCACCTGAAATGCACCCAAAAAGTGGGTACATATCCCAGCCTAAGCGATCACGTGGGGGGCACATTTTCGAGTCCGTAAATGTGCCCATTGTGACTCGATATTGCCCCCTGTACCGTGGAAGTAGTCGTAGTTGGGGACCGAGGAGAACGTCGCAGCGTAGAACTTGCGGAAGTCGTGGGTGTAGAACTAGTCGTGACCCTGTAGCTTATCGACGTCTAGCAAGTGGCCCCACACATGGTCCGCCAGCCACATGGTGCGGTAGCAACGCCGGTCTGCCGCCTCCGGCATGGACCGTATATTGTAATTGGTCTGCAGTTTCACCAGGTCCCTCTTATGGTCGTGCGATTCGTTGGTACTCATGCGGTACTTCAACTCCTCAGTGTCAGTGTGCTCGTAGATGGTGATACCCGCCTGCATGATGACATCTTGCTACTACCGCATGCCGATGCGCGAAGAGTTAGTGGAGAGCGCTGATGTGTTGCCCCCCCATTATGTACACCAGATCCTCGGTTGTCTCGCTCTTCGTCGCGCTCGCTTGCGATGGCCCTCACACGCTCTGTGTCCACGTACTCGACCTCGAATCTTCCCTCCAGGAACGGCAGGAACACTTCAGATGCTTGTCCCGGCTCTATCAGCTCCACGTGGTCAACGCGTGTCATGAGGAAGTGGAAGACAAAGGTACATGGCACGTTGGCGGCGGGCGAGGCGCGGTGGTGCAGGTGGAGTCCCGCCTCGATGCGGGTGTAGACGTTGATTGTTGCCTCGCATATCTCCGCAAGCTTGTCGAGGTCGCGGATGTTGAGGCCATCCCGCTGGTATAATTATTTTTTTGGAAATATTTTTGTCAAAACCAGGAAATAAAAACCTCGGAAATAAAAAGGTACTATTTTGTAAATAGTATATCCAGGAATTTTAAAAAAGCACAATCCGGGAAATAAATTCCAATGGAATTAAAAAGGCGCCATTTGGGAAATAAGCCCCTACCGCCATCTGGTCCATTCCCGTATGCGGGAATGACATACATGCGCTTTTTCGGAAATAAAACAGGTACTTTTCGGAAATAAAACAGGCGCATTTTAGGAAATAGGTACAGATAAAGGCCCTGAATTGCACGTCAAAGCACCCAAGAGTAAAAAAAACAGAAATAAATAAAATGAAATAATAAAAGCCGGCGCGAGATCGGTACCGTATAATGGTGGCGGGGCGGCGGCGGGGCGGCGGCGGGGCGGCATCGCGGCGCGGGTGGCGGGCGGGGGCCCGGAGACGGGGCGTGAGCACACGGTCTGCCATGCGAGTAAACACAGGCGGGCCCTTACCGAGATACTAGGGACAGGGTCTGGGCTTGAAGCAAAAACACGTGCCTCTGGCATGCGCGATGGTCGCGCTGGCGGGATGTGCTGCAGCGAGACCTCCCGAGCGAGATACCCGGCCTACCGCTACATGTACTTGGTACGCGCGGACACACGACCCACTCTCGCGCGCCCGCCAGATCAGCACCGACTATACAGCGCCCATCATACCAATACTACTACCAGTACGAGTGAACGACCGACCCCCCACCCAACCAGCGGCCCCGGAGGCGCGCCGGGGCAGTGTGTCGCCATGCCTCACCCGCCGCCCAGACCGCGTAGCTGCCCTCAACCCCCTCCCACGCGACGTCACCGTTATGCCTGGGCTGTGGCGGGTCGCTTGTTTCCGGCGGGGCGCCGCGCGATGTGTGCGCCTTCCGCCGATGGTGCGGCAGAACGCGCCGTAGACCCCGGGTCGCCGCCGCCCCCCAGTACATTGTCCAGTATATCAGGCAGCCTCGGCGCATCGCGTGCGGCGGGAGCGTCGCCCGCGGCAACACCGTCCAGCGGCAGTGCACCCGACGCCACCCAGCCAAGGCCGAGCCCGCCCGCGGCTGCCGCCGCGCCGGCTCCCACGTACGCCCAGGCGGTGAGCCGGTCGTCGAGTCCCGAGTCCGCGACGGGGCGCGGCAGGTACGACCGGCGCGCGCGCTGCCTCGCCTGTGTCGTCGCCTCGCCACAGTACTTTCAGCAGTGTTTCGGGGCCCGGCGCGTCGCAGCGCGATCACGACGGCGTTCCGACCGGCCAGGAAGTCTCCAAGCGGCCACAGCCGCGGCCGCGCGGCGGCAACCGCGGCCTAGCGCTCACCAGCCTCGATGCTCTCGCCCGCCTGCATTCCATGCTACACGACAGCGGGCCGGCGCGGCGGGGCGTAGCGCCGGCAGCGGCTTGGACAGTCGCCGACGCGCTTTCAGTCGCTGGCGTCGCCGCGGGCGCCGCGTGGGCGCCGAGGATTGACGCCGCAGCCACGTCGCTCCAACCCTCCCGCGTCAGGCACCACCCGGCCGACGTGTTGGCTTTCATCGAGGTCGCCGCGGCGTGGCTAGCCAAGGCGCGCGCCGTGCTGGCCGAGCGGCACCGCCGTCGGGGGGTGGAGCTATGGAGCTGGACAATCTTCAGTGCTGCCCTCGCCCGCACTGCCGCCCGTCGCTGCGTTCCGGGCCTCGCAGCGCCCCCGGTTGTTGCCCCCACGCCGCCAGAGGTGGGTGCACCGGCCGGCCACCCCGGTAGCCAGGCCTCACGGGCTCAGTATCCGCCCCCCCCTACTCGCCCATCTCCAGCCGGCGACGGGGTGGGGTGGGGTGCGGTGGACCACGTCTCCGATGTGGACATGGTACACATGCCGGCGGAGATGTCCATGGAGACGGCGGTGCCTATTGACTTTCAAGAAGCGTGCGCGGAGGCACAACGCTGCGTGAATGAGCGGGTGGTGGCGCGCGCGCGGCGGTGGAGGCCGATGACACCGTGGTGTTAGATAGGGCGTTGAAGTGGAAGCACCAGCTGCCGCAATTGTTGCTTAGGGCCCCGAGCCGAGGCGGGCGGCGGCGGCTACAAGCCTTGGCGTGGCGCTTTCGCGGAGAGGCGCATGACCGAACTCGTGCGTTCATGGGACGACGCGCGCACTGAGGCGTTCTACGCCGGACATGCCCGCCAGCGTCGAACAGACGCCGATCTCTTTGCGGCGCTGCTCGTGGGCACCGCGGACACCGTTGTGGCGTTGGTGGGGGACGGAGAGCTATCCCGAGCGGCGGGCCGACTATCTTCTAAGGGTATAAGCGACTTGTCCGATCCTGCTATCCTCCCCCAGCTGCGCGACAAGCACCCGTCCCGTAGCCACCCGATCCCAAACGCAGCGTATGACATTCCGGTGGACGAGGCCGCCCTGACGGTGGACATGCGCGTGCCGTACCAGCAACTCAAGCAGCACGTGGCGGCGGGGCCCTCAGGCATGCGCAACGAGTATCTCCGCTGCTTGGTGGGCGAATACGCCCCGGCGTCCGGGCCCGCGGCAGTCCGCGCCATGTCGGACGTTGCCTCCATGTACCCCCAGGGTCGCCTGCCCGGGTGGTTCAACCGGCTCTTCGCCTCTGCTAGGCTCGTGGCACCTGTCAAGAAGCTAGGCGAGGGGAGGGCCCCGGACGTGCGGCATGTGGCAGTCGGGGAGGCGGAGCGGCGCGCAGCGGAGCGGGCAGTGGTGGACAACATGAAGAAGGCATACGTGTCGGTGCTCGTTCCATCTCAGCTCGGCGTTGGCATTCCCGCGGGCGACTCTGTGCTCATCCACGGCGTCCGGCTCATCGCCGAGAAGCTTTGCCCACGTGCCGTCATCGTCCACACAGACCTTCGCAACGCTTACAACGAGGCATGGCGCCGCACCATCATCCAACGCCACATCGATTGCTCTCCACTACACCCTGTCATCCCTGCGCTCCTAGCCTCCCTCTCCACGGATTCGTATCTGGTCGTGGACGACCGGTCCGCCCCTCTGCGGTCGGAGGACGGCGTGCAACAGGGCGCACATTTGGCCACTACTTCCTTTTGCGTCGCGATTCACCCCGAGGTGCAGCAGTGTGATACCACGTTGGAGGTCAATGACGGGGCGGCGCGCTTCAACGCCGACGATGGATTCTTGGTGGGCCTTCCGGAGCACGTTTGGCCGGCTCTTCACGCCTTCCGCACGTCCATCAAGGCGTCCGTGGGACTTGAGGTGCGCTTCGACAAGATGCAGGCGTATAGCGCAGACATGGAGGCCGCGCGGCGTGAGGCTCCGGCCGACATCGAGTGGCCCGAGCTAGATTGCCATCACGGCATCGCGGTCCTCGACGTGCCGCTCGGATCGCCAGAGTATGTGCAGGCGTACATGCGCGGCAAGGCGGAGGAGCTACAAGAGGAGGTGGACGCTAGCATGAGCAAGCTTCTGCCTGCCAAGCCCATCGGTCGGTACACCCACGCCTTGCATCACCACGCATGGGCCCTGCTCAAGCATTGCACACAACACAAGGCGGGGTATTGGCTCCGCAACTACCCCCCGTCCGAGGTGGAGGCCTTTGCGGAGGCGGTGGATGCCACCATCATCGTGGCGGTCGAACGGGTGCTAGGGATCTCTTTTGATCCCTCCACATACGGCACCGACACCAATCCGGTGGTCACCGATTTCTTGGCGGAGCTTTTGCACGACCCCAACCCCATGGCAGCGGAGGTGGCTACCTTGAGCGAGGATGCAGTGGCCAGGGCGCGCAGCAGGCTTCACCTCCCCACTCGGTTGAAGGGAGCTGGCATCCGCCGCATGGCTATATATACCGTTCGTGATGCCGCCTTCATCGGCTGCATGAATGCCATCCTTCCAAGGTTCTTGACTAGGAGCTCCGGCACCAACACCCCCACCCCTGGTTTCTTCGACCCACAGCTCGGGTCCGTACTTGGCCGAGGCAGCTTCAACGCAACTTCTTCCGCCCGCCAGTATGATCACTTCCTCAACGATGCTCATGGGTCGGACAGCTACGCCGCGGAGATGCGCGAGGCGTGGGGCCGCCTCCAAGCGGCTACTGCTGGCCATCTCGGCGACGCAGATGCGCGCCAGATGGAGCGGGAAGTGGAGGCTGCGTCGGGCTCGCAAAAGGAGCTGACGGCATTTCTAGACCAGGCCAACAACTCTCGGCTTCGAAATGAGGTGTGCGTTCTCCCTGCCACATGTAGGGAACGGATCTTGTTCACCCAGCTCGACGTGGCGTCCGGCATGTGGACAGTGGCCATCCCCACCGCGCGGACAGCCATGACTCCGCATGAGCTCGGGGAGGTCGCTGCCGGGTACTTCCTTCTGCCTAGCCCGTGCTTGGCCCGGTGGTTGGGAGCCAGATCATTCTGACCTCGACGGAGCACAACCCCGTCACTGTTGACCTATACGGCGACGCGCTCATGAACCTCCCGGCGCCTGGAGACGCTCACTGGCGTGTACAGCACGACGCTATCGCAGATGCCTTCCGCGATCACTATGTCCACGACCTAGGTATCGCGGTACGGCGGGAGGTAGATGACTTGTTCCAGCAGGCATTGTCTCTCGGCAACACCGTACCCAGGGATGAACTCAAGGACCTAGTGCCGGACGCAGAGCTCTCCCTTCCGGCGTTCAACGTCGTGACCGGGAGTTATGATCCCCGGAGCTTGAAGTCCACGCTGTTGGAGTTCAAGACTATGCGGTACGGGGTCAAGTACACTTCAGTGCCCCGGGCCACGGCTGTGGATCGGTTTGAGCGCTCCCTGTTGGGCGACATACAACGGGGGTTGGCTGCGCGGGATGCGGCGTGGCACAACACGGAGCCCGGACAGAAGGGTCCTCTTCGAGACATCCTGGATATGTCGGAGTACACGGGCATGGTCTTCGGCACAGTGGGTGAGGTGAGCAAGGGGGTGCACCGCACAGTGCGTGGTATCGCATGCTTGGCTGCGGATCGGGGTGCCCTCTCATCGCGGGGCACTCGGTGCATCACCCGGGCTCACCAGGAGGCCTTGCTTGCAAGAGATTTCCTCGCGGTCCTGAGCTTGGTGGTCGCTCGAGAGCGCGCTCGCTGCCTCATCAGACGGCGCAGATTCGTCTGCCATCCCGTTACAGAAGCTGCACAGCACGTCCGAGGATCACCCACACACACACGTGCACGCGTGGCCCGGACTCTGAACCGCGTGCGCATCACTCATCCATCCCGCCTTATGCGCGATGCGGACCGCTTTTAGGCGGCTTGCTGTGTTGTATTTCTTGTTCTGGGGAACTGCCCTGTTTGTAATTCACACCAGTACTCGTAGGAGTACGAGCATCTACTGCAGTGAGGCAGTGACTACACCGGTGCTGACTGGTGAATTACAAAAGGGCAGTAACAAATCCACCTACTACAAAAAGTAGCACTCGAAAATCAACACAGCAAGCCGCCTAAAAGAGGCCCGCATCCCGCATGAGGCGGGATGGATGAGTGATGCGCACACGGTTCAGAGTCCACGCGTGCACGTGTTTGTGTGGGTGATCCTCGGACGTGCTGTGCAGCTTCAGCAACGGAATGACAGACGAATCCGCTCCGTCTGATGAGGCAGCGAGCGCGCCACAGCGTACGGAAACGGCATTTTCCCGTACTTTTTAAGCACGCCGCCGCCGGCATGTCACTTGTAACATGCCAAGAACGCCACCATAACCCACCCACCGCCCCCCTCACGCACGTGCGGGACCATGGGGCACAAGGGGAAGAGGGCGAAGGCGTCTAGGAAGCGGGAGGAGCAGCGGCGGGCGGCTGCGGCGGCGGCGGGGGTGGCGGATGCCGGTGAGCGGGCCGCGGCGCGCGGGCGGGCTCAGGACACGCGACATGCACGCATAGCGACGCAGCTGGCGACAAGTGCGTCAGAGCGCGACGCGTTGACCGCGAAGATCAAGCGGCTGACCGAGGAGGGGGAGGCGCTGAGGGCTGCGGCGGAGAGGCACCGCGAGGCGGAGAGGGAATTGCGGTCGCGGCTGGTGCAGGTCGAGGAGGCAGCGCTGCAAAGCCGCATCGCGGCCCACGACGCCAGAGAGAAGCTGTACCACTACCGGTACAACGTCACCAAGCGGAAGCGCGGTGACGCTGACGGCGAGTCAGACGGGCAGCAGTCAGACGGCGAGGGCTCCGGGGAGGAGGAGGAGCCGGGCAGCGCGGATGACGAGCCGAAGCCGCCCGTGCGGCGGAATCGGCCGACTGGGCTGCACTACAAGCTGCGCAAGGGCAGCCAGGTAGCCAAGGACAGCATCGACACTTACATCCACAAGAAGCGAGACGACCTAGAGCACTTGCTGACAAACATGTTTGGCAGCAAGTGGGAGGAGCACTACAAGCAGAACGGGACGGGCGAGCAGCTAGCAGCAGGCGTAGAGGGTGACGAGAGTAGTAGTGGAGGCGGTGCCGATGTCGGCACCTGTAACCCGAGTCCCGTCGGCAAGACCCACCGCTCCTACACCCACATGCCTCGTTGGGTCATGCGTTCCCTCTTCTCCAAGTACCAACGCCTGTTGCGCGGCATACTCGACGACATGGGCCACGACAGGCAGACCGAGGAGGCAGCCAAGCGAGTGATGGAGCAGCACTGGCGTGAGAATGCCGTAAAAATTTACACGGACATCTGCAGCACCACCCGAGCATGGAAGCAGTTAAAGACGATGCTGTCTAACCGGAAGGATCCCAACGTCGACTACTGGACTCCTTTGCTATGGCCTTGCGGCACAGAGGCACCTGGCATCCCTGGACTCGACTGGATCGTGTCTCGCATCCGGGAGCACATGGAGAAGCTCGGGGTGGACTCGGCTAATCTGTGTTGCAAGGTGAACACACGGTCGGCCATTGTGGACAAGCTGGAGTTTGTGGACAACATGGGGCTGCTGCCAACACCCGGCTCAACCATCCCGTGTCAGCACCTCATCGATGCTAGTGATCTATTCAAAAACCCCAGGACCAATCGCACATCAGGCGTGGCAAAGTGCATCTGCGATGATTCATCACTGACCGATGAGTCTCAGAAGGTGAATTCAGTCAACAACATGTCTTGCTCACCTTCTTTCTGATGGATGACTGCTGGACAGACCTGCAGCTCCACGCCAGCCACATCCCCGATGACCTGGAGCAGCTGCAGCGGGAGGGTGTCCATGTCAATGGCAAGCACTATAACATCAAGGTGTTGGCCGGGGGTGACATGAAGATCCCGAGTGGGTTGCTGGGCCACTGCGGATCTTCCCATGCATCTACTGCATCGTGGGGTCCCACGCGGAGCGAGCCATGACATTGCAACAGTGGGAGGCAGCAGGCATCAGCATGCGAGACATGGAGGAGCTGGTGCAGCTCACACACACCGTGATGGGCAGCCGGTGCCCCTCCACAAAATGCAAGGTCAGGGATGTCACAGCCAGCAGTGCGGAGGTGACAGATGAGGGCATCAGCGTGTCCAGGCGACAGCAGCTGCAGCAGCTGCACTACGGCATGTGCAGGGGGAGGGCGCCGTACCTCGTGCTGTCGCACATCCTGGATTACATCGTGGACATCCTGCACCTCATGCTGAGGGTGGTGCCGCAGATCTTCAAGCTCACGGTCTCGAAGCATTGCGACGCCGCCAAGCAGCTTGAGCTGGTGAAGTGGGTCGAGGAGCACCTAAAGGTCAAGCTGTCCAGCAGCAAGGCCAAGATTGATCTCAGTGCTGAGTCATGGCCCGGTGAGACATGCCGAGTGCTGATGGACAACTACGTGGCCATCCTGCAGAAGGCCATCCCGCTGGGGCGCAGCCGGCACAAGCAGTTGTACATCAACGCCAAGAAGGTGTGGGATCTGTTCTTTGAGCTATATTACCGGGTCAACCACGGCTGTGATGATAACGACGAAGCCGCCGTCCAGCAACACGCCACCGAGGTTGAGGACTGAGGTGGGCAACAAGATGCTCACGGCGTTCCTGCAGGTGGCCAACCAGCAGGATGTCACAGTGTACATCCACGTCAGTGCGGTGCATCTGGGGCAGATGATCCGGCGGCATGGCAGCATGGGCAAGTGGTGCAGTCAGGGGCTAGAGGCTCTGCACCAGTGGGTGCACTTCTTCGGGCGCCACCGCTGCAACAAGCAGAAGGAGCATGCGGCCAAGACCATCACCCAGGCCATCCACATGCGCGCCCTCTCTGCCCGCACCCGCGTCATCACCAAGAAGGGGGCAGCCATGCGTGCGCGTGCACAGGTGAAGAAGGCAGCCAAGCAGGCAGCATCCGGTGTGCAGCCCACCAAGTTCACCAAAGAACACAAGAGCAAGCTGAGGGTGCAACAGCATCATGCAGCGGTGAAGGTTTTTAGGGTTTGGTCTGGACAAGCGACAAAAGTAGATAGAACAACGCACAATCCAAACAAGAATAATTACATGTAATTATACTTTCTCCTCTCCATCCGTTCCACTTTCTGACTCAGTTGCTTAATCTTTTACATGTAATCACATGTAATTATACTTTCTCCTCTCCATCCGTTCCACTTTCTGACTCTGTTGCTTAATCTTTTCTTTCATCTCATCAACCGCACGCTTGTGATACGTGATGTGACACCACTGTACCCATTCCCTCTCTGAGGTGAACTCAGGCTCAACCTCCTCTACACCGCGCAGCGCGTGCTTCCTACCTGCAGCGAAGTCCTCGCCGTTCAGCCGCCGGTCCATGTCCATGTAGTAGTTCTGCTCCTTCGCTGCCCACGCCCGCCGTCCAGGCCCACGCATCATCCGATACAACTGCTCCAGCTCCTTCTTGTAGATGAGGTCGTCCCGCTCCCGCTTCGCCGCCTCTAGCTCTTGCATGAACTTATCCCTCGCCCGCTCCTCCTGCAGCAGTTGTACCCGCAGTTGGCCCGGTTCAGCTTGTGATGCATGAACGGCTCAGTGCCAGCCGGCGCTCCAGCAGGCTATTATTCGGCCGCCGCTGCGCGGGTACCGGGCCTTTGCCCGCGCGGAGGTTCCACGCTTGTCACTTGCTCTGGCCCCACGTGTGGTATTGATCCCTTATGGCTTCGCTCAACGGATGGCTCGAACCGGAGCGCTACGGATTTCATTGTGGATCATCTACCCATATGCCCCGTAGCGAACTACAAGCACCGCATGCATACCGGTGAAGAATCTGTGGGCATCTGTGGCAATTGATGCGGGGGCGGTGCTTGACCGGGACCGTTTGAGAGCCGGCGACTTTACCCTTGAGACGAGTGGGCTGCGCCCAGCGGACCGCTCGCGGCCGTCGGACTTGACGCTGGCGGGGTGGGTGGGGGGGGGGGGGGGGGGGGCGATTACATGATCGACTTCGCGTGCGTGTCCGCCACGACCCCCACTTGGAGCAACGAGCGACCCCCGCTGGTGCGCCCCGGGAATCGCGGCGACCGAGGCGGAGCATGGCAAGTTGGCAGCGGACCGGGCGTCTTCCGCCCTAGTGCAAGATGTTCACCGGTACTACCCTTTTGTGGTTGAGAACCGCGGCCGTCTCGGGAAGTCCGCTTTGTCGGTGGTCTACATTTTCGCGGTGCTGTTGGCTGTGCGCAACTTCCCTGGCGGTCCTTCCGCCCCGACCTCATGCTTCCTTCGTGGTCAATCCGTTCAGGCACTTCGGAACTTTGTCGCCAGCCAACCTGCCGAGTTCCGCCGTCATCTGTCGCGCACACGGCGTGGGGGCTGTTGCAGCGGGTCGCGGCTTGCGTGCATGGTACCCTGGGCGGCATTCTCTTTGCCGGTGTGCAGATGGCCAAGTCTGATGCGTGGCCTCGTGCCCATTCTGTGTCTTCTCATGTTGCTGCTTCCACCTCGCAGTCGCAGTAGAGGACCTTTCTGATTGTCCCTTTTTTCTGGTGATTTCCTGATATCGCCTTCAGCTGCTAGCTCATGTAAATATATAAACCGTATCAACTTTACGGGAACCAAAAATCTGTTATCCTGGAGATAGGTACGGGTAACTCCAGGCATGTAACATTTTTGATACATATTTCGGGAACGGGATATTAACTCCAATATCGTCACATTTTATTCGGTCCCCACCTACTTTTCCCCTACCTCTTGGGTTGAGCGGAGAAAACGGAGGCAGTCCGAAATTGTCCGCATTCTGAGCGAAGTAATATTGGTAGCATCGAGTTTTAATTACGAAGATCACGACTGTCCTCTTCCTCCTCCTCCGCGTGTGTTGCGTCGTCGTGAATGAACCGTCATACGTTCGATATTTGCTCTGTTGATTTCTAGGCGCTCATACCACAGTCCGTAAAATATCTATAATTAAGATGAATTTATCTTGAATTACACCGGAAACATTTAACAAAAGTCACGGATGTCATCCTCATCCGCGGGTGCTACGTCTTTGTGAATAAACCGTTGTACGTTCGGTATTCGGTCGTTTAATTTCACGGTTAAGGTACGACTACGGCTTGTTCCTGAATGGACGCGCGTGTATTCTAGCCCAGGCACGCTTGATATTCGTCTGATACGCCAAAATAACGCGGTACCGCAGCGCGTTTTTACTGCCGATTATATTTACATGAGCTAGCAGCAGAAGGCGATATAAGGAAATCACCAAAATTACTGCTGATTATTGATTACATGTGCTAGACGCAACATTCAAGGAATCCACACAGAAATCCACAAGGAAATCCAGCTGCCACGGGCCAACAGAGGCGGGAACCGCCATGATAGCCACCGACCAGGCATCGCCACCAGCCAGCCGCCGCTCCACGTAGTAGGGACGCTCTCCCCAACACACAATCCCGGGCCACTCCAATAGCGGCACTAGGCCGAATGTGATATGAAAGCGCCGACAGGAAAGGAGCTTCGAAGTTGAGGTCTCGCAACAAGGAGCGGTAGTGGGGGGGTCCAACCCAGAACGGGGCGCCACGGGCGTGCAACAGGCGCAGGCCACCCAACGCCAAATCCGCCGCCAGCTCGGTCGCGTCCTTTTCCGCCAAACGTAGAACGCCTTCCCCAACAAAACATCCCGGGCCACTCCAATAGCGGCGCTGAGCCGAATTTGATGTGGAGGCGCCAACAGGACAGGAAGGGAGAAAGTGCTCAACGAGTAGGGAATGGAGAGCCGACCGGGCCATCAACGACGTAAGACGCCGGTGTCTAGCTAGCGCGCGTTGTTCCGCCCAGCGCCAGATCCGCCGCCAGCTCGGTCGCGTCCCCTTCCGCCGAACGTAGAACTCCCTTCCCAGCACAACATCCCGGGCCACTCCAATAGCGGCACTATGCCGAATGTGATGTGGAGGCGCCGACAGGACAGGAAGGGAGAGGGTGCTAAAAGAACAGCGAACGGGGACTTGACCGGACCAGCAACGACGTAAGACGCCGGTGTCCAGCTCACACTGCTCCTCCGCGGCAGTGGCAGCACGGTCGGGGCTAAGGCTACCAAGGCGCCACCCGTGCACGATCCCCGCCCCCATCCCCAGCCGGGGGTGGAGGCGGAGGAAGGGCCCGCGATTCCGAGGGCCGAGGACGGTCGTCGGGCCGGCCCAGGCGGCGGTGGGTCCTACTGCCGATTATGGTGTAAAGAAATAGTAGTACCGGTATGTTGTAGCCGCCTCATGTCACTCACATATACAGCCCCGCGTCCGCCGACCCGGGCCCGGCGTCCGTCGACGGACGGGCGAAGGTCGAACAACGGCGTCATGCGTCCGGTTCCGGTACACGCGGCGGGCTTGGCGTTTCGCGCCGTGCCCGCCCCGTAGATCTGACGACCGGCCCGACCGGCGCGGCCTCGTACGGGATGCGGGCCGCTTTTAGGCGGCTTGTAGCGCTAGTGCTGATCTTTTAATACAGTACTGTTTTTATTATTAGCGGTGGGTTTGTTACTGGCCCTTTCGTAATGCACACCGGTATTCAGCGGCCCGCTTTTTCGCGGCTAGTAGATTTCATCTGTTTTTAAAATAGCTCAAGTAACTATCTGTTTTTAAAATTAATACTGCTCTTAAAATAAATATTAACAATTTTACCGCTAAAAGCAGACCTGAAAGATCAACACTACAAGCCGGCTGAAAGCGGCCCGCATCCCGCAGGAGGCTCAACCCAAGAGGTAGGGGCACCTCCACAAATCCCCGGCGCGAAGCGCCGCTTAGTCCAGGATAGCACCTGTTTTATTTCCACACATTTTCTATTTCCAAGAAAGCGCATGTCTATTTCCATACATGCCTATTTCCTGGATTTGCCAAATTTATTTCCAAAAAGAAATACTTACTCATCCCGCTGCATGGCGCGCTGAGAAAAGCGCAATATACTAGCGTAAACGGTAGAGGCCACTATACTTCACTTTTGACTCACTGAAAATGGGACAATTTACTAGCTCACCCGCCAAACAATGTACTACAGACATACATATACAGCGCAAAGTACTGTACTCGCCGTCGCCGCCGCCATCCCTTATCCCGCCCACTCGAGTGGAGGGGGGGCTGCGCAGTACCGCTACCTTTCCACCACCGCCAAGGCCGCCCCAGAACCCAAACCGCGGCCGGCAGCCCTTCATAGGATCCCACGCGACACTCACTGGCCTGCGGGGTCTTAACTTTCATAAAATGGCGGAGACGCCCGGATCCGTGACAGGAATGGACTCCGCCTACCTTCGGCGTAGGTCTGCACGGCTGGTGAGTAGGGATGCTGCCGCCTCTTAACGTCCCTGCGTACCTATCCCTCCTGCCCTACTACCTATCGCGAGTCGCAGCTCACGCCTGCTCTCACTGCCGTGCAGGCTGGTGTAGGCCCCATCCCGCTGGAGCTGCCTAGCACAGCCCCCCCCCGCACGCGACAACCCTCACCAGAGTCCGCCATCCGGGCCGCCCGACCCTCTCGGCCAAGGGCTGTGTCTGCTCGACCTGCCCGACGCTCCCGTCGCGTGGCGTCCCTGGCCGCTGGACGTAGCCAGGCCGACACGCAATCAGTGGCGGGTCAGGGTCAGGGCGCGTCAGCGGCAGAAAGGTTGCCGAGCAGCTTGGTTGCAGCTGGCGATGGAGCCGGTTTGGTTGCTACGCCTGGCGATAGCAACGCTGGCGAGAGCGGCGGGCAGGTAGCCGGCGCGTCGGCAGTCACACTCTCAGGACATGCGCCCGTACTAGGCCGGGGTGAGGGCGTACCGGATACCACAGGCTCGGAGGCTAAAGGCGAGACATCCATGCGCACGGTAAGACCTGTGGAATACACGGGATGTGTGTGTGTGTGGGGGGGGGGGGGGGGGGGATAGGCATGGTGGTTCATGAATTAACACTCTTGCATATAATCTCCCCCGACACAGGTTCCAACAAACGACGACGCAGGACCCAGTACCTCTAGGGCTGCGCGAAGTATTTTTGCGCCCGTGGCAGTGCGCCCCACAAACACCCCGCGTGCTGTTATTGGGTAGTCTCGGATGCGTTCTGTCCTCCTTCGGAACGGAATGGCGGGAACCAAACACAAATATCGTCGTGTCAACCTTGTGCGACAGGTACCCCCACCCGACGAGGCAGGCCCGAGTACCTCTAGGGCCGCAACATTTGGACTGCCGGATGTGGCAGTACGCCCCCCCCCCCTCCCGCCTTTACTTAGTTGTCTCTGTTTCGTCAGGCATGGAGTGGTAATTGCTTCATGTCCCGGCCGGCGAATTACTTTGCGCGTGAAACTGACACAAAACATTGCCGCGTAGGCAGTCAACCCCATCCACCGAGACCCGGCGAAAGGCAAAGGACCAGCTAACCCACTACCATCTAACCCACAGGTGGAGAAAGGCAAGGCCAAAATGCTGTCGCCTATTCCCGAGGAACTTCACAGCGCATTTCCGCCAAAGACTGAGGAAGAGGTCGAAAACGATTGGCTCACCGAGCGCGCCAACAACAAAGTTCATTTGAGAAAAATAGAGCACCAGAAGTACGTCCAACTCGCCATTCAAGAGTGGCAAGACGCAGGGGAACACAGAGGTTACCTCGAGGACTACATGGTAACCGCAAACGTGGGGAAACAACTTGCCGAGGAAGCAGAGGCGGAGTACTCGCGCCTCGTGAACAGAGGGGCTCGGCTGATGCAGGTTACCACCCATGCCTTGCCCACCTGTGTTCCCAACCTGATGGTCTCCAGTATGACCTCGTAGGTAAGACTTGCATGAACTGCTGCGTACTAAAGACCCCTTCTCCGGTTTACCAGAAACGATTACACCCTTCGTGGGCAGTCGAGGACAGCGCGGAGCCCTCTGTACAAGAACCGGCTGAGGGCGTAGCCGGACCTGGGCATGAGGACAGATCGCCTGAGCCGCGTGCCTCGCAATCGACTGTGACCAACTCTTCCGCACGCGGTGTGTCTGTTTCTCAAGACTCGTTGTACGACGCTACCCAACCCGAGTATCACCCCAGTTCGGACGGGGGGGTTTCGGAAGAGGACGAGCCGGCTCCGCCAATGGCACCTGCGTCCCCGGCTATCGAGCTTCTCGACTCACCCACGCCTCAGGTACTGCCTTGCTTTGGCCCTCCTGCAAGCGTGAGCCTTAATCTTCTTTAATTTCTTGTCCGCAAGTACTTATGCGGTTTCCCGTGTTGCCCAGCCTGGCCGACCACCTCTGCAAGTTGATCCTCGTCTACGCCGCGGCTGGGACCCCAATTACGAGAACTTCGACGACTGGTTCTCGGTATGGCCCGATCCTGAGTCGTTGTACGGCGAGGACTACGCCGACTTGCACTATGCGATGTGCAAGTGGCTCCGAGATTGGGAGTTCGATAAATTTGACATCGAGTATCAGTACGCCTTCCTGGAGGGTTTCCTGCGCTTATGCCCGCCTCCGCCTGGCGTGGAGTTTCGTTTCTGTCGTGCGAGCATGGACTACTCAAGGCGAGGCTTTCCGAATTTTGTGTCTAGGCATGAGTCGTCATGTGGCCGCCGAGACCCGGCCCCCGAAGGCGTACTTGTTTTCTGGTTCCACATAATGTATCCCTGGGGTTCGAGGGCATGGGAGCGGCCAGAGTCGTTGCCGTTTCCCAATTCCACTGAAGCGGGCGGGCACTTCGCCATCGCGGTATGGACAACTCGTGACGGGCGTGCAGTTGCGCCGGTTTTCCTATATGACAGCTTGTATCGTGTCGCATCGGCTGGTGTACATGTCGACCAGCGCCAATACGTTGGTTTCGAGAATGCCTTGTGGGAGATTCTGCGCACCACAGACACGGCACGGATGCCCGCTGTCCTTCGTGGTCGTGTCAGCCAACAAGGTGGTACATATGCGAACTCGTGCTGCATGCGCGCCGGACTTGGAGGCCGCGCGTTCGTGTTCGTCGTGTGCCGAGAGTTCTGGCGCGCCCGCGTTGCACGGGCCTTCGATAGGCCGCCGCCGCTTCGTGTCGAGAACGCAGACTTGCGGCGATTCGCGTTGGTGTGGATGCCTTGGTTCATGGTCACTGGTCTGGGCCTGACCCCCTTCGAGGGCCCGGTGAGGAGGGGGAAGATGAGTTTTCTGCGTTGCCTCATCGACGGCGTTCCGTGGGACGTGTTCCCGCCGGGAGTGGGCATGTCGTGGTGGAGCGCTGAGCAGATCTCCCGGAGCCTGGACTTGGCGCGCACGAAGTTCACGGCTAGTCAAGGTCCTTGGCGGTGGGCATATGTGGTGCCGAAACGGGACAACCCTCATGCCAGGCAGATGCTTCAGAACGCACCCCCGAACAACGTCACGTGGAATAACATGACGTGGTCCCGAGCCGTGGACGCCGTTGTTATGGTCGAGTGTGACGGCGTAGACGGAATCGCGCGCCACACAGGGCACAATATCCGCCTTTTCCGGGACTTGCAGAGGCTGCCTCCGCGTGCTGGTCGCTGGACGCCCGCGCAGCTTATGCAAGCCCGCATACTCCGCTGCGCGACGTGCTTGGGCAACGCCGACCCCAGACCCAACCACCCGGCAGGGCCTGTCCCTCATTTAGACGGGGCGGTGGTGGAGCACCACTGGCAGCCCGTCTTGCTTCCAGTGCAACCACCCCGATCACCAACGCCTCCTCGACTTGAACAGGTGTGTTTACAACTCGACACGCATCTATTCGCGTGCACCTTTGTTGCTGCTGCGCACCACTTACTTTAACGGCATGCTAATTTAGTCGCCATCGCACGTTGCCCCCCCCCCCCCCCCCCCCCCCCCCACAGACCCCGAGCGCAGGAGCCGGTCCGAGCGGCGCACCCCCTCCCGTGTTTGCTGCCGAGCCGAAGCCCGCATCGACAGTGGCGCCGGCTGTCGGCAAGGTGGGATGCCCGCGCTGCAGCGTTGTTGCCGCTGCGCACGAGTTACTTTTACGGCATGCTAATTTAGTCGCCATCGCACGTTGCCCCCCGCAGACCCCGAGCGCAGGAGCTGCTCCGAGCGGCGCACCCCCTCCCGTGCATGTTGCCGAGCCGAAGCCCGCATCGACAGTGGCGCCGGCTGTCGGCAAGGTGGGATGCCCGCGCTGCAGCGTTGTTGCCACTGCGCACGAGTTACTTTTACGGCATGCTAATTTAGTCGCCATCGCACGTTGCCCCCCGCAGACCCCGAGCGCAGGAGCTGCTCCGAGCGGCGCACCCCCTTCCGTGCATGTTGCCGAGCCGAAGCCCGCATCGACAGTGGCGCCGGCTGTCGGCAAGGTGGGATGCCCGCGCTGCAGCGTTGTTGCCACTGCGCACGAGTTACTTTAACGGCATGCTAATTTAGTCGCCATCGCACGTTGCCCCCCCCCCACCCCCCCCCCCCCACAGACCCCGAGCGCAGGAGCTGCTCCGAGCGGCGCACCCCCTCCCCCTTCCGTGCATGTTGCCGAGCCGAAGCCCGCATCGACAGTGGCGCCGGCTGTCGGCAAGGTGGGATGCCCGCGCTGCAGCGTTGTTGCCACTGCGCACCTGTTACTTTTACGGCATGCTAATTTAGTCGCCATCGCACGTTGCCCCCCGCAGACCCCGAGCGCAGGAGCTGCTCCGAGCGGCGCACCCCCTCCCGTGCATGCTGCCGAGCCGAAGCCCGCATCGACAGTGGCGCCGGCTGTCGGCAAGGTGGGATGCCCGCGCTGCAGCGTTGTTGCCACTGCGCACGAGTTACTTTTACGGCATGCTAATTTAGTCGCCATCGCACGTTGCCCCCCGCAGACCCCGAGCGCAGGAGCTGCTCCGAGCGGCGCACCCCCTTCCGTGCATGCTGCCGAGCCGAAGCCCGCATCGACAGTGGCGCCGGCTGTCGGCAAGGTGGGATGCCCGCGCGCTGCTGCGTTGTTGCCACTGCGCACCTGTTACTTTTACGGCATGCTAATTTAGTCGCCATCGCACGTTGCCCCCCGCAGACCCCGAGCGCAGGAGCTGCTCCGAGCGGCGCACCCCCTCCCGTGCATGCTGCCGAGCCGAAGCCCGCATCGACAGTGGCGCCGGCTGTCGGCAAGGTGGGATGCCCGCGCTGCAGCGTTGTTGCCACTGCGCACGAGTTACTTTTACGGCATGCTAATTTAGTCGCCATCGCACGTTGCCCCCCCCCCCACCCCCCCCCCCCACAGACCCCGAGCGCAGGAGCTGCTCCGAGCGGCGCACCCCCTCCCCCTTCCGTGCATGTTGCCGAGCCGAAGCCCGCATCGACAGTGGCGCCGGCTGTCGGCAAGGTGGGATGCCCGCGCTGCAGCGTTGTTGCCACTGCGCACCTGTTACTTTTACGGCATGCTAATTTAGTCGCCATCGCACGTTGCCCCCCGCAGACCCCGAGCGCAGGAGCTGCTCCGAGCGGCGCACCCCCTCCCGTGCATGCTGCCGAGCCGAAGCCCGCATCGACAGTGGCGCCGGCTGTCGGCAAGGTGGGATGCCCGCGCTGCAGCGTTGTTGCCACTGCGCACGAGTTACTTTTACGGCATGCTAATTTAGTCGCCATCGCACGTTGCCCCCCGCAGACCCCGAGCGCAGGAGCTGCTCCGAGCGGCGCACCCCCTTCCGTGCATGTTGCCGAGCCGAAGCCCGCATCGACAGTGGCGCCGGCTGTCGGCAAGGTGGGATGCCCGCGCGCTGCTGCGTTGTTGCCACTGCGCACCTGTTACTTTTACGGCATGCTAATTTAGTCGCCATCGCACGTTGCCCCCCGCAGACCCCGAGCGCAGGAGCTGCTCCGAGCGGCGCACCCCCTCCCGTGCATGCTGCCGAGCCGAAGCCCGCATCGACAGTGGCGCCGGCTGTCGGCAAGGTGGGATGCCCGCGCTGCAGCGTTGTTGCCACTGCGCACCTGTTACTTTAACGGCATGCTAATTTAGTCGCCATCGCACGTTGCCCCCCCCCCCACCCCCCCCCCCCCACAGACCCCGAGCGCAGGAGCTGGTCCGAGCGGCGCACCCCCTCCCCCTTCCGTGCATGTTGCCGAGCCGAAGCCCGCATCGACAGTGGCGCCGGCTGTCGGCAAGGTGGGATGCCCGCGCTGCTGCGTTGTTGCCACTGCGCACCTGTTACTTTTACGGCATGCTAATTTAGTCGCCATCGCACGTTGCCCCCCGCAGACCCCGAGCGCAGGAGCTGCTCCGAGCGGCGCACCCCCTCCCGTGCATGCTGCCGAGCCGAAGCCCGCATCGACAGTGGCGCCGGCTGTCGGCAAGGTGGGATGCCCGCGCTGCAGCGTTGTTGCCACTGCGCACGAGTTACTTTTACGGCATGCTAATTTAGTCGCCATCGCACGTTGCCCCCCGCAGACCCCGAGCGCAGGAGCTGCTCCGAGCGGCGCACCCCCTCCCGTGCATGTTGCCGAGCCGAAGCCCGCATCGACAGTGGCGCCGGCTGTCGGCAAGGTGGGATGCCCGCGCTGCTGCGCTGTTGCCACTGCGCACCTGTTACTTTTACGGCATGCTAATTTAGTCGCCATCGCACGTTGCCCCCCGCAGACCCCGAGCGCAGGAGCTGCTCCGAGCGGCGCACCCCCTCCCGTGCATGCTGCCGAGCCGAAGCCCGCATCGACAGTGGCGCCGGCTGTCGGCAAGGTGGGATGCCCGCGCTGCAGCGTTGTTGCCACTGCGCACCTGTTACTTTTACGGCATGCTAATTTAGTCGCCATCGCACGTTGCCCCCCGCAGACCCCGAGCGCGGAGGCTGCCCCGAGCGACGCACCCCGTCGCCCGAAACAGAGCAAAACTGCAGAGATGCTCGCCAAACTTACACAACAAAAGGTGTGTACGTGATTTGTGCCGTTGCCCGTCACTCATCATTTTAAGCTGTAGGTAAGACTTCCGCGCTTTGTCAGGGCATGAAGGGTGGGCAAAGGCAACCGTGCAAGCATAACCCGGCATTTGTGAGCGCTCGGACTACATCCCGTCGTCTCGCTACTTCAGCCAACGAGGACGCTGAGGACGACTTTCAGCCTCGGCCGAAGCGTAAGGCGTCTCAACCTATACAGGACCCGCCGGCGCGGAGCCTTCGAGCCCGTGGGACCCGCATGGCGGGTGACACGCCGTCGGTGCGCACTTCTTCGCATGTCACTCGGCCCGCCGGGGGTTCTTCCGATCTTCATACAAGCTTACCGGCTCCTCCGCGTTGGGGCCAAAAAGGAGCACGCAGCCGTCCCCAGGGTGAGCGTCTCCTGCCCAGGGCACAGGCGACGGCGGGTAAACCCAGGACCGCGGCAAAGCCGGGTACAGCCGAAGCGGCTGCGACACACACAATTGGGCTTGCGAGTGCGTCGACTGTGCGGGCGCCGACGCCAACAGGAGCCGAGGACTCGCGGTTTCCATTCTGGGCAGCCAACCTCGTCGCGCGACACAATACTACTCCTCGGTTGTCTGTTTCAACTGCTAACCGTCGAGACCTCGTCGACCCCAGGTGTCGTGTCAGATCGGCTACTCATGGTGCCAAGACTGCGCCGCCCAGGCAAGAACCTTTCCTGCAGCGCGCTGTGGGGAACGCCGATTTTTTAGCTAGGAAGCAACTCAGCTTCGTAGTCGAGGAAGAACTCGGCACGAAGATGGCGACGTTGCAGACTCACTTGCTGCTCACTTGCCCCGACTTCTTCCTCGCCGGCGAGAGGAGTCCTCTCATTCGAATTGGAGACCGGAGCCAGATGCTCATGCACCTTTCAGGCGAGCCCCCCCCCCCCCCCCCCCCCCCCCCCCCAACCCCCTCCTTCCCCCCCCCAACGTGGTCCCACTCCAATAATACATGCAGGTAAATTCCTCAGTCGATTGATGACCGTCCTTGATTTCAGGGCCTGAAGACCCCCGCTGCCAAGTGCCGAATTCCCTAGAGGAGTCGCTGCGCATTGTTCTGCTAGATACGGAAGATGGCCTACATCTCTACAGGGAGCTCCAACACGTCTTTAACGAGATCATACAGAAGGCTCAATCTTTCCTCCAACTCGGTGAGTCGATGATGCCCGCCACGCAGTCGTTGGTTTTCGTGCCCTCCGGCGCGGACATCGGCCTGCCCGCTGTCAGCGCCCACCGAGGCACAATCGTGTTGCTCTTCTACTGGGGATGCTGTAGCCCTCTTCATCTCGTGCGTCACGGAGCGGACATTAGTCTCGAGGACGCGATGGCGTGGGTGTCTCCGACGTTGGTGAGGACCCCCCCCCCCCCCCCCACTCGCCCATTCAGCTCGGAATGATTGTAATCCAACCAGCGGTCGGTTGCTTAGAAGGATGTACACGGCGCAGGTTGCGCAAGCCGCGGCATCGGGCCTGGGCCTGGAAGAGTTTCTGCGGAGGTATTGGCCTCGCGTGCTCGGAAACGCGAGGGTAGGTGGAAACCTCTGCGAGGACCGCCCGGCTGCTGCGAGGGCAATGGCGCCGTGGGGGGCGGTAGACGCGGACTACGTTCATGCGTGCGGTGGCAGCCGCTTGCGAGCCTCGCATTCGATGCCCGGCCTGGTTGTCGCGCTTGCGGGAGAACGCGTGGTTCGGGAGCCAGCCTTCAAGTCGGTGCCAATTACTGGTTGCGAGTCCTGCCGAGGAAACAAAGCCGCGGGGTACCTTTACGGCTACGTTTGTCTCACCCCTGAGACCGGAGTGCCTGCACCGCCTCCGGATTGGCAACTAACCCCGCCGACGATGGTTTTCAATCCTGACCTCTTCCCGGACACATACAGCAACAGCACATACAAGAGGCACCAGTTGCAGATTCCTCGTCTGATCGAAGTCTGCCGTCAGTACGGGCGCCTTGACCCTGCCGCGCTGTTCGTTGACAACCCGTTAATCGCTGCGGATATCAGGCAATACCTTGACGACGAGTGCGGCTCACCGCCGCCAGAGGAGAAGTTCCCAACATCCGAAGAAGATTTCGCCCACCTGTCCCCTCTCGCCCCCCCCCGCCCTAGGTGATGTCCGCCCCCCACTTTGCACTATAATTAGCCCCCCCCCCCCTCCACCATGTCTCCATACCGTGTAAACACAACTCTTCTGGTATGTAGCCAACCACCACCTCGCCAATTGTGCAGGTCTCAGTGTGTCACGGCACCTGGCCTTGGCAGCACTCGGGAACAATTCTACGCGCGACTGGCGTGGGGAATGCCAGGGGAGTGGACCCAAGGCCATATTACTCGAGCTTTCTCCGTATTCACGTCGCTACGTAAGCAAAAAACACCTCCCATTATACCGACTGCCCCATGGGAGTACGACGTGATCAAGACGAGCGTTGCGCATTTTCAAGGCTCGGTGATTTGGGACCCCTGCGCCGGGACGGGAGGTACAGAGGTTGCGTTTCGAAGCATTGCCAAACGAATTTGGATGAGTGATGTGATCGACTATGGCTGCGCAGACTTTGTCGCCGACGCGCTTTTACCTGAAACACATGACAGCGTAAGGTTGCGAGCAAACCCCTCGCCGTATATAATTGTCACGTCGCCGTGGTTCAGCATGCTGGACATGTTTGTACCGGTGGCACTGGCGTCGAGCGCCACGCTGCTCTGCGTGCAAGTCCCGCACACGTATCTGTCACAGGGCCCAAAGCCCAGGTTGGAGTTCTTCGCGTCTCTGGCAGGGCAGAAACGCCTATGTATTCTATACTCATCACGAGACAGAAATCCGGCGACAAACATGCGCGCTATGTGGCTTGTGATATGTAAGGGAGGCGTTGCAATCGACAATTACATAACGGAGGTCGCGTTATCGCAAAGGATCCCCTTGCTGATAGAGCCAGTGCGCGCATAGAATCGACAGTGAGGCCAGATGTAACTCTACTTTGTCGCTAGCGATGCTTTGCCTCGAAGAGTCTCCGCCAAGGACATGTCGAGTTCAGCCGCGCCGTCACTACCACTGTCTGCCTCGGAATGGGGGGAAGTTCTGGGGGTTGCGACTTGGTCGCAAGCGGGATCGTAGCTCGGCAGCTTTAGCGGCCTCTTCGGCGGTCGTTCTCTGCGGCGTGGCTTCCTAGACCATAAGATGTCGGGGCTGGAAGCAGGTTGGACACCGAATTCGGCATCCAGCTCGGCCATGAGTCGACGACGCTCGTCATCCGGAGAGACGGCGGCAACTACCTTACTGATTGGGACTTGAGGCCTCTTTTTATTGACGGGGTTGTCGCGGTCACGTGGCGCGGCCTTCGACACGCAAGGGCTGGGCCGCGCGCGCTTGCGGGACTGTTGGCCCCTTGCGTGTCCTGCGGGCGTACTCTGCTCAAGCTGCCGGGGCGCATCGTCGTGCGCCGCGACTGGTTTAGCGCCGGCTTTTCGAGGTCGGCCGCGCTTGCGGGGTTGCAGCCCGCTACTCTTCTCCGGTGGGGGTCCCTGAAGTCCGTCGACGGGCCCGGCAACGCCCTTGGCCGTTGTAGCTGCCGAAGGGACAAGGGGGCGGTCGCGCCTGAGTGCCATTTGGCCCCTACCAAGCCCCGCCGGCGATACGCTCAGGTCCGGGCATCCCATGGGAACCGAGGGTGCAACATGCTTGCGGGGTCGCCCGCGCTTGCGGGGCTCCAGCCCGTCGCATGCGCCTGTGTCCTCCCCGGGGACAGGTGAATCCTGTGTTTGCTGAAGATCGGCCACACGTTCTGTGACAAGCGTGGTAACTGACGGTGTCGCCGGGGGGATGCGCGCCGGGGGCTGACGGAGTTGACGCGCAGTCGCGACAATGCCCGAACGACCTGCGCCTCGTCCTCGCCCTGGAGCCCTGCCTCGTCCACGCCTCCCAACTCCCCCTCGTCCCCGGCCACGCATGCGCCCTGCGCCGTCTGGTGGTTGGACCTGCAAAGCTGGAACGCCGTGCGCAGCTCGGTGCGGCGGGTTCTGGCCCGCCATGCCTACGACGCCCTGCTCGAAACGCAGGCGAACATCCGTATCGTGAAGTGCACGCCAGAGATAAAGGTGGCTGCACTGCCGGTACCTTCTGAACTCGTCGCAGTCGCAGGAACCCCCATTGTCGGCCGCAGAAACGCACTTCATGCGACAGCAAACTCTGCGGACGGCTTGCAAGGAGCGACAAGATTGGGGCAGCATTCCTCGCCTGCTGTTGGTATACGCGACAATGCGCGCCAGGGTGACTTGGTCCTCGGAGTGGGAGTCGGCGTTAACGAACAACTCGCCGTCATGCCACATGTAGAGGTTTAGCCCACGCCTGTCGGGATGTAAGAAGTCATTAGCGCCATGAATGTAGTGCGAGAATTCCTGCTGCAAACCGGAGTTGAAGTCCTCGTACAACTCAGTGTGTTGCGCGCCTTGATGCTTGCATAGGTCGGGGAAGCCCTCCTCGAGCAGGGTGTCAGTCGGCCGGCGACGTTTGCCAAACTGTTCGTCGCATTTGCTTGCGCGGTGCCAGCTCTCCTGCGAGTTGGTAGACGCAGGAACACCTGCTACACCTGGGGCGCAGTTGATCCAGGTTAGGTTGCTGCCTAAGTACTCGTTCTCGAGCCAGCGCGCCGCCCGTCTCTCACCAACTCGACGCCACTCCGCCATCAAGACCTCGGCGACGGCTTCAGCTTGCTCGCGTGTACTGCTTTCGTAGATCGTGGTGATAGTCTCCAGACACATCGATCTGTTGCGTTCGTGAGTGATGACAGGGTAGCTGCGGCCATCCTCCCTCAACCTAGTGCCCCTGGTCTTAATCTTCCGAAAGAGGTGGTGGTAGCAGGTAACAGCCTGCGGCGGCGGTTATAACACACGTTCAAGCAAATCATGTGGTCCGACCCGATTCCAACTTATAGACAAAGAGATAGACGGGCGTCACCTTGGCCGCGGGGAACATCGTCCTAATTGCCAAAACCACTCCAGAGCCCTTGTCGGAGACAACAGCAAAAGGGTCGAGGGCGACGCCAAAAAGCTCGCGACAGGTTGTCGAGAGACCCCGAAAGAGTGTCAGAAAGGCAGGCGCAGTCTCAGAGCGAGCGAAGCAAAACGCAATTGGCAAGAACGTGTTGACGAGTTTCCGTTTGAAGCTGGATTTTCTGATCGTAGTCGTGCCGACTGTCAGGAGGACCCACTTGTTGAACGACACCTTGTCATAAGGTGCAAGGGCAGCCCAGAAAGCAAAGCCATCCGAAGCGTGGTCAAGAGCTCGAGTGAAGAAAACGCCACAGCACTCGACTCCTCATCCACTCCGTCTCGGAGCACAACCAAGTCAGTTTCTGACACTCTATCCAACGCAGTCCCGGATGGCAATGCCTTTGACTCGGCCCACTCGCGCAGATCGTGAAAAGATGTGAGCTGAAACGCTCCTTTGCCGAGCTTGATCAAATACTTTTTCCACCGCCGTAGCTGAGTTAGGAGCTGGGGCCGCATGCCATCCAAGACTCCGGCAGCGCGTATGGTCGAGCGTGGTACATGCTCCAACGCATTCTTTGGCGACATTCCCCGAAGCAGGAGCGGCTGCAGTATGCCCCGAAGCGACTGAGGTACACCCTCCCCACCACGGATCTCGACAAGTGTAGTCGTGTGAACATCGTTGCTGAACTGCAACTCCCACTTGCCGGTTTGCTTGTTGACAACCGCGCGCATCCGGGCCGGGCAGGCTACATGCTGCCGGCACTGGTACACCTGTAAACAAACAGAGTTCCGTTGGTTCGACCGCAGGTGACTGCTACCTGCACGCGGAAATTATTTGACGAGGGGCAGCATACCTTTGTAGCCGCCGAGGCATACAAAAACCGCCATTTAGTAGGGAGGCCTGAGATCACCGACTTGACCGCTTTGTAGTCGGCATATTCAGTGTGGCCGTCTTCGGCAGGAAGCCAGTGACAACCGATATGGTGTGGTTGTACCTCATCCTCAGCCGGGGTGGGCCGTGGGGCGCCTGCAACTGCCGCGTCGGAACGCCTAGCGCTGCCTTGCATGCCGGGGCTGCCTGCGGCACCCTCTTTAGACGCCACTACTTCGGCCAAAGACGCAGTGGGGCGCTGGTCACCCCCCCTTAACGACTCTTCGAAGGTCGCAACATCACCCAATGCTGCCCCACGCGAGGAGACGGGCCGGCCGACGGCAGACCCGATACAACTTGTTGCCATCCGGAGAAGAACTTCCCTACCGAACATTCCCTCATGCGCTTGAACAATTGTCTCCGCCCGCTCAAGTGCAGCGCCAAGTTCGTCGATAGCCCGCAAGGGGGAACCCATACTGACCCCGCAGCCCTACTTCCTACTTGTTTCGGCGAGAACTGTTAGGCAGGTGTGGGAAACGGAGAACTGCCCCGACTTCGCGGCAACCTACCTACCTACCTACCTTCGGAGAACCTGCCTCGACCCGCCGCCTTTGGGTCGTTCCGCCGCCACCAAGTGATCATGTACTTTGTGCCCGTACACGCGAACCCTAAAAACCTGCACAGGGTTTAAAGCTAGTAAA
The DNA here is from genome assembly GCA_006384855.1 of Tetraselmis striata. Classification (NCBI taxonomy): domain Eukaryota; kingdom Viridiplantae; phylum Chlorophyta; class Chlorodendrophyceae; order Chlorodendrales; family Chlorodendraceae; genus Tetraselmis; species Tetraselmis striata. Next base: position 413,958 of record VCJN01002769.1, read on the forward strand.
TTGTCCCATTTTCAGTGAGTCATAAGTGAAGTATAGTGGCCTCTACCGTTTACGCTAGTATCTTGTCCCATTCCCATGGCGCGCTGGTTGCTCTCCGACTTGTACAGGTCTTTAAACGCGTGCACGCGGCGGGCGAACTCTCTGACCGGCCTGGCGGTCCGGATGTCTACTGCTCGGTCGTGTTTGCTCTCCCCGTCGTCCTCCCAAGAAGATTTGCGTTTGCCGCCCGCGTGGTCGTGGTACGATACATCACCTGATGCAACATGCCGATGAGAACACATTTGGTGACGGACGCAACATAGCCACGGGGGATGTAGGCGCGATATTGGTTGGGCGCGGTGCCGCCGACGTCGCTGCGCATTATGCTGAAGCGGATGGTGTCGGGTTCGTTGTCAGGGAAATGCCCTTAATGAGCTTACTTGCTGCCGACGCGGCGAGAGGCCTGCGCGCTGACTAGGTGGGATCACAGAACTGTCCCCCAAAAAGAAGAGGCGACTGGCCACACTGGTCGACTGCTGGGGTTTGAGGGGTGACATAGTGACTGGGGTGACTGGAGTTTACTACGGAGTGGGTGGTGGAGGGGTGCGGGTGGTCGGATCATACTTAGGGGTATACAGACAGTGCCAGCTTGCCCCCAGGCACCTCTGTTCTTGGCGCCCATATCACTGAACTGCTAGACAACAAGAAGCTAGCCAGGGCGGGCGGGCGGCCGCATGTGAATGTCCAGCCCTTTGAGGACGGAGCATCCAGCTCGCCTTTTGCTGTTCTGAGACAGGCCGTACAATGGCATGTGTGAGCACATGTCCCTTTACTTCCATCGCAAGAGCGCTCTGGCTAATCCGCCTCTTGACCACTATGCGCGCGTCAAGCGTAACCACATTCTGTTGGAGATGTTCCCGTTTGTTGGCGTAGAGGGCGATAAGATAGAGCTATATATGTGGGCGGTACGGCGATCTGGTGTTTCAAACGCAGAGAGTGACTGTGGAGCAGTACATGTCCGCTGGCTGGTTGATCTGCCCTGTAAACGAGGGTTTTGAAGAGCTTGACATATGACAAGGGGTCAGAATCCTTACCGGGGGTCGGCAGGACCAGCGAAACCGCGAATGCAACGTCGCGCGTGCGAGAGCAGGTCGTTGTGGGTCAGCAGATGGGGCTGGGCCGTAACATGAAGCCGAAACCAGGACTCGTAGCAGTACTTGTACTTGGTGAAACATGGCTCTACTCGTAGCGTTTGGCGAATTGAGTTGGTTGGAGAATGTATGTGTTACAATATGCCGGTGGCAGTGCATAATCTATCATGTAGCGGTTTGACTCGGTACCGCGGACTTGCGGCTAATATCCTGATAATTGAGGATTCGCAGCGCGTATTGTACCCGTACAGCGGACCTGTCATAGCAGTGCGTAGCCGAATGTTACACTGAATATTAGTGGCGCCTAGTCATGGCCGTATCAGTAATAATACCAAACCGGTTCCCCCGGCTTTGATATTATGAAGACCCCCCGGTCTAAACGCTTGGTCCCCGCTGCCCGCAAATCTGAGATGATGCAAGAGGAGCGACTGCCGGGATGCGAAGAATCGCGGTCATTCCCCTAATAAAGTAGATGTTTAATTGTGACAGCCTGGCAGGCACGTGATAGTCGTCATTCAGCTTGAGCGAGTATAAGACCAGCGACTAGCAGCGCCGCGCGTGCCCGCGCTGTAGAAAGTAAAGTAAAGTAACGTTCGCCCCGGGACATCGGCCGAAGCCGCCCCATCACTTGACCTCTTGCGCCATCTGCAGTCGTAGGTCTGGCATAGCCCGCAGACCATCGCCTCATTCCAACCCCGAAGGGCTAATGCATCAACCGGGGAAACCCAGGACACGTAGAGACGATATAGCCGAAATACATCGGCCAGGAATCGAACCCGGTACCTCCCGCGTACGAGACGACCGCTCAACCGAGCGGACAAGGGATGTGCGTGTGTACATAGTCCGGTCAAACTCATGGCTCTTGTATGTGTTAGCAATTACTGTATTAATTTGATCACCGGTCAACAACCCTGGTCCCGATTAGTCGCATGTTCGCACCGCGGCGGCGCAAAAATAATGTATTGACCGACCAGCTGGCCGTTTGCGGAACACCTGTGCGTAACAACTGGTCATAAGCCCGGTAGAACACGCACAGTTTCACTTGTTTCGCTTCCGCACGACGCCATGGGAACACCGCATGGGGTCCATTCTCGGCCACCGTTTGTTTTACTGCGCCGCTTGTGATGCCCCGCGAATGGCGACATGCAGCCATCGGCCTATTTGGCATGGGGCACCACGCACCCACGCTCATCGAAGAAGGGCCGGTGGGTTTTTCTCTCGACCGAGTCGACCCAGCCTGAGGTCAACGATAGCACCGTCAGACCGAGCTGCACTCTTCCCAACTCCGCATGTGAGCAACCTTTGGTGCCTTTATTGTTTATTCATTGTAAATTTTGTGCAGTAGCGAGATCGAGGGTGCTCCGGACTGAGCAAGCATATGTTATCGTTCTCACACACCTCCGTGGGGGAGTCTTCGTACGCCACGTGGCCTGATGGAGCAGGTGCGTCCCGGCTCTTATCACGGGTGTTGCGTGTCAACTCTGAGTTGGCGGGGGGTAAGATGCCCAGGATCTCGCGGAGCGCCGAGGTGGGGCTACCAGGCAGCCGGGCCGCGACGGGCGGCGCCCCGTGCGGGCTGATGCTGCTATCTGCGGAAGGCGGCGGTGGCGGTTACGTGCCGCCACCGCTCCATGAGCCGCCGCTGTTCGTGGGGCTGGCGGCGGCAGAGATCCCGCTGGGGTGCTGCGGAAGCACCACTTGGGGCGCTGCCGCCGGGGCTGAGGTCGGGAACTGCTTGATGGGCATCATGGCCGGCGGGCCCATCATGGGGTACATCATCATGGAGCCCGGCAGCATCATGGACATGGCGGGCGAGGTGCCGGGGCTGGCGCGGGGCCAGCTGGGCGCAGAGACCTCGGGGTGATTGAACTTGCAGGTGATACCGAAGCTGCATACCCCCTTCTTCATGAAGTACATGCAGTGCACCTCATATGGTGCATTCAGTCAACCACGCGGTCAGGCCACCAGGCATAATGTCCCATATCCTTGTATTCATAGTCATGCACCATCATGCAATAGACAACAATGTGGTATAACTTGCATCATTCTGGGTTTCAGTTTGTTGTTATCATACTTTGGGGGGGGGGGGGGGGGGGGGGGGGGGGGGGAGGGGCGGGCTCACTTGGCACGATGGGGTAGCCCAAGCTGTTGAGCTAGGGAGGCTGACGCCCGGCAAGGGGGTCAAATTTACACATGCGTCTTCAGAAATGAACACCTACGCGAACCGGTGTGACGTATGAAATATCGGCACAACAGTATGACTTTACATACGAGTACATGTACATGTACATGACCGTACGATGTCGGCGTCGCAGGTTATGCGGTGACACTAGGATAGTCGGTAGGCGTAAGTATCCCTGGCAATATTACCTTCAGCATCATGGCAACCCCACCATATAGTGGTCCTATATATACACCCCTCCATGTAGTAAGTGTTGTGATGCTGCTAAGCTGTTGTATGTCACTGCTATGTGTTGCCACTCTCACCGCGATGCTCTGACATGCATGCTGCGCAAGGATGCATGCCTATAAAGTTCTCGCATCTTCTCAGCACAGTTGGGCTTGGCGCCCCTCATGAGCGCTTGATAGCCGGGACGCTCGCAGGTTTTGCACAAAGGCAAAACACCGGAGTAGACAATATGTAACATATCATCTAGGAGTCCTCCGTCAAGCCTAGCCAAGCGCCGTCCAAGGGCATGCCTGGCCTGGATATTAACGGCGGCGGCGGTGCGGGGCTGAGCCCCCAGCCGCTCATGCCCCGCTCACAGCCGCCGAGAACTGCTTAATTAAGTATGTGAACACGACGTTAAGGCCACTTGCAAAGTGAAACCCCCCCCCCCCCCCCCACCTCACCTCTCTCCGGAAAGTAGAGCACTTAAACTTAACATTTAGTAGGACCGGCCTTAGTCCAACTTCTTTGTCAAAAAAATCCGATCCAGGACCCTGGCCTGTCGCGTTGTCGGGTTGCTACCGTACGATACTGAGCGGCGTCCCGCTAACGGCTGCGCTGTGTTGTTCGGGGGCCGTTATACGACGGGTACCACCAGCGATACAGTACATATCATGATGTTGAATGGCAACGCCCGCGTCATGTACCGTAATTAATCTTTATGTATAAGGTTTGTAAACCAAGAAACCATCCTCGTGCTGAATGCGACGAGGAGGATGCAAGGTTAGAGATGGCCGTGTGTCATTGCGCGGTTGTGATTTGGTTACAGGTAGCGTCTAGAGAATGCACGGAAAGTACGCGGTTGTCGGATTTTACGCGGTTGTCGCCGTGCGATTAATTATATCTACACCGGGCGAGTCACCCGTAGCACCCGTACCCCCATACACGCTACAGTTACGCGGTACGTCATCGATTACTCACCGTCTTCTGTAGTACCTTCGCGCGGCGCGGTCCGCGGCATCGCCACATAGTAGCGACTGGTGCCAGTCGTGTCCCGGGGACGGAAAAAACAAGTGGAGACTAAACCGGCTGCAAGTTGAGTCTGGCTTTGCCAAAAGATCGCGCAGGTTTTTGTACGATGACAAAAGCCGAAATTGGCAAAGAGGTTTATATAGTGACGAAAGCGAGGAGGGAAAACGAAGTCAGGGGGGCGCTGTGTGGAACGCAGCGAAACTGGAGGAAAGCAGGCTCAGCTGTTACGGCTGCTTTTACTACTCGTGCTGCACACGAAGGGGCGCATCGACGGGTCAAGTATTAACCCCTACAACTCATCACCACATGTAAAAATAGCAAGGAAAGCGGTTGATTGGGAAAGGATAAAAGTAACCCCATCAACTAGTTTGGATCAGTTCAAGTCGAGTCTGGTTTGTTAGGGAAGAGTGAACGGAGAGAGCGGCAGATTGACGAAGCACGAGTAGCGCCAGGTCACGTAGGGGGGGCACCGGGAGGGCCACTGTTGCGGAGTATTGTTGAACTTGGAAGTGACGAAGGGGCGCGATGTAGCAGCACAAGAACCACGCGCCAAGTGAAGGGAGGACGTTGGGATCGATGTCGTCCACGATGACGTCGGAGTTATTGGTTTCCCACCCGCCGTGGTGGTAGGTATGGGACAGCGGAACTCCAATGGTGTTCGCAACAGAGGTTGCACCCTTGCGAAGGATGTGGGAGGTCCATGAAGTGCCGGCATGGGGGGCAGCACCGACGAGACGAACGGCCGTAGTAGAGAGCCTGTCCGACATTGTAGCAGCAGTCCGCGATATGGGGTGGTCGCCAAGGATAACTGCCCATAAGTTAGTATCGGTCAAGGCAACAGGGACCGTGAGGGCAGCCTTGACGTTGTGGATGAAGTGATGCAAGAGACGGGCGACGCAAGATGCTCTGTCACGGGGAGCAGCGGTATGCGCCCACGCCGGCGCGGCCCTTCTCGCGCTCCACCTACATGCAGAGTAATGTTGTACGAGTCGACACACTCGATATAGGATACGCCAGTAAGTACCCGGTTGAAAATCATGAAGATGACGATGTACCGCGGCCATGAGGGCCCGGAAATCGTACTATTGCTCGGGGGGAGGGGCAGAAACAATTAGCTCGGCACGCCCGACGAAAGAGAAAGCGACATCGGCGCATACAATAGGACCCGCAAAGCGACAGCCGCCAGGCGGCGTTGCCAGAGTAGCGGGCCACGACGTGTGACGGTGAGGTGCATGTTACCCTTAGCAATGGGGTCGATGTTGTGCCGTTCGACGACCGTGTTCATGGCCGACATGTAAGACATTAACGACTTAACTCCAATTAACTCACCGATTTGGGCGACGTATCGAACGACGGTGGCAGTAGTCGCCTCCAGCGAGCTTACATCTTCCGAGTCGTGGCAGAACTCGACGAACTGAGTCGGCTTATCAGAGTAGCTCCGTGGAGTCTGGGCAGTGAGCGAGGGAGCTAGAGGGGAGGTCGAGCAGTGCGGTCTGCCCGAGCTCGTCCGAGCCGAACGCCTCGTGTAGACGGGTCCGGAGAGAAGCCGCCCAAGGGGCGAGAGCTTCGGGCTCGTCAATCACGTAAGTGCGACGTTTGACCGACGTGATAACATGAAGCTGGGCCATCCCGACAAAATAGCCGGTTGCGGCCGTTAAGTTGCCGGCCGTTGAGCGGTAACGGCTGGACATGTTAGTCTGGTCAACCAGTGAGTACGGATTTGCGGGTCAATGTTCATGTAGGCGGGCCGCCCCGCGCGCTCGTCGCGCTCGTGGCGCCTGTCTCGCGCGTTACTTACACGCGCGAATGATGGTCTTTGCGAAACATTTACATCCTATAGAGTAACAACAGACGGACGCGGTGATGAAATGGTACGGGAGACGGGTTGTTGAATTGTCATGTGATACCGTGTGCGGATGGTTGAGACGCACTCGGCTGTGGCTGTATGAAGCGCCGCATGGAGGAAGGTTGTAAGGTAGGGGGGTCCGGTCCGGACACGGTGCGCTCATCCCGTCGTTGATCTTCTAGGGTTCGCCGTGCGGCGATCACCGAAAGGTGGCCTCGCAAAACACCTACAGCTCCGACGGAAAGCGCGCCACGCCATCACTCGTGCTCACCTTCGCTGCCACGCCCGCGACCGCCATCGCACCCGCGTCCACGCCCGCGACATGCGAGCATCGCCGCACGAGCAGTGGCGGCGGCGTTGGCGCTGTTGGTGATTGTCGCCACGAAGATCCGACGCTCGTAGTCGCGCATCAGTTCGCCAAAAAACCGCATAGCCCAAATGCCCGCCCGCTTTGGGCTGTAAGTGCTGGGTCTGCAGCACGTCCAACACCCCATGGTCACCGTGCACACGCTTGATCTCGTTGAGCCTCCGCAGGAAGGCTAGACGAAAACGAATCGCCTTGTCGACGGCCTCGGCGTGGTGGCGCGCGTGCGAGGTAAGACGTGATGTCTTGACTAGCAGTTGGAACGTAAGGCAACATCTCGTCGAGAGCCAGGGAGAGAGCTGCATTGTGAGCCCCCAAACACGTCATCCAAATGCACACCTCCCCAGCCGGCAGAGCCGGTCGTCGTGCTTCGTCGTTCGTCAGGTCGGTACGCATCGACCCGATTGCCCGGTCGAACGTCCTCGTAACCAAGCTTTGCTCTGTGCAACATCTCTAGCACCTCGAGGTAGTCGCCCTCGTCACTCGGGGATCTTGAACCGACACGGCCGCTCTAGGTTGGCTCTAGCAGGTCGGGGCGCACTGCGGCTTTTTCGCTGCATGTCCGCCGCCCCGGGACGAGGTGCCCGGACCCATAGCCATGTGCCATGTCTCCATCGACACCGCGTCCAAGAGCCGTTAGTTGGGCCAAAGACGATACGAACTATGGGGGTACACCTTAGTGCCTCAGCACATGTCATCATTGATGGTCCGCACTAGCAGCACATCGCGCGCGCTCTCAAGGTTTCGCCTCAAGGTTCGCGCACCTTCGGCGAAAACAGCGCACACCCGGAAGTTGGCTAATATGACGCGTACGCCGGCGACCGCCATGTACGGGCTCGCCAGCTACCAAGACGCCAACGACCGCCGCGTATTGCAGTTCCCGCCCGAACTTCACAGTTTCTCGGCTCGGCCGCTCGGAAACTTCGGGCAACGCTCATCGACCAGTCAGAAATTCGTATATTCGAAATAATGAATACATTCGTATATATTCGAAACTCGTATCTACTCTCGGACCCTAGGAGCCTCAGCACCACGGACATACGGCAACACCGGCAGCAGCATGGGCGTCGGCTACCATGTCACACCACCTATCGCGCCGTTGCGCGCTACCATGTACAATGCTCTCAGTGTTGGGCCCGCACGGCTCGTCCAATAGGAAATTCGTAAGCGAAGCTCGGCACACGAGCGCCGATGAGAAGCGGCCAGCCGCGCCTTTAGTGCGCTCGACAACAATCGCAGTCAGACTCCCTAGAGGGCAAGCCTCGACCCAAGCCGAGGTCAGAGCATGGCGGGCTGCCTCTCTCGGCTAGCGATGACTAGCGTCGGCAATCGAACCCCGTGCCTGGAGCATCCCCTAGCGACATCGATGACGGGGGGGTGGGTGATGGCATAAGTGTTGGTACACTGTTGCATATGTAGTACAAAGTAGCTCGGGTATGCCTTAGTTCTCTAGCACATGACATCATTGATGGTCCGCCGCACTTGCAGCACAGCGCACGCGCCCCATGCACCGCATCGCATACTTACATGCGTGCGGCGCTCAAGCGGGCCTGGTCACTTCTCTATAACCAACCACTCTCCGCGCTTCACGCTCCCTCCCACGGGGCTCGCGTCGGGACCCGCAGACGTGGTGGGTTGATAGGGACGTTGCGCAAAACACCCCCTCCCCACCCGAGCGTCACGGGGCAGCGCCACTTGCCACATGCAGTTTGGGTGCTAGCAGCAAGTAAGGGGAGTTAGATAGAGCCATGTGTGGCGAGCAAAGTAAGGGGGTCCGTTGCGAAAGGCATCAACTCAACCGATATCGCGCCGATTCCGCCGCCGCCGCGTTCAGAATGCAGCCATGGTTACGCTTGACAAAGTTAAGTCTTTGCTTTCGCAAAAGAGTAGGGGCGCTGCTCGGAGCAGTGGGCTTGACTGTCTACATTGTGACTCGGGGTGGGTCTTGCCGATGTTCTCGTTGACCTCAGCAGAACATCTGTGGAGAGAGACAACACTTGTGCCTTCACTTCCCTTGCGCTGATCTTACTGCCATGTGGCGTCGCTGGTACAAGGACGTTTGAGCAATGAATATACGTGCATAAATCGCACCGGTACGGGTCAGTCCTGCCGGACTTCTCGCTCTGGCGTACCAGCAGAAGCGACAACTGCACGGGTAGTCGCTATATGCCGATGTATTATTCGTCGCGTTTTCAGCTAAAATCGTGAGTACCCGTAATACCGGGACGGCACAACAGTATGACGAACAGTATCTGATAGCGACTACTACATACATATGCTGGAGGTGTACTATATTCCAATACGTACATCTTATCGGGGCTACCGTTTTAAAAGCAAAGTACGACGAGTACTCGCAGTATCACGGGCGTAGTGCGCGTATCATTGCTGCCATGATACCCAATACCCCTACCTCTTGGGTTGAGCGGAGGAAAAGGAGAGCCGCGTCCGAAATCGCCTGGAATATGAGAGAATTGATGACGTTTGCAATACGGTTTTATAACGGATTTTGATGCGTCCTCCGTCCTCCGCCCTCGTGTGCTGCGTCTTCGTCTATGAACCGTCATACGTTCGGTCTTCGGTCGTTTGATTTCACGGTTAAGGTACGAGGACGGTAAGGTTCTGAATGGATGCGCGTGTATTCTAGCCCAGGCACGTAATATATTCGTCTGAAACGCCAAAATAACGCGGTACGGCAGCGCGTTTTTACTGCTGAATCAGCAAGCGAGACTCGCCCTCCTTATTTATACAGTTATATTTATAAAATGATGCTGTAAAAAGGAGTCGCCGCGGTGCGGGGGCAGTCCGCCGACCCGGGGCCCGGCGTCCGTCGACGGACGGGCGACGGTCGAGCGACGGCGTCCGGCGTCCGGTGCCGGTACAGGCGGCGGGCTTGGCGATTCGCGCCGTGCCCGCCCCGTAGACCTGACGACCGGCCCGACCTGCGCGGCCGCGTGCGGGATGCGGGCCGCCTGTATGCGGCTTGTACTGTATTGCCGATCTTGTAGTGCTGTTTTTTTTTTTTTTTGTAATACAACTTTTGGCTGTGGGTTGGGTACCGGCCTTTTTGTAATGCACACCAGTAGTCAGCGGCCCGCTTTTACGCGGTTTGCAGATTTAATCTGTTTTACAAAATTATACGTCTCTTTTGAAAAATAAATTACTGACAAATCTAACACTAAAAGCATTATTACCCAGAAACAACAGTATTACAAGATCAACACTACAAGCCGGCTAAAAGCGGCCCGCATCCCGCACCAGGCTCAACCCAAGAGGTAGGGGCACCTCCACAAATCCCCGGCGCGAAGCGCCGCTTAGTCCTTGGAAGAAAGCAGAAATGATGACGAGCATTTCAGTATATAGGCACAGTTTCTTAGCGCGGTTTTAGGTGTGCTGCTTCATGCGGTGTGCTTCTGTCAGAGCGCCGTGCGTGTTGCTTCATGCAATTTGACGATGTCCACTGATCCCTGAGCAGATGTCCATTGCCAATGTTACTTGTTAATGATTGATCCTTATCTCATATTAATGTCTCACCGTGTCTGGTGCTTTACTGCATCGAGTCGGTTATTTACCGATGTGTTGCTGGGGGGGGGGGGGGGGGGGGGGGGGGGAGGGGAAGGGCCCCGAGGCGGTTACGGCCACAGGTAACACGTATCGGCACCAGCACGTGCCGCTTTTTATTAAACGGCTTCTTTTGATCTTTTTAATGCTTCTACTCCGCGGAGACGGGTACTTGTACGTGTAGCGGTGGATTTGTTCTATATCGCCCTTTTTGTAGCTCACACTGGGACCAGGTACGCGGATTTTGGCGATTTGAATATGGCCTTGCTGCAGTGACCCGGGTTGTATATTATGTAGGAACCCCCGCCCCAGGCGGGGGCGAAAACCCCCGCCTGGGGCGGGGGTTGGGGGGGGGGGGGGGGGGGGGGGGGGGGGTCTGGGGGGGGGCCCCCGGCCCCCCCCCAGAAAATTTTTCGAAAGTGCGGTCTCAAACAAGCATTTTCGCTTTAGGATTCGCCATCCTGCATCCCAAAATGCAGATTAAGGCATTAAATTCGGGCTTTCAGCCAAATACGTGTTGTTTAAAAAAAAAACTGGCCACAAGCCGGCCTGGCATGTTGAACAAGGGTATTGCGTGCATGATTATCCCGCCCTAACTCCAAAAGTTAAACTACCAATTAACTCAATGGTTCATGAATTCCAACCGCGATGTCTCTGTAAGGCGGTTGGTCAACATCTCTGAGAGCAACGACGCATTCCGCCACAAGTTGTTGTCCGTCCTCAAGAAGCGCCACTTGTCAACAGGCTTGACGCGCTGGTAGGTCTTCTGCCCAAAATAGTGATCAAGGGCCTTGGTGATGAACGGGGTGCTGTGGGCACGGTGCGGAGCATTGTAGTCCACGATGCTCTCCTTCGCATACATGTCAAAGATGAGCCCTCTGGTACCTGTGGCATGCTTTGCAACGACACTGCACATGCCCTCGACAACAGCTTCATTGCAAATTTTAAGCACACAATGCACATACATGTACATGAACCCAGGACACAACTTGTAAAAGGCCGGGTCAGTCATGATCTCAGCCTGTATCACTGTTCCGGACACAGTCTCCAAGCCATCCTTGTCATCATGCCACCTATGCTTCACCTGAGGGTGCTCACATTTGAAGGCCTTAACATCCGCATTCATTTTCAAGGCAAGCGCTTTGCATTGGGAATAGCACTCATCAAACTTAGCGAGCTTAATCTGCCCTTTCTGTACCATCCAATCATGAATGGCGCGTAAGTTTGGGCCAACTTGACCATCAAGGAACGCTTCAAAAGATGCATAAGGCACATGTGATGTGCGAACGAACATGCGCAGGTCGACACATTGCGCCATTCGCTTTATCATTGCCTTTGCTGGGTTACTCTCAAATCGCCGAGTGAAATGGTGAACCACATTCGCGCACCAGTCAGCAACGTCATAGCCAATAGAGTTAAGTGCTTGCTTCGCACGCGATGAGCGTTGAACAGCAGCACGCGATGTGCGTTGGGAATCATGGGTTTCAGCATTACGCGGTGTAGCCGAAGCGCAGGAGCTTGAACTGTTGGACTCGCTATCATCACTACTATCAGTGCTACCACCATCAAGCAGTTCAATATTCAAATCCACACCGATGAATTGGCCACGCTCCAAATGCTCCAGCCGTCTACTGGCTGTGGCTGAGAACATGCGACTTTAGAGTTTGCTTTAGGACCCTAAGTCGCTGGCCGCATTTGAAACGCGCAGAGGAAGAACCCGGCTCAGAGCAGGTAGGACAAGCAATGAAGCACTCCCCAGACTCGTCACGTTCATACTCAAACCCAAGAGTGGCAAGCACCTCTGCCTCGGTAGAGATACCCTTAAGTTTTGAGATGGCTGCGTCAGGAGTAATAGTGTCATTTGAAGCACTCGTGGACGTTTTCAAGAGCCGTACTACCTGCTCAGCAACACTGCTTGCCAACCCAGGAAACCCATCCTTAATTTCTGATAGGATTCCCTTCAGGCGGCCTGTAAGATCGCGCCCTTCGGCCTCGGCCCGCGCTGGCTCAGCACCACTCCTTCCGCCAGCGGTAGATGAGGGCCCGGCAGCAGCCTCAGCATCGGCTACGGGTGCTGCATGTTCCGGGGCTCGCGGCGTACGGTCGGGCGACTGAGTGGCTGGTATGGGCGCCGAGGGCGTGGGTTCCGGCGAATGCGGACGGGCCTAGGGCGCAGAGTGCTCGGAGGGCTCACCTCCTCGAGCCTGCTTGCTCGCGCGACGAATCTCGTCACCCTCCATGCTCGCCAAGAAACTGCGCTTGGCCACCTCGGCCTTGCGCGCTTTCTCCTTGCACTTGAACTTACCATTATTGTTGAGCTTGAGATGACCCACGACCTTGTCCCTGCGAGAAAACTCGTGAGGGCAGTGGGGGCAACGCCACCGATTCGTGTCTGGATCGTGGCGAATATCCTCCAGTCGCCCAGGGCGACCGCCGCCACCGCCCGCCATGCGCGCTGCGCCGATCGAGTGGCGGCGGTCTACTTTCGACAAGTCGCCTCCTAGAGGCGGGGGGGGGGGGGGGGGGGGGGGGGGGTTGCGCCAACGTGTTATGACTGTTGTTCGTAGGCCCGTAGAGATCGCTGTGTGTGCGAGCTGCGACACCCGCTGGGCCTGGCGGGCCCTGGGCTGCGAGGCTGCGACAAGACTGCTGCAACGTTGCTAGTTTTGCTACCCGGTACGCGGCTTATCGCGCTGCTCCCCCCCCCCCCCCCCCCCCGCCCGCGGCCCAGCTGGCGCTCTAACATCATAACGCTACTACCTGCTCCACCTGCAGTTGGACTGCGCCCGGGGGGTGGGACGCTGGGCACCAAAGCAGAAAGTACTCGGCGTGCTCTTGGACAATGCAACTGGACTGCACGGAGGGGTCTGCAGGCGGAGGGCTCGGTCTGTAGGCCCCAAGCGCAGTCCAGTTTACAAATCCAGGGGGTTCAAATTAGTGTTCAGAGGGGTGTTCAAGGGGGCCAAAAGGCTTCGGGTGTGTATCGGTTTCATTACGCCCTTCAATGGCTGCCTGGGTCGGGGCTCGGCATGGCGGGACGGGGGGGGAGTGGGGTCCTGGTGGGCCGGGGGCCCGGGGGCCCGCGAGCGGAGTTCGTAGGGTTTTGGCGGTACTTGGCCGGGCCCGGCCACCAATTATATCATTATATTAGGAGTACTGTATACAGACTTACTAACTATGTAGACTAAGTAACCACACAGCTTGCTATGCGTTGACATATATATGAGCAGGCCCGTCCCGGCGCGGGACTCCTCTCGTGGAATGGTGGATGTTCCTACATAATATACAGTCGCGCCTCACTCTCGCCCCCCGCGCCCCCCCCCCCCCCCCCCCCCGGCTCCCCCGTCCTCGAAAACCCCATGTTTCCCCCAAGGGTTCCGGAGGGCTCCAAAAACCCTCATGCCCAGCGCATGTCTATACTACATAATATACAGCCCGGCTGCAGTCTGAGGCCCCCGCGGCGTTTTCCGCGCAATCGGTTGTCCTGCCAAAGCTGGTACGGGAGTACGGGCCCGCCCTCTGCCCCTTGTATGACACACCGGTTCCCTGGGTACTCGCCAAATGAAATCCTCCCGGGGTTTAAGCTGTGTATAGCGGGGTCCCAATCCTGAGATGCAACTACCGAAACGAGTGCGAATAGTGATTAGTGTCCGGTTGATACAGTCAAATATAACGTCATTTGATCAAAACTCAGAGCCCACGTGACCACCCGTCTCGCCAAACCATCCCGCCCCACCGATGCCAGTCGAACACACCGGCCGACACCATCACGCGCATACCGCGGTAGCAGCGCGCTAACGTAGTCATATGGTGGCGTTCAGGTGCCTCGTCTTGTGTGTCGCGGGCAGGGATGGGGCTGGCGGCGGGATGATGAGGGAGGAGCGCGAGCGGTCACGTGCTAATATTTCGCACGCAGCGCGTGCCACGTAGCCAAAAAGCGTTGCCAGCTACACATCTCGGATTTGAGCCCCGGTTACGGTCTTCAGAAACGAGTACCTACGCGAACCGGTGTGGAGGCGGTTCGCGCCGAGGTGTCGTCCGTGGCTACGAGTGCTACTTTGCCATGGGCGCGCGAGACGCGCCGCGCATACGAGACTGTACGGGCCCTTACCACGTCACCGCAAAAAGCAGATGTGCAGCGCGCACGCGCCGCGTACGACGGGCACGCCCACGAGATCTTCGAGTTACTTACGGTCGGTATTGCTACGACCCCCGCTGCACCGGATCCGTCAGCTGGTACTACGGCCCGTGCGGGGGACTGCACTAGCGGAGGACTGCGCGTCACCACAGCATCTCCTTTCACGGCCACTCCCCATGGAGTTGGTACTGGTGAGGCCGCCTCTTCTGCCCGCCAGCAATCGCTTCCTGTCGGTGGTACAAGTACTGCCAATACCGTTACTACATGCGCTTCTGTAGCTCTCAAGATACCGACGCCCCGCGAATTAGTGGCACCCCCTCCGTCAGTGGCATCTCCTTCCCTACTAGAACCTCAGCCAGGCGGTTCTACAGCTCCGCCCTCGGGTACGGGTACGGGTGCTGCCTACAAAGATCAACCCACGACGACCATAATTGTCCAACGCCACCTCAGCCGTGCGATTCGCTTGCGTGACTTCGTGGCCCTCGCTCTTGGCTTCCAGCGTATGGGTGCCGCGGCCTCGCGCCTTGATACCCTGCGCTTGTACATCGCATGCGGGCCGGGCTTCCTATCGCTTCTCCAGTCGGATCATGAGTCAGCCCGCAAGATTCCCCACGCTGCTTATTCGGCCGCCGCTGCGCGGGGGCTGGGCCTTCGCCCGCGCGGAGTTCCGCGCTTGTCACATGTTCACATGTCCTAGCCCCACGTGTGGGATTGACCCCTTATGGCTTCGCTCTACGGATGGCTATGACCGGAATGCCACGGATTTCGTCGTGGATCATCTGCCCATCTGCCCCATCGCGAACTACAAGCACCGCATGCATACCGCTTTGAAGAATCTGTGGGCTTCCGTGGCGATCGAAGCGGGGGCGGTGCTCGCCCGGGACCGCTCGGGAGGGCGACTTGACCCGTGAGACGAGTGGGCTGCGCCTAGCGGACCGCTCGCGGGCGTCAGATTTGACGCTGGCGAGGTGGGGGGGCCGGCGTGCGATTACATGATCGATTTCGCGTGCGTGTCCTCCAGGACCCCCACTTGGGGCAACGACCCGCCCGCTGGTGCACCCCGGGGATCGCGGCGACCGACGCGGAGCGCAACAAGCTAGCGGCGGACCGGGCGTCTTCCGCCCCGGTGCAGGGTGTTCACCGGTACTACCCTTTTGTGGTTGAGGACCGCGGCCGCCTCGCGGAAAATCCGCTTTAACGGTGGTCTACATCTTCGCGGTGTTACTTGTTGTGCGCAGCTTCCCTGGCGGTCCTTCCGCCCCGACTTCATGCTTTCTTCGTGGTCAGTCCGTCCAGGCTCTTCGAAACTTTGTTGCCACCCAACCCGTTTAGTTCCGCCATCGCCCGCTTATAAGCTTGTCGCGCACGCGGCGTGGGTTGTTGCAGCGTCTCTGTTAACTTGCGTGCATGGTACCTTGGGCGGCATTCTCTATGCTGGAGTGCAGACGGCCAAGTCTGATGCGTTTCCCCGTGCTCATTCCGCACCCTCTTCTGGTGCTGCTTCCATCTCGCAACTGTTGTAGTGGATGTTTCCTATTCGGGTGGTTTCCTGATCGCCTTTTGCAGCTAGCTCATGTAACTATATACAACCAGTACGGTACTGGTAACAGTACCTGATACGGTGTGAATTACAAAAAAGGGCAGTAACAAATCCACCTACTGCTAAAAGGTAGCAAACTGGTAGCGACTACTGGTGTGAATTACAAACTACTGAATTAGCGACTACTGGTAGCGGCTGCTGCTGATACCGGTAAAAATCATCCATCCATCATCCAAATCATAATTAATCCTTACCTGTAGCGACCTTAGGATTCCCGCTCATGTGATTACGCGTGTGATGCACTAATCCTTACCTGCTGCAATTGATGCTGCCAAAGCGCCAGCAACAGCCGGTATACGGGTACTCGTAACCTTTACTTACAGGGTACCACTGCAGATGGGGAGATACCTGTACTCTGTTAAATACCTGCTGTACGGGTATAGGGCTTTTTATTAAATATTAAGATATGAGTACGCGGCGCAGCCCGAAGATAGTCGCTCCTGCATTCTCCGGACGCTCTCCCTGTAACCAAAAAGTTCTATACCGCCACTCGCCAAGAGTGGTGAGTATACCGGTAGAGACCAGAGCGCTTGGTGAGTAGCGACCATCCTGCGTATCCTGGCGTCCGTCACTTGCAGTCGTAGCATATATGCAACGCAGAGACGGCGTCGCTGCCCCTTGTGCCGCGGGACGAACCGGCGGCGGCCTTCAGCGTCGCCAACTCGTCGCCGGGTGGCGACCCGCCGCAAGGGGAGCTTGGCGCTATGTCGTCCGCCGGAGGCCCACTCGTACCTCGGGAGGAGAGCTGTGACTTCGAATGGGGGATGGCGCTGCTTGCGGCCAGGCGCGTGTCGCCTTTCATGCCGAGGCGGGTTCTGGCGGCGTTCGCCGGCGGACTGCTGGGTGGGACCGAGGGCGGCAACTCGCGGACGTGCTGCCCCCGCCCACGGTTCTTCTCCGCGGCGGCACTTCTCATCGACGTGAGCGGCTTTACCCGCCTGAGCGAGGAGGCGCGCGCGCGAGCGGGCAGCGACGGCGCGGAAACGTTCGCCGCGGCGCTGTCCGCGTTCTTCGCCGCCATCACTCAGATCACCGCGAACTTTGCGGGGGACGTGAACTGCTTTGCCGGGGACGCGATGCTGGTGGTATTCGAGCCGCTGTCAGGCGGCCACCCCGCCTTGCTCGCCGCCGTCAACCGCGCATTCGCCTGCGCCAACGCCGTGCACCAGCGCCTCGACGGCTTCCGCCACGAGCCGGAAGATCCCCCGCTGCGCATCCACTCTGCAATCGCTGTCGGTACGCCCCTTGCCAGTGCCCGAACCCTGTCCCTGTTTGGCACCCCTCGCCTGGCCCACCTCGTCTGGTATGACATAGATATACCCCCCCCCCCACCCCCCCGCAAATCCACCCCACCCCATTTTCGGCGGAGGCCCATCTTTCTGACACTAAACGCCACATTGGGCCATCTTTCTTGTCCGGCGGGGTGTCCATAATTTCGGGGTGATAATTTCGACGGTTTTCCCGCGGGAAAGATATGTCAAATATAACGAACGATGCCATGCAGAAAGAATGTAATGCCCGGTATTAGTTTAGTTGCCCATTTAAACCAGAGGCGGGAAAGTATGGCTGTCAGGGGAGGGGAGGGCCGCCGGGCCAAGGCACTGTCTAAACAACCGCCCGACAGGCTGGCAGCAATGTGCGTGGTTGGGAGAGTCGGCGGGGTGACATCACACTGCTGCCTGGAGCGATGCTGCTTAGACGGGATCCAGTTACCTTCCGAAACTCTGCTAAAGTTATAATGATTTGTGCTGCAAGCCAGCTCCCGCTCACCCCCCACTTGTGTGCGTGCGTGTGCTGTCGCGCATCACCGGCAACCAACAACTACGGGACTGCTTCTCAACAACGGCAGGGGATCTCTACGCCCTGGAATGCGGTAATGCCTCCGCGCCCTCATCTGCGCACCAGCGGGAGACAGAATAATAACTCCAGCGTCGCCTGGCGGGGGCTCATACTGCAGCGTATAGGCTTGCATTGCTTTTGGGCCTTGCACGCGCCTAATTGACGCTACGGGGCGCCATTGATACTCTGCAGGCGGCGAGCTAGTGGAGCGCTCCGAGGCTCTGGTGGTAGGCGAACCCTTACATGAGCTGGGCGAGGCGCTCAATATGGCTGGTCCGTCACATCTGGCACTGGCCCCCAGCGCGCAGCGGCTGCTGTCATCCGAGTCGCCCGTGCTGCACATCAAGTCCAGCAGCCTGGCGCGCACAGCATGCCAGCGGCTCCTGAAGCGGCCGCTTGTGGATTTCAGCAGTGGGTACGACTGGGAGGGCAGGGCAGAGATCCTCCTCGGGAAGGTGGCCAACCGCGCCCTGGAGCTGGAGGCGAAGCTCAGTGCGGAGAGTGCGGAGAGGTCCATGTCCGATAATTGGTGCATGGCTTGGGCTGCTGACCAAGGGTCGCCTGACAGCTCCTCAGCAGCCTACAGCGCCCATGCTCTTACGACGCGTGAAATGGAGCGCGTGCTGAGCGGCAGCCCACCCAGTCCTTCCAGCTCCCTCCAAAACATCACACTGCCCACACTGCCAAATGGGCTGCAATCCCTGCTTCGCTTCATGCCAAGCTTTGTGCGCCCGCGGTGTCAGGACGGCGAGGGGCTGGAGGCCCTCATGGAACACCGCACTGTGACGTCGCTCTTCATCATTGCCAACATGGAGGTATGCGTGCCTCCGCCCGGCTGCCAGCTGCCAGCAAGGCGACCGTTGCCCACCGGGATCAACTCTGCCATCCCATGCGGGTCCCTTGATGCATGTAGCTGCTTGTGCCCTGATGTAATGCGGCCGCGTGTCCCCCGTGGCCACGTGCCTGCGTGCCCGTCAATGCTCCGCATCCTTCGTGCACGTGCAACATGCACCCATGCTCCGATTGTCCCAGGTCTATCCAGGTATGGCACTCTCCGCTAACCACCCCCACATTCTCCGGCGGACCGCCTCCCGCTTTTTGGCATTCGGGCTGTCAAACCAGGCGCACATGCAGCGCTACATGGACTTGCAGTGGGTGACCAAGTTACAGCGCCTGCTGGGCAACGCAATCGACACAGTGGAGGGGCAAATGGGGGGTGCCACGCGGCAGGTGCGCGCCCCCCCCCCCCCCCCCCCCCCCCTGTCTTTTCGGTCATATTGCGCACACCGTGCAAGAGCTTTGCAAGGCTGTTTGTTGTTGCGTGGCCTTTGGGGTGGGCAGTGCCTGTGATCTATGGGGATTTGTGAAGTTTGCGGAGCTGTGAGCTGGCGGGCGATGATCATTGACCAGGGGGATATTTGCAGCTGGGGGCAATAAATGCTGTGTTTGCCGCTCCGGGTAGAACCTTCTAGGAGGTGTGTTGTTGCCCTCGGAGGAGGGGGGGGGGGGGGGGGGGGGGGCAGGTGGCCGGCAATAGCGTTGCAGGGCCTCTCACGGCTGCTCTGCACCGCAGATCACAATGGACGACAAGGGCCTGGCGTTGATCTTCGTGTTTGGGCTGCCAGGCTACCGGCGGCAGACGCAGCAAGCGCCGGCCGTTCTGGCAGGCAGCAAGGTGGTGGAGATGCTCGCAGAGGGCGGCATCACCGCCACAGCGGGGGTCGCCTCCGGCATGTGCTTCTGCGGGGTCATCGGCAACCCCGAAATCCGATGCGAGTACGCCGTCATGGGGGGTAAGCTCCCCTCCCCCGCCCCCCACCCCACTCGCCGCCTTCTCCTCCCACTGCATCACCCCCCGAGCCCCATTATTTGTTTTCCGCAGGCAGGGAAGCTGGCATTGCCAGCTGCGTATACGGCTACCTCATGCACTCGGTTTTGCATGAGGTGTTATAACCATGGAGACAAGGAGAGAGAGAAAGAGAGAGAGAGAGGGGCCTGTACGTATGTGTAATAACTAATAAGCCAAATTATCGCGCAGGCACTGAGTTCAATTTATTAGATGGACATTGTGCACCCATCCCTTAAACCCACAATTAGCAGAAAAGGCCGACATAGGCGATACGCAGTACCACCAAGACCCCCCCCCCACACACACACACACACATACACACACCACTCACACACACTCACACATCGCGACCCCACGAACCTCTATGCAACTGGCGGCAACCTTCCACGCGGCACGTCTTGCACAGTCAAAGCGATATAGGGCATGCGCAGAGGTAGTTGTGTTGCAATTGATTGATGATGGGGGTGTATGGCGGTATGGCTGGGGGTGGGGGTGGGGCGAGAATCTCATCGCTGGCCATACGCATGGGCATGGCGCGGATAAAGCATCACCACATCCGGGTTGGCTGTACAATTGCGGCCTCGTGGTATGTTTTAGTCGGGTTTTGGGTGTGTGCAGTGTGCGCTCCCAACTCGCAAGAGAGGATGGCAAGTAGCTGGCTCGGCGCGCAGCTCAACTAAGCTTGACCTGCTTGGTGTGCTCGCAGATGTGGTGAACACCAGCGCACGGCTTGCGGTGGCGGCCAGCAAGCAGGGATGCGACATGCTGTGCACGCAGGTCGTGGCCCAGGCAGCGGCGCGCGAGGTGCTGGTCAGCGGGCTGGAGCTCAGCCACGCGGGCGACCTCAAGTTGAAGGGCATGCGCAACACGGAGCCGGTCTACGTCCCGGTGGCGGTGCCGCCCGCCACGGCGCGCCGCACCCTGATGGCGCTGCAGGTGGAGGAGATGGCGGTGCGGCGGCCGGAGCTGAGTGAGCTGATGGGGCTGCTGGATGGGAGCGCGGGGGCGGCGGTGCGTGGCGCGGCGGTCGAGGGGCCCGCGGGCATGGGCAAGACGGCGCTGCTGGAGGTGTTTGCGCACATAGCGGCGGAGCGGCGCAGTCGCGGCGAGCTCGTGTACCGCAGCGTGCTGCACATGCGCGGGACGGAGGGCACGCTGGAGCCGCTGCATGCGGCCCGCCGCATCCTGAAGAGCCTGCTGGAGCTGGAGGTGAAGGAGGACATTGCGGAGGAGGCGCAGTGGCTCGAGGTACCCCAACCCCCCCTCCCCAGGCCGCGCCGTGGCCGCTTGTGGTGCTGTTGATGGCGCTAGTGACGACGCTCCTGGGCGTTGTGGGTCAGTTCTGAAGTGTGTCTGCCAGCCAGCGAGTCATCACACCCATCCTACCTTCGATCTGGGGCGCGGGGCCAAGTACTCGTGGATGACGTACCGCACTGAATTCTGGCTGTGAACCTTTAAGTCGCGGGCTGAGCGCAGTGTGCCATTTCCGCAGGGAGGCTTCCCCCTCGCCGATGATAGCTCCC
Organism: Tetraselmis striata; assembly: GCA_006384855.1. Lineage (NCBI taxonomy): Eukaryota > Viridiplantae > Chlorophyta > Chlorodendrophyceae > Chlorodendrales > Chlorodendraceae > Tetraselmis > Tetraselmis striata. The sequence goes on from VCJN01002769.1 coordinate 435,226, forward strand.
TGCCGCCGTTGATGCGGCCGTACCGGCTGCGGCTGGCGGAGCTGCGGCAGAAAGGCCCCGCGGAGGCGCCCTACCTGCTGCCCGCCCTCCTCACCGACATCATCTGGGGCGCGCTGCTGGCGCAGCCGATGGTGCTGCTGCTGGACGACGTGCCTGTGTTTGACGAGGAGTCATCTGCGGTGGTGGAGGCGCTGCTGTGGCGCGCGTGCCAGGCGCCTAGCCTGCAGGAGCAGCAAGCCCCCAGCGTGGTGGTGGCCACCTCCAGGGCGCCCCTGCAGTATGACGACTGCCCCGGCCTCACGCGAACGGTGCTGGCGCCACTGTCAGACGAGGCGGTGGAGGCCATTGCATGCAAGTCGCTGCAGTGTGACACCCTGGCGCCGGTCATCCGGGAGGCAGTCCTCAGTGCGCCCCCCCCCCCCCCCCCCCCCCCACGCACGCGACCCCCTTACTGCCTGCAAGGCAAGTACCGCACCCCCACAAGCACTGCTTCACCGCTGCCAGATGTACCTCGCTCATACCAACAGTCCGTTCTATTGGACCATCAGCAGCTCCTGGGGCCGAACCGGGGTGTGTGATGGCTGTCATCCCTTTGGCACTGGTTAGGCAGCTAGTAGAGCACCTATATTTTCATGTAGATACATACTTAAACGGGTTGACTTCTTAGGTACAAGTATGACTGAATTGAGATTTGTGCGCTGTTGTTTACCGGTGCCTCGAGGCGGTGCTCAGTGAGACCATGACCACGCGCACAAACTCACCACTATATTACGATGCAAGTGAGGCAACTAGGAATCGAATGTGATAGAAGAGAGCAGAGTAGAATGTAATGGAATAGAGTATAATAGACCAGAAGATGTCCTGCTAATTTGGCTTTTCTTGAAGGATAACTGAGAGATACATGTTAGTAGTATTGCGAATCCATCTTAGACTGCACTAAGGACATTCTTCGATCGGGTATCGCCCATTTTCGTGAAAATAGTTACATGGGTGGGTTAAATAGATGGCAATACGGGAATGCAGAACTGCACAGGGATGAGATTACATAGCGGTTACTCACGTATCGAGCCGTAGTCCCTCCTCTAACCGGTATTAGTAATGTATTATACCAGTATTGTTTGCAATTTACGGTCACACCAGCAATGCTTATCCTATATCTATCACGAGTATCGTCGTATCTTACGGTACCTGCTTGGTTGCGTATCGATATTCCTATGATACTGCTTGGACAAGTACGTAACAAGCGGAAGGATTATTGCATGACAGTACCCGTACCAACAATCTACAATCACTTGCACCATGGCGCCCTATATAAATACCGGGCGGTAACACGCCCATTCAGTGTGCGGCTGACCGCACACCCGACTGGTATGCCCCGTGTGGCCCGGCCGGCCGCGTGGCGCAATATCCGTATACCCCGGAAACCACCCGAATAGGATAGCTCTCGGTCCCCGCTACGGCGGGGGGTTGGCGCGTCGCCACCCGCAGAGCCGCCATTTGTCGCCAGATCCACCAGGTCAACGCACCCAACACAGACAAACACGCCTGAGTATGGACGGCGACGCCACCCAAGCCGTCCCCACCGGCCCGCAGCAACGCCAACCTGCGTCTAGCGGCCGCGGGCGAGCTGGGGGGCGCGGCTCCGGCGATGGAGGTGGCGGGCGCGTCGGCGGCGGAGGTGGCGGCCGCGGCCGCGCTGGAGGCAGGGGAAAATCGCAGCCGCATAAAGAGCGGCCAAATACGACCGTCAGACGCGCCATAGCCACATACCAGAAGCCATACCCACATACCAGGACTTGCTGGAGTTAGGGAGGTGAGGCAGGTGCCTGTTACAGACGGCGTAGGGGCTGTTGACCGCCCAGGGGCCGAGACGTGTCGTGGATGGCCGGTTCTGGACCGTCCCCCCCGGATCGCCGCCGGCCAAGCTCCATCTGCCTCACGCAGCACCTCCCCGACTGCTGACTAGCCCGCGGGGTGCTGGCGAGGCCCGTCCGGGCCTCGCTGACCCCTCCGGACACCGGGCAATAGCAGCTGGAGGCATTGACGGAACAGTCTCGAGGGGAAGCAGAGAAATGACTGGATCTGGGGTTAGGACTCGCATGAAATCGCTTGAATGCGTAATTAATCCGGGCATATTCCATAGTTTGTTTTGACCGTCCGGAAGGCGGGTGTGGCCCTGGTATTTATTTGCGGCGCCGTGGTTTAATCAGCAATTTATCATCTGCAGCATCCGCAGGTTCTGCATACCGGTACTACCCGTAGCGACCAGACATGAATGATATCACGATCACATTGAATCAGTTCGTTCCGATTGAACTTTTGCAATACCCATTTACAGGAGTACAGCAGTCCACGGATAATAGCGGCAGGGTTCGATTCTTGGCCGATATACTTCGGGCCAATATCGTCCCGGCGTGTCGAATGAATGTGGGTTCGAATGAGGCAATGGTCTACTGGCTATGCCAGACCTACGACTGCAGTTGCCGCAAGAGGTCAAGTGCTGGGGCGGCTTCGGCGATGTCCCGGGGCGAACTTTACTTTCTCTTTTAATAGCGGCAGAACATAATTGTAAATCGCTGGGAGCCTGGCAAAAACCGGCCAGGGCAGGCACCGCCATTTCAAGTATCTGCCACCTATGCGCTAGTAGATTATATATTGTCATCGCCACCACCGCCATGGATTGCATCGCGTGCAAGGCAAGCGCATGACAAGCACGCCTACAGGTGAAGACTCGATGTAAATCAGAACACTGCGAATGGGTACCTGCCCTGCCCGCCAGCGGTCAAACGTAGGCGAAAGAAGAGCGGATCTATAGTGAATGTTCCTATAGGTTGGATACGAGCCCAATTTGAGGCTTATAGTAAGGGTTGTTACTGGTGCCACAGCACCCATGTAAAGTGGTTGGTAAATGTTCGATCGGCGGGTGTTTTCAGCCTGGATGTTGGAATTTCCAGTTGACCCCCCCACCACCCCCCCCCCCCCCCCCAACCTGCATCGGCGCAGGACGTGCGGAGGGCGTGCCCATGTACGCGGTGGAGGCCTGCCAGTGGCTGCGGCGGAACGGGCTGGAGGCAGGAGGGCAGCCGACGGCCAAGGCAGCGGGGCGTGACCTGCAGGCCGCCATCCCCCCGAGCCACCGCAACATGACGCAGAGCCTGATCGACCATCTGCCGCCCGGGCCGGGCGTGGTGCTGCGCTGCGCGGCGGTGCTGGGCACGCGCTTCGCGGGGGACCTGCTGGCGGAGCTGGTGCCGCCGGGGCTGGTGGGACCCGGGGGCGCAACACTCCAGGCGTTGCTGGCGGTGCTGGAGGGGCTGCACCTGCTGCGCTGCGGCGCGCACAGCCCCTGGGAGCAGGCCCGCCAGCACGACGACCGCCGCGCACTCTGGGCGTTCACTCAGCCGCGTCAGCAGGAGGTGGTTTATGCCAGCATGTCGCACGCCTTCCGGCGCGGGCGGCACCGTCGCGCCGCGGCCATCCTGGCGGCACAGGCGGCTGCGTACGAGGACGGCACCAGCTGCGGCGCCACTCGGATGGCGCTGCTGAAGGAGCGGGCCTGGCACTGCGAGCGCGTGGTGCTCGGCTTTGCCGAGGGCAAGCAGCGCGCCAAGCCGGAGGACGTGGACGCGCTGGTGGAGGCGCTCGAAGCCGCTGCCAACGCGTGCCACACAATGGGCAACTTCTCCGAGGCCACTGCTTACCAGGTACCCCTCTCCCTCCCTTCCTCTGTCTCTCCCATCCCTCATCACACCATCCGCCTGTTTCCATAATCTGGCTAAAAAAACCTTCACATCAATGCCTCATCTCTGCAGCCAAGCTCCATTCCTTGAAAGATTGCTCTGCTTACGGTACAAGGTACATCGGTGTGTTCGGTGTAGTGGCATTGAGAACATTACGAGGCATGCACTAAAACCCTAAAACGAGCCATGCCAAAGAACGCCAAAGAATGGCGTGTGGACTCGTGTGAGTGCTCTTTCGATGTTGCGAACGGCTGACGTACCATTCGGCATGTATATTACGGATATGCAGAGAAATATGCATATCCGTAATGCAGGAAAAAATCCCACGCCCCAAGTCTCTCTGCCGCTTGGAGCTGACTCAATTCTACTCAATATATACCTCATGCTCAAGGGTGTGTAGCATTTATAACAGAATGATTTCTTTCATATCTCGTGTGTGTGTTTCTTGCACGTTCAATTGCACTGATAGAATATCAAGAAGAGTGGATGCTCTCACAATGCTGCATAAACCCTCAACCCCGGACTTAGCGGTTCTTCTTGGAGGGGGTTGGGAGTCTGTGGATGAAGCGGTCTGGTAGTTGGCGGAGCCTTTTGTCCAGGCCGGGCTGCGTCCTCGGTCACAGAATGTGGGGGCACGGAAGGAATAGGACCGAAGAAGCGGTGGCATGCTGTCTGCCATTTACTTATGGCTACTGGTGTTGCTCAAGGATGGTAAGGAGGGGTGTTGCTTGTACTTTTACTGCACTAGCTACGTCATGTGACGCGCCGCCCTGTGTATGCTGCCAATGCAGGGCCGGCTATGCAGCGTCCTGCAGCGCGCTACGGGCTCTCTGCCGGAGAGTACTCCGGAGCAGCTGAGCACCAAGCTGGAGGTCATCCAGAAGCTGGCGCAATCCACCCTCCTGGATTGCACGCACACGGATTTGTCCAGCGCAAACATCGAGGCCAAGTGCGGGCCGCTTTCCTCCCCTTGTCCCTTTCCCACACTCTCTTCTTCAGCATTAACTAGCACATGCTTGACGGAAGTATGTTCATCATTGTCGTTGTCCTTGTCAGCAGCTGCATCAATAGTATCGCAAGTATATTGTCAGTCTAGCCGCTCTAGGCAATAGTAAGCCCCCCTTGTAGCTACTAGTTGTAGCTACTCCTTTATTTACTTCTCATAAGTAAGCGCCATCATCATCCCCATGGCCTGGCGGCCGTGTGCATCACTCAAGGGGGGGAACATGATGCCATGTATAACTATGTGAGTCGTCCGTGCGCGAGTACACGCAACAACACACTACTATCATGTCACGCGGTACCTTTTCAGCGCACATCCTCTGAATCGTAGAAATTTTCCTGCTTGCACGTGTACATGAAAACCCCCAATGATGACATGATTTGTTGGCGCGGAGTGCAACCACAACCACAAGCAGCAGCGGTAGCTCTGCACCCAGTTCATTCAAATTTCCATGCGATCCATGCGAATGCCGGTGTTGACGGCGGATCGCCACTAAAGGCATTCCAATTACGGCTTGGCTGGTGTGGCGTTTGCGTATATTTGACTATGGAGGGAACAGGTCAGGCTCATACACTGTGTGGAGAGGGTCTAGATTTTCACATTTTACCTCATCTTAGTTCATGTTTGTCAAGTTCAATGCTCTCGGCTCAGCGGCTGCCCGCGCGTCTGCTATTACAGGTGCCTGGACCTGCAGCTGAGGGAAGATAGCCTGCTGGGGGCGCTGGAACGGCTGCCGAACATACTATTGAAGAGCGTCCAAGATGGCGGAGAATCTAGCGAGGATTCCGAGGGCGGCGGCTCGAGCGACGCCATCCCGCGGCATCGCCAGCATGCGTTGAACCAGCAGGTGACGAAAGTCCTGCTGGCGTTTATCTCGGGCCACGGCCTGCTGCCGGCCAGCATGACCGCCGAGCACGAGGCCACCATGCTCGAGACTGCCGGGGCGGGGCTGTCGCTCCCGGAACGCGCGTTTCTTGGCGCGCACCTCGTGGTGGGCAACCGCAACAGCCTGCCGCCGCCCCGGCTGGCGACGCTGGCTGAGGCAGCCCTGGACGCGTTCGACGGCGCCGGACGCCCGCGTCATATGGTGTCGATCGCGGGCGCGCCCATCGTGACGCCCATCTACATCGGCATGTCGCTTGGGAAGCTCGCGAGCGGCCACCTCGGCGACAGCTGCGAGGCGCGCATAGACTCGGACCTACCGAGCCTCGGCGTGTACTCGCCCCTGCTGCTTAGTGGCCTGGAGATGGCGGAGATGGCCTGCGACTGGCTGCACTCGCGCCGCGTTCGCGTCGTACACAATCGACAGATCACAGCCGCAGAGCGTATCGAAACGGTGCCCCCCCCCCCCCCCCCCCCCCCACCCCCTCTTTCCCCTTCACACACCAGAACTGCGCAGAAATAACTTTAGACTGTGAGTGCAAATCTCGATCTTCTCGACTCCACTGATATTGCACTGTTTTACTTGATTCCTGCTTGAATGGCATTTAAGTTGACAAACTTGCGTCATACTGAGCTGCCAGCAGCATTCAGTTTTTTTAGATGATATTATTGGCAAATCTCGGTCTTTTCGATTACTAATGTTGCGCTGTTTTAATTGAATCCTGCTTGATTGGTAAATATATCTTCACAAACTTGCTTGATACAGTACTGCCAGCAGTATTCAGTTTTATTATGACGATGATATAATCATAAAGTCTTTCCCTTGTATTAACGAGACGCAAATATCTGATTGTAGGGAGAATTTCATCCCGCCGCTGTAACGACGATTATCGATTGAAAGCAAATATCACTACATCTGCATCCGCAAGCGCGACCGCTCAGTCCCCGCTATTGCACTCACCGATTGCCGTCGTGACTTGCGCAGGGTAAGGACAAGCAGCAGTTGCAGAGCACGCTACTTGACGCCTGGGATGCGCTGCACCCGCGCATGCCGTACATGCTCGAGGACCGCCGCCTATCTGCGGACGACGTGGAGACTTGCGTCGCGAAGAGCATAACGGCATTCTGGGAGCGGCTGATCGGAGCGGCGATTGAGCTGGCAGAGCCATCCGGCTTCCAGGGCCTCCGAATAACCTGCCTCGCGCGCCACATCGAGTACGTCGTCGGCCGACTGCTGACGGTATCGAGTGACGACAGCGATGCTGGTCGACCCCTGAGTATCCTCGGCTGGGAATTGCTGGCGCGCGCGGAGCGGCTGCTGTCGAGTGTCATTTCTATCTGGGAGGCCAAGCTTCTCAACGTATACGGCAGCGCCACGCACGTCGCCTCCGCGCTGCTGATGGCACGCGCCATGCTGCACTGGTGCCAGTGGGAACTGCATGCTACCGGGCGCAGGTCGCAGAGCCCCGAACCGGCGGCCGTCAGCCTGGGCATTGTGGGCGTCGTCGAGCCGGTTCGAGACGGGGCGCCGACCAGCATCGGCCTTCCTGCTGTGGTTTCCTGCCTGCTGCTCGCGCAGCGCGTGTCGGCAGAGGCTGGCGAGGTGCTGACCGTTTGCGTTCCCGCCACGCTTTGGCTCACGCGTATATTGGCGGGGTATCACCGCCGCATGCGATCAGCCGTCCCTGGGGACGACTCAGCCGCCAGGTGTTTTGTGCCTGAGCGACTACCCGGATGCGACCCGGAGCGCGCAGAGTCGATAGTCGCCGTCCGCAACTTGCGCTTCGGCAGCGCAGACGCGATCACCGTCGCTCTGCATCACTTGGACGACGTCGCCGCCATGATCACCGTGCGAGGCTGCTCACTTGATCTGCAGGCCGTGCGCAGCGAAGATGACGTTGCCCTCTCAGAGAGTGTGTGGGAGATGGCGGGCTTGCGGCGATGGCTCGTCGAGCAGCTCGCTGCCGACGACTGACCGTCAGCTCGGTGTCCATACTAATATGACAAATAAAAGGGCAATGCTGTCAGACATGAGGGCCACTGCGGCGCTGTGCGACTGCATGTCGGTAGGCTGCGGCCGGCGACCTAGGCAAGGCGGGCGCCTTGTCTGTACAGGGCGCCTCTGTGAAAATAGGAACCTTCATAGTGATATGCTAGTATAGGCTTCATTAAAACAAATTGATTGCCTGAGTTCATCACACGATACATCTGGTCTATTTAGACCAATCTATTATGTAACAGCAATTCGAGCATTTTCAAATGTGACAGTTATTTCTTGGCCTGCCTGTAACTAGTATCACTGGTACTCGTGGAACGAAAGACAAAACCCCGAAGGGCCTCTGTAGCGGTGCCGCAAAGGTCCCACCACTATGACACCACAACACGCTCCGTGCAGCTGGCTCCGTGACTCATGTGGTGCAACGTTAGAATTTAAAATTTGTCACAACTCGAGAAGTTTTCGCCTTTTAAACAAGCTGTCTTTACCCCGCATCAGGGAAGTGCCCGCCCCGCACCTGACCAACCCGCATTTCGGGTCCGCTGAGAGCGTAGGGCGGGGCCTCTGTAGGCCACGTGGCTGTGTTGCAGTACCCTGTACAGTGGTACTAATTACTATCATGAATGGACGCGTCCACGCTTGGTGTTTCTTACGGGGGTGTTTAGATGGGTTTTTTCGCACATGGCGCCAGCCTACAGCAGCCCACAGAAATCTCTGCGTGTTTTTATGGCCATGATTTGGGTTTGGTCGCTTCTAGTCGGTAAACCCACGCATAGTCTACGCCGTTGCAGCCATTGCGAGGATAACCATGAAAGAGCGTGCACATGGTGTGCTAGGGCCAATGGACGGCGCGTGTGGTGCGCGCAGCGCCTGTTATGCGGCACTACTAGTATAACAAGTGTTGCACGGCCGGGCTGTGAACGGCTTGAGCGCACGGCACGCCGACAGTTGGACATAAAGAACCGTGTTTTTCTCCCATGGTCGCCGAGATACATGTGTTGGCCACCCACCCCATGCCGCGCGGCGCATGGTTTGGAGTATATGGTCAGCTAGCGGGCTGCATGCGACGCTCTCAAACAGATTGTTCGCCGTGCAAGAAGCAAGAACATTGCAATCACGTTTCAATTCGCCAGCATCCTAATTTAATAAGGGTCACCGGTCACAACCCTGGTTCGAACCCCGCTTATGTCGAGAATTGAATTCTCGCAGGGGGGCGGAATGTACTGTGACAATTCTACGAGTACGAAGAACTCCGACTTAGTACGTGTGGGTACTAGTAGTCGCTATAATGTGTAGCTGTGACTACATGTGAGGATATATCCTATACCCTCACTAGCCCTAATCACCATAGCACAATAGGCGCGTAGCGCGCGCCCGTCAGATGACGGGCTGCGCCCGCGCCCTGTCGGCCACATCGCGTCGCCTGATATATCAGGCACGGCGCGTGTCGGCCTGTAATCAGACCATCGTACACCATTACTCAGTGGAATAGCACTACTCACCTTCTCCACCACGCGCACCTTTCCTTACAGTTGGTGCTTCTACGCACGCATTGGATCCGGGTTCGATCCCGCGGAGAAACATATAATATGATATTATATCCCGCAATGTTGGACGACCCGGCCAATGCGGATCGCCACCGAATCCAAGCCGAAATGTTGCTGGAGGAGGTCCTCCATCCTATGGGGGGGGGGGGGGGGGGGGGGGGGGGGGGTGGAGTGTAAGGATATGTACCACACAAATCCCCATGTGGGTACCCAGTGCCTAGTGCGTTTTGCGCGGTATCCTTACACTACGGGTGTATGTACTGTATAATGCTGCCATGTGGTAAGCGTTGTGGTAACAATTGTTCTATGCTGAAAAACACTGGAGACTATCGCCTCTGCACCACCACTACACACCCACCTTTGTTTGTCTTTGAGTCTCTCTCGTGTTGAGACTGCCGCAGATACCAGAACACGGGGGTAACTTTGACATGCCATGACATTTCGGCGTTTTATCATATTGGGCTGTAAATTAGTGCGATGGGAAGCCCGTAACCGCACGGCAGCATTATACAATACACATACCCGTAGTCACAGGTACACATTGTACTAGTACTCACTGGTACTAACTCGTAGTATATAGTATTCGTATAATTGTCGCATATCCCACCCAGCCCACTCAATGCGGGTGGGGGCGCATGATGGGGGCGTGTAATGTGCCCTTCCACGCAAGCTCCCAGGCGCGAGGACCCCTTGGATAGGTCTCCACGTCGCGCGGACCCCGTCATCATTTTGGCGTTCCCCCTTGGACGATGGGTGACATATGTTACAACATGCGCGCAGGCTGTGCAGCAATGGCGACATTGTTGTTGATGGGGGACGCCCGCGCTTCGCCTACGGTGCGGGCGGTATAAGCATGCACCTGTGGAATCGAAGGCACTGTATGTATGCTATTTTCACCCAGCGAGGCGCGGCCAACGGCGCTTATCTTGCAGCTTGGAAAATCGTGGGATGATTGGCCCCATCACGACAACGGCATTACTGGCACACTCTCATGGAAGTGCCATGCATTGTATCGGTAGCGTGCATGGATTGGGCTCAAGCGCGGTTGTCTTACAGCGCATGCATACGTCCATTCACCATCGGCAGCGCGCGGGCATATGCGACGATTGGTAGCTACGCCGCCAACAGGCTGCCCCCTATTCATCGCCCGTTTTTTCTGTGCTTTTAGCCATGTGCCAAACAATGCCATTGCCGAAGAACTTCAATTCCTAAAGTGCGATAACCGGGAGAAATGGCTGCCTTCTTGGCGTAGGAGGCTTGCATACACTGGGTTACAAGGCTCCATGGCCCCGTGGCCCCATAGCTTGAGCGCCAAGGCGAGGATACACGCGGGTTTCTATGTGCAAAGACTTATGTGGACTTGTGCATATGTGCCACCCGCACCGGACGTGCACGACGCACGTCCGTACAAGCACACGACCAGGTGACCGCCCTTATCTGCGTGTTCCCACCGTTTTTATACCCACGGATCTCGCAGCCTGCACCAGCGCTGCGCTTCGCCGGCAGGGGCCAAATAGTTGGGCCGCCTAGCCGTCTCCTTGCCATCGGCCCCCGCCTTGAGCTGTTGCCAGCGGTGTACTCGGACGCATCGAGGGTCGGAGGGGAAGGCGGGGATACATTCCCTTACCTCGCACCGCTGGCTGTATACTCTTCAATCTTGTGCATCCCAACAATGCCAGATCGCCCGACGCGCGGCAAGCACTTGCCCACGTACGCTCCTGGCCGAGGTCTCCCCCGCCCGAGGGCGGCTTCCTAGGCCCCGTGACCAGTAGGATTTATTACATCTGCCACCGTACAAGGCTGTGTCGAGTATTGGTGTAGCGCCCTCGTAGTACTCCCAACGATGACCTCGGGGGAACGTTGAGAGCCAAGGTCCTCTCCCTCCGCCAACGCCCAACGCCCGCCAAGTCAACGCAGCCTCCTCTGCCACCCTCCTCACCAAGCACGCCCGACGATGAGCTCCAAAAGAGGCTGGAAGCTAACGCCATCGAAGGCGCGCCGTCCGCGGTCACAACCATGCGCGCATACTTCCTCGCAGATGAGCGCGGGCTCACGGAAAGGCAAAGCCGGTCCCAACGGGCACCGCGTGAACGCAAGCATCGCGATTGCCGCCGGACGGATGCACAACCCAAGCTTCCACCCCAGCACCCTAGACATCGAAGCGATGACCGCTGTGCGCCACGGGGGAATAGCAGTGGGCGGCGGACAACGTCCATAGAACTGGGAAAACATCACCGAGGAGACCGGCCGCCAGCTCGACGAGCACGACCGAATCCTCGACATGCAACAAGAGTTGTGCGACCACCCGGACCGCTTGCCGGTCCCGCTGAGTGACCTTCGATGACACCGTGAGCCCAGTGGCCATCCACTTGCATCGATCGATCGTCATCGTGGTCAGGGACCCTTGCCTCCACATGTCTCTATGCAGCGGCCGCAAGACTACGCGACTGTCATGCGGGATGATGTTGAGCCAGAACATCACGCCTCAAGAGCTGTCAAACCTTACTGACGGCGAGCTAGCCCCCCTCTTCCTATGAGATTGCACTAGCCTTTGATACACCGGGACAAACTAGTTGCACCGCGTCCCCGGCAATCACTGTTGCGAACCGCTGCTTTGGCCGGATTAAGGTGTTAAACAATGGTTACGGAATGGCGCACGCACCCGTTATCTCCTAATACAAGTACATTTGGAACCAACTCCAAACAATGAGGTGACATCGTTATTATATTATAATATTAACAGCACGAACAATAAAAATACCGTAATGCTGCACGTATGTTAGAAAGGAAAACAATGTGCTGCGAAATCGGTATAGGTCGCTACTATACGATTACTGATGCAATAATTCGAATCTATGTGAATCGTACACAAGGATATTTCGGGCCCAGTAGCCCCCGTCCCTCAAAGAGGCGATGCCGGTATATTAATTGTAATTAAGCTATATTAGTCGCTATTTATTGGCTTTGATAACTTATTTTAATAACTTCACATTGATATCTAAGCTGTTTTACGATAGGATCGCAGGGGCGTGGCATGCGCGGCGGAGCGGCAGATCGCGCGGTCCGTTACCAGGTACTGTACTGTACTACCGGTACATTAATTCTTCAGGTAGCACACTTCTATTGCGCTAGCTGCATATATAGCAGCATCAGAGCACGTACAAGTAGTCGTGGTACCGCCTTGCCTTATATTGTCTATACCTGTATAATAAGGATTAGTGCCTTGCCCCACGCCCCCTTGCCTGCCGCCCGTACAGTAGTACTTTGCCTTGGCCCGACTCTACCCCGTGTAACCAACCAAACCCATCAGAGCACGTCTCGGAATAAAGCACGTGATCACCCGCATGCTCCTTGATGATATGCTGCGCTGCGTGCCGGTTCATATCGAAGCCGGTGCGGGGTTGGTATTGTATCGTCCGCCAGCACCAGTACTGGTAACGTTTGGCTACGTTGTTCCCCTTGGCCTCGGCCGCGACACTACCACTGCGACATCATACGTAGACTGGCGACTATCACCATTTCCAAGCGTACCAAACCCGAGGTCCACGCACATGCCTGGCGCACCCTGTACCCGTGCGAGTAATCAACGGCGCGTTCGCGTCCGAAACTACCCACTCGTCGTGGGCAATATTAAGCCGATAAGTGGCGAGGGACGCCCCCCCCCCCCCCCCCCCCCCCCCCGCCAGCGCGCCCAACTTACTTTCTCCTGACGCACCGCCCCTAGGCGTTCCGCCATGTTGGACGCCCAGCTAGAGTCGCTGGCGGCGGGTGGCACCCACCCCAGCCCCGGCGCAAAGCTACTGGCAGAGTTCCTGGCCTGCACCCTGGCGGGTTTTCTCCTCTTCTGCGTGCAGGCCAACGCGCTGCTGCCCAGCACCAAGGGCAGCGGCACCGTGGGCTTCCCTTGGATCGCCTTCAGTGCCGGCCTCGCGACCTTTTTCCCCGTCCTGGTGGGTCGTCGCGCGCCTGCCTAGCTGTGCACCGCCAGCTACGGAGATGTGCAATCCGGCCTCCCCCCCAGCTTACTGGTGCCGGATGGTCATATTGGTGTCGAACTAACCCCCCGCGCGCCCGTGGCTGCCGCCGGCATCGGTCCTCCATCCACCTGACAGATGTTCGGGCCGGTATCGTCGGAGCTCAACCCGGCGATGATGTGCGCCAAGTGGGTGCTCGGCCGGGTAAGTGACGCCCAACTCACGCCCCACGCTATACCCCTCGAACGGCTCGGACGAGCCGACTCGCACCAGTACAGACTAAGTTATATCCACTCGTACATCCCTCAGCCGTGTTTTCAAACTTGGCCAATGGATGTCGTTCAAAGGAAAAGTGATTGGAGTACACTGGGGCAACCGACAAGGGCACTATACTCTGGCTCATAAATTAGGCACATTTTGGGGTACGCCACATTGCCGGCATGTGTTTTAAAAACCCTATAGAACATTGCCATTCTTCCGTGGCGTGGGAAGGTTTTTCGCCTACATGATAATGTGCTAGTTATGCTGCCATGGGGCTGACGAAAGCTAATCACATAATAACAAGACCCCCGTCCCCCTCTCATTTGTTTCTCGTCAGACCTGGGGCTGGGGTATCAACTCAAAATGATGTGCACTCGCAGGCATGTAAATGCGAATGCATGTGTACTCGAAAGCCAAAAGCCATCAGCATGATTGGGGCCATTGGGGTTCCAGGCTACCAGCCTGAATCCCATGCTGCCCACCTTTGTGCTCCCATGGTGCTGGGTTGCAGGCGGATGCGCAGGAAGCTCTGGCGCTGAGCGCTGTGCAGGTGGCCGGCTGGGCAGTGGGCGCCATGCTGATGGTGGTGATGTACTTTCAGCACTTTGCCACTGTGCCGGGGCCCCCGCGCGCAGAGGGCGGCGCCACCACTTCCGTGCCGAGATCAGTAGGGGCGGTGGCGCAGCAGATCGCGTCCGTGGGGTCGCCCAGCGCGACCGGCATGGGGCAGGCGATGGTTACGCCCTGGGGCTACCTGCGCCAGCGGCACGCGTACGCGGATGAGGGTGAGCGCAAGGTGGAGGCGCTCATGGAGCGCTGCGAGTCGATGGCGGTGGACACGGTCGAGCACGCTCTGCAGCCTGCCGACATCGGCGCAATTGCTGCGGAGCTGCACATCCCGCCCGAGACCATGGTACGAGATGCCGCTACCGAGCATCAGACTGCAACAAGAAAAATGCTATCTGGATGTGTATATGGAGTGTGTGTGTGTGTGTGGAGTGTGTGTGGGAAGGGGGGGGGGGGGGGGAGCTGCAGTGGAAACAGCAGCGCTCATGAATGTATATACTCAATGCAGTAGCGATAGCACGGTAGCGAGAGAGGGGGAGAGAGAGAGAGGGAGGGAGGGACAAGGGGGGGAAGAGGGATCTGGAGATCGTGAGGGTAATCTTTCAGGTTGAAAGGCCATATATAGAGATGTACTTGGTACAAGCAATGTTGTGTATTCCATATAGTGCTGCGTTTATGCACAAGCCAGCCAATTTGTGTTCTCGTTGTGAGCGTTCTCGACATGGCGACGCCCATCCTTTGTTATAGTGTCATTGGATGTTCGTAGTTTTGCGCTGGTTAACACTGTGTTTGAATTTTGGTAGAGACAGCGATGGGGATAGCCCAAGACAGCGCCCAATGCCATTTTCAACATCACTCTGAGGCCGCGTGACTTCCACGACCTTGTGCAGGACACTGCGGCTGAGCCCCTCCTGGGCCGCGTCTCGCGAGCGCATTCCCAAGCAGAGTGGAGCCTTCTCCAGGTGAAAATGCGCCCTGGCCCCGTCGCACAGACTGTGGGTACACTCGAGCAACCGCTTGCAAGTTTGCGCGGCCGTGCCGGGGCCGCTTGGCCTACAACAGTGGGACATGCACACATCCGATTATCGTGGCAGGAAGGGGGCTGGGATAAAAGAGGTAGAGCACTGCGCTCTTAACTTGTCAACACCGTCGGTTAACATAGGTCATTTACTTTGGTTTCAAAGTCTTGAAAGAGGTGTGTGTGTGTGTGTGTGTGTGTGTGGTTGTGTGTTGCTCCATCTCATACGCCATGACTACGGAGGTTGATATCAGATTACAAGGGTAGATCGCATGCCAGCCATCTCTGACTGGTCCTTGATGGTTGCTACCAGTGCTTGCACCCTCATTGGCCGCGCCAGGTGGCCTCAGGATGGTAGGTGTTGTGGTGATCTACGCACATTTGGCATGTACGCGCAGTTATGGAACAGTTTGTTCACGTCATGGCTGAATCCGAACAGCTATTCATGGTGTTGCACATTAAATGAGTATGTCGTAGCAAGGATTCTATGGGGGGTGTGGACATGGCAACACATTTTGTGACTTTGAAATCTGCAACACATTTGGTGACTCTGAGATCGTTGTAGATGCACCCTGCTTTACAGAAGTGTATATATTAATATGTTGATGAAATCAGATGGAAAGGGAAAGCTCAACTAAATGTGCCGTGCGCTGTTCTGCTGACAAGGGAGCTTGACAATTGCAGTGAGAACGGACCTGGGGGTTGAAAAGGGGTGGGAGGGGCCTATGCTGCATGTTTCCACAGTTGTTGTTACATGGGCAGTTGATCAGCCAGAAAGGTGAGGGCATGGCCGGCCGCGAGCTAGAACCCGCAGCATCGAGCCTGAACTGCGGCGTGCCACGGCTCACTGCCCAGGCAGAGGGTGGTGGCACAGAGGCGGGTGACGCGGACGGCACCGTGGACTACAAGGCCATTGCTGCCAGGCTGGAGGCAGAGTACAATCAGGCGGTGCACGCGGACCAGCTGGTGAAGCTCAACGTCTTTGTCACCACGCCCGCCATCCCCTGCTTTGTGTTCAACGCGCTGCAGGTGCGTCAGCGCTTCACACCATAATTGCTCTGATGAATGACAGCAAAATATCGCTGGTAGCTGCTGTTGGTATCAGACTGCGCAGATGAGTGCAGCGCAAATAGAACGTGTATGCAGTGTGTGTGTGTGTGTGTGATGCAGTTAATGTCACAATATAATGGAAAGTTTTGCGGTGTTTGTGTCTACCCCCGAGTCTACCAACACGCGAACTCGAACTCCAAATCCTAAACAACCCCAAACAACCATTCAATCAATCAAAACATCACACCCAGGATAGGAAACATCTGGGCCTAGTAAAGCGCAGCGCACATGTCAAAACTCCGTTTTGCTTGGGGTATGCGCGCGTGAGGTGACAGAAGAGTGTAGTATATGCGGTGGAGAGTTTGTGTGAAGATATTCACCGGGTGAGTTCAGCTAGGCCGCTATGGGCCATAATTTGGTTCCGTGGGACAACATTCATCCGCATTTTTCTATCCATAGTACTCTAGTACTCATAGTACCATATACACTGCCACAGTAAACCCCCGGGTAGCCCAACCACTTCCAAAAGAAACAATGAAACATATCCACCAAGATTGTGATGAATAATATATGTAATGCACTTTGTTCTTAGTAAGCCCGGCTCACGATTGCATGCAGAGGGGGTCCTTTCTGTGGGTTTTCCGGTTGATTTTAAGTGAACAAGACGGCGTCAGCGATATATTCGTTTGGAGTTTATCGGCACGGCGGTGCTGCTGGCTGGCGCGCTGCTCATCGGGGAGCGCAGCACGGACAGCCCCGGCAGTGTGCTGTACAGTCGCGCGATGGGCCCCTTCTTCCTCGGCTTCTGGGTGCTCCTCATCACCATCGCCTTCGGCGGCCCCACCAGCCCCTCCGTGAACCCCGCTCGCGATCTGGGCCCGCGGCTGGTGCACTGGGCGGTACCCATCCCGGGAAAGGGGCCCTCTCACTGGTGGTACGCGCCCCTCATTGCCGTTGCCAACCTGGCGGGCGGCGCCATGGCGGCGGCCCTGTTTTCAGTCATCCTGGCTCTCGGCTGAGAATCACGCTCCATGCGCCACGACGGCGATGACTGTACATACCAATAATGGAGGCACAGGTTGTAGCAAACCGCTACAGTGTGAATGAGTTCGTCAAGGGGACTCAGCTGTGAATCTTATTGCGTGCTGTGAATGATCACTGCGTATTATTGCGGCGCCGCGCTTTTGCTTTGGGAATTCGGAAGTTGGAAGGGAATGGAACAAAGTCTCTTCAGACACTTCAACTGGCTGCTGGTAAATACAACCTTTGCCGCGCTCGAGCTCATGGTGTCCATCATGCTCATATGTAACTAATCAACCAAGTAATATAATCTCATGCACTTTGCATAATCCCTCGCTCATACATACTAACAGAATAACGTTTGGGGGCGGTCATTGATGAATGATGGATATGCTGAAACGAGTTGATGTCGCCATGATGAATAGTGCATGACTGTCATCAACTTGGAATGATCATACATTTATTACTCATACGTTATTGATTGATACGTTGATGGCGCTCGGCTTTAATCGTTATTATTTCTGATTAACTACTGCAGTTGGTATAGTTAACAGCACGCCGAATCAATACAAAAATGGCGGTTCGTCCGCCATGACCACCATTCCCGATCTTTCTGAATCCTACAACTCAGTCAGAAATGTGGTGAGGATTCGAATAACCCAAAGCTTGATCTCGCAAAAGTGAGGAGCACTCACTGATGTGGATGAATGTCTTTCTCCGTATATGCACTCGTAGCGCTGCCCGTGGGTGGTTGCTCTGTCACACGTCACGGTGATAGTACGCCAAGTCGCATCCATCAGCAATATCCATCCTTGGCGATGATGCAAACGAGAACCTTAGCCCTGGATGACATTACGTCTACGGCAGCTCCATCTTATAGTATTTCTCGCTATTGACTCTCACGCTCTAGTAGCAATGACCTTTGCTCTTGGAATATAGATTTTGGTTAACGACAACCCGAGACGAAATACTGGATGTCCGTATATTTATGTGTATTTATTATATATGATATATATACATAGCATATATTTATCATATGTCCAATATAAATGTATATGAAGACTATATGTATATTTGTATATATATAGACAATGTGCACAACGAAATGGTGGAGATAGGGGGTCATCGTTGGGGAGTTTAAACCTCAGCACCCGTAGCCGAATCACAATACGGGTATATGGGGTTCACGCAGAGGTACCAGAGGTACAATCACTCTCATGCAGTGATTCTAACTCCATTACGATGGAGGTTAGATGTGGCGCATGCGCGCGGTACCATGACCACCAACACCAAAAGCTACGCCTACCGCAATAAATCGGTACGGCCAAAGGAGGACGTCCGTGCCAATGGGACGGCCGTTGATGTCAGACAAGATATCACCTGCGTCGTGCGCCCTCACAGGGCATCGCGACATTGTTCGCTGTGTGTGGCGGCGCCTTTTTACCTTGTGCACTGTCCGACTTGGGGAATGCCGCCGCTCATGCGCCAGTGTCGTTAATGCGCCAGTGTCGTTTTTCTCGCTCTAACAAGTGCCCCAGCAAAACCCTGTGGTGTTGCGTGGCAGTAGTCGACATGCCCGGTGCGTTGCCATCGCGTCGCACGGTATAGAGGCGTCTACTTCAGCACCCCGTCGTCAACTCGACACCCGCGCGTCGTAATTCGATTAGGCAGGGCTGCTCGTCGGGGCAGCCCAATCACTTGACGCATTAGGCGTCTTGTGGTGACCCAGTATTTGGCACGCCGGGATTTTGCGCAACGGCGGCTGTCGGCAACCGCCTCGCCACATCATCGCGTCGAGGTTTTCGTGCTACTGGTCGACTACGTCGGCTGCCCCCCCGCAGGAGCCAGCCGCGACGCGCTCGCTACATGAGCTGTCCGTGAGGGGCATTTTACCTTTTAGACGCGCCGAATGTCTCGTAGTGACCGTCACGGCGATACTACCACTGTGAGATCGACAGTAACGGCCTCTCGGCTATCGGCAGGCTAGGAGTATATGTATATCGGGGTGTGCAGGGGTAGCATATATGAACTCGAAAGGTCAAAAGCAAAAGTGCAGTGCATGCTCTTGCACAGCAACCGGATCGTGGGATGTGGCAGTAGTCAGGTGGCGCTCGCCTGCGAAAGCTACCCAGGAAAGCTTTGCCACCCGGATATTATGAGGCGGAATGGTGGTCGTGCTTACTTTCAGAATATGCCGGTATGGCGGTATATTGTCGTGGAATTGGCGTAAGACTGCGGCAAAAGTATGGCAGTGCTTTACACCTGGGGGCCACCCCTCTGGCGCTCGAAGACGATGCACGCTATTGTGTCCTGATGTCGATAGGAAAAAATTGCCCAAGCTCCCCGAGATTGGAAGTGCTTCTGCCGTCCGGTCTCGACAGAAGCTGTGAGTTTACATAGATGGTGTGGCCTGACGTGGCTTCATACCCGGCCAACATTGTTATGTCTCGGTGACCCAGTCTACGAGCAGTAACTTTCAATCTCGGGGCGTTTGCAGCACAGTCAGGCAGTAGTATGCATTGTATATATTTTGGTAATTTCATAGAAATCTTAGTCGCCGTTCACCGCCGCTGCAGCAGCGCCGAGGTGTGTTACTCCCTCGTCTATCGCATTCTCATCAGACCCCTGGCAGCCCATATCGAGCAGTGCATCCTTGTGCATATCGTTTGGTTGTCGTCTAATGACCTGTATACCCAGCTGCCATGCGGTGCGCAGTAGTGGCAGCGGACCGGCAGTTTGAGCTAGAATGGGTTCCGTCAAGTGATATAATATGTATCCGCGAGTATATAATGGTTGAACGCTGTAAGAAACCTACAAGCTATAGTATTGGGAACTTAGCTAGCGCCTGGCCACTGGCCGCCACCGCACTGCCGTCGAGATACCGAGCCGCGTAGCCATCGCAGCCAACGGCGGGGTACCTCCGAAGCTTGTAAACCAACACGTCCGCGGATGGACAGATAGGGGCGCGGCGTCACTTCTTTGCCGCCACCGCGCAATGGCGCGTTGGAAGGTCCTTCTAGGAGTACCGCCTCGCATTCTCATGGCAGCTTGCAGCGGGCATCATCATACCCGCGGCATCGTTGGATGGCAGCGGTCTCTCAACGACTTTCCAGACGCCATGCGGGCCGCAATTGCGGTGGCGCTTTTCGTTGAAAGTGGTTACTTTGGAAGTCTGACATACCCGGGCTTGGCCACACATACAGCTAGGGCGTCGCCACTTGCCACTTGCCGCAACTACCGCGCCCTGCTGCTGCCAAGCTATTGAGCTATATTGCCTCGCAGCAAATCCTTGGCCGCCCACAGCGGGCAGAATTTCCTCAACATCGCTGATGGATCGTGTTATGGCGATGCAGTCAACGTGCGCACGGCTGCGGTTTCATAACTCATGCAATAATGGTTTCGGAGTTATTACGCTGATGGTTGCAGCCAATGCCGTGCGACTTGGCTCAAGCAATCCCCAAACATGTCCAAGCGCACAACGATGGGAGCGTGTTCACAACATGGTTAGTAGTTAGGTAGTGTCCTGCTCACGACGGCGACGCATTTCATACACTAGCCATCACACACACGGTGCAACGACATGATTTAGCGCCGTGACGTCATTTCAACAATGACACCATAATAACTGTTGATGTGGCTTTGATACGAAAAACGTATTCAGCGGTTCAGCCTCAACACCTCCAAGACATCACCGTTGACCAAAGGTGCACTGCCAAAATAGCCTTTCACGTGTCTCATGCAGTCATTCTCGACACGGTAGCGCGTTCCGAGTCGTTATCTTGAACTGCAGGTACATTTATCATGCGGCGAGGACTTTCTGAAAAAATAATTTAGCAGTATCGTCGTTAAATTTATACAAAGATGATATTGCTGTCAGAAATAAACCACCGATATAGTGTTTGGGACATTTAGCGAGTATTACTGACAAATAACGGCACTCATTTTTTAGTCGAACCAGGCGTGGCTGCAGTTTGTGGATACGGCGCGTAGATGTGAATAAAAATGCAAGTGAGACATAGCAAGTCCTGTCGATCATTCACATCCCCTATGCCCTGTTTCTGTATCACGATCTGTGTATTACTGCACCGTGATACCTTGCATATACTTGCAGTGTGGCAGTTGCATTGTTGCATATGTTGGAGCTATCGCCCCTCCGCAGTCATCGCCTACCCATTGGCATGCCGAAGCTGCTTCTTCACAGTTCAGTACCAACGTGTGAGATATACATTTTTAAATAAACTACATCAGCCGTACGCAGCCACGTACGATTGGCACAATGTCGGAGTAATACTGCCCAAATATCACTGCCTAATAGCAAGCTGTCAACATGCCGATCTTTCTGCACTGCTAAGTGATGCTCCTGGAGGCGCCACCGCCAGCAGGTCCGCTTGTGCAGCGAATCAAATGGGGAGGCGGGGGGGGGGGGGGGGGGGGGGGAGGGGGTTGATGGGCACAGCTGCTGATGAGTATTGGCTTCCTGACAGCTAGCCGCCATGACCATGTCCCAATTAATAGGACAGGCCACGCTATTCTGTTCTACGTTTCACTATGACGCCATTTCATGCTGCACCGTGTCTTGCGGAGTTCCGTGATGCCATGCCGCGTCACGTCAGGCATCCGCGCAGCAGCGCACGCCAGGCAGCTGGGCGTTGTCAGGAAGGCACACCGGGCTGCCGCCGTTGCCGCCGTATGCAGCAATGTGCCGGCCGGGGGCGCACGAGTCCGCGGCCCAGAGCTTCTCCCGGTTCAGACCGCATCCGCTCTCGCGGCCCTCGCCCGCCCTCAGCTCCGAGACGCTGCACAGGCGCCCACCAAGCTCGGCACAGGCGGACTCGGCGGCGAAGTAGCTGTGGGCGCCGTCGTCCATGCAGGCGCCCCCAGGGCCGCGGCTTGTGGCGCAGACCTCGGGGCTCCCTGGCAACACATGAAACATCTGGCCGAGGACAGGCGGGGGGGCGCAGAGGCCGTCAGCAGCTTGGCGAGACATTGATATGCGAATTCGCGTATCACTCTGTAACACAAAGCGCAATTGCACCATGTGCACAGGGGATGGGAATAGGCAGGTATCAACGCCATCACGCACCGGCAGCTCCCGGCACGGCTTCCTGGCGGGCAGCGCGCTGAACGGGATCAGCATAGTGGTGGAACCGCCACCTCCACTGCCACCATCACCACTGTTCCCGGCGCCGGGTGCTGTGGGTGCCAAGTGGGGGCCAATGCCGTGGCCGCTGCTGCCGCTGCCAACGCCCCTACCTGTGCCGCCGCCGCTGCTTGACGGCGCTGACTGGGGGCCAATGCCGCCGCCGCCAGCGCCCCCCTGCCGCTGCGCAAAGCGGGGTGCGGTTCCCCAGGCCGCCAGCTGGTCCACCAGCCACTGCCGGTAGTTGGCCAGCCGCACGTACACGCCCGGAAAGCTCGATAGCCCGCCGAGCTGCGCCTCTTCACCCTCATCCAGCGCCTTGGCGCAGCCGATGCCCCAGGACACCACGCCCACCTGACCGTACACCGCAGCGTGGGCAAAGGCTACGGATCAATGGCTTGGCTGAGCTTGACGCTGGCAGCCCCTGGCCACATCCAATCGATTACACCAAATTCCCAACCGCATTGGCAAAGGTCGGAGTGGGTGCACCTGTTTCTACCAGTATTAATTAATACATGCAATTATTGTATTCGCCGTGCTGTGTGCTGTCACATGTTTGGGTGGTTGCTGGTGCTGGCTGCGTTATGATCGGACGCATGTCAACCACTGAGGACGGACTTGGGGCGATTGCAGTGCGCTGGCTGTACCGGGAGTTGTGCGGCGCGCGTTGCTTGTGGCGGATGATGATGCAGCAGGGCATCGCGATGATGCTGTCAATCATTATAACTGATCGCTTAGGCATGGTGGCCGTATGGGAGGCAGTGCAGTGCGGTGTGGCATGGGGGGGGGGGGGGGGGGGGGCCCTCGTACCAGCACATCCTCGCCATACTCCCGGCCGCTGGCCGCCTGCTCCAGCGTGTCCACAAGGAGCGGCCCGCCGCTGTCGCCCTGGCACGAGTCTTGGCCGGGGCCGGCGGCGCACAGCATGTTGGGCGTGATGTCGCCGTCGTAGAAGACGGGGCTGTTGCAGGCGGCGCGGGAGAAGCCGTTGACGGTGGCCTCCCGCAGCACGCTGGACCTGCGGCCGCCGTGCTTGGTGGCGCCCCAGCCCAGCACCGTCACCCGCAGGCGCCCCGTCTCCACCTGCTCCACGGCGTCCCCGGGGTCCAGCGCAACTGTCGGATATTTGGAGGGAGTCGCCAGCCTGCCGCCAGCCGGGGGGGCACGCAGGAAGGAAGCCCTCCTCAGCACCCTCAATCAGTTGACACCCGGTTTGCCGGTGCAGAAGTATTTGTCGGGATGACACGGTGTCGATATGTTGGCAGGAAACAATAGGAAATACTAAGACTCCACACAAACCACACTATAATAAAGGGTGATGCGTAATCAATGGCCTAAAGGGGGTCATTTTCTGGTCATATGGCGACCATACGGGGCTGCTAAATAATTGCAGCAACGGACCCTATAAAGTACGGTCTACGCCGCCTCCATGCCCAGGCCCGCCAAGCTCTGCAACGCCGCAGTCAATGCTGGAGGCACGGTGGCGGTAGCAACCATCGCGGCAGAGCCCGCCCCTGGCGGTATAACACGCGCAGCGAGCCGCCATGCGTGGGGAAGCGTCGGGGCATGCCGGCGTGTGTCTGTGTATGTCTGTGTGTGAAACCAGCCCAGTGCTGAGCGAAGGCGCGTCAAGTACAGCACGAGTATCCGTACTCGCCTGAGAAGCATGACGTCGTTGTCGTTGGTGACGGGGTCCCAGCGCGGGTCGGGGTACGCCTTGCCCGCTATCTCATGGCTCTCGTAGTCCACCCCATTGACACCCTGCCGCAGGTGGTGGCGGCCAATCCACACGCTGGTGCCCGGCAGGTCGCAGTGCGCGGCGGTGAGAACGACATCGGGCGCTATGAGACTGCCGCCGCAGAACTCCAGCACTCCTCCGCGGGCGAGATTGACGACGAAGGGGTAGCGGCCGGGCGGGTCCACCTCCACCCCGCCCACCACGCGGTCCTCGAGCTTGGTGCATTCCGGGCACTCGCACCCGGACGAGCCGGCTTCGCCTAGGGGCCAGCGGGTGCAGCCGGCGAGCCAGGCGGAGCGCAGTAGAAGCAGCGCGGCCAGCCCCCGCCGCCGCCAGGAGGCGAGCGTGGACCCGCCGCAGTGGCGGGCGGCCATCGCCGCGCCGGCCAGCTGTGTGGAGACGCGCGCTCGGCGGTGCCTCAGACCTGGCGGCTGCTGCGGGGCTCTGTCTTATCGAGCTGTCAGCACTCAACTTGCGCATGGTAGGGGTACAGGTCCAGGTACAGGTAAAACAGGACCTGAAGCGACTACTTTTAGTAGTAGGTGGATTTGTTACTGCCCTTTTTGTAATTCACAGCTGTAGCGACTACCCGTGGCCTCAATGTCACATGGCGCCGCCCCAACATCATCGCGCTCGACGGTGATGAAAGCGCTTAATCCGGATACTCGTACGAGGTACAGGACTTACGTTTTGTTTATTAAATTACATCAGGGCTTTCACAAAAGCGCACTACAACAGAACTAACAGCAACTACGTGGCACGTTGCTCTGGGGGCGACTCCAATCACGCCGCACATGAGTGGGCGGCACATGGCCTTTCCGACATTTGCCACGACGTGAAGTCCGCGCTGGGTGTGGGTGTCCAGATCCTCACGGACCCGTCGGTGCTTGTTTCTCTCCCAAAGGGCAGCGACGGGCGGCCTGCCGATGTTGGGCTTTTTGGGTATGGCGGCATCCGCGGAAACACGGTTGCTGTCGATACCACCATTGCCCCTATCCTCGGCGTGTCAACCTCGAATCCAACGACTGCTTTGCGGGCTGCAGAGCGCCGCAAAATCCAGAAGTATGACGAGGGTGTCCGAAACGCTGCCGGCATGCTTCGCTTTGTTCCTTTCGCCGTTTCCGAGTTTGGCTCGCTGGCCCCGCACGCCGAGGCTTTCTTGGTGGAGCTCGCGAAAGCTAGCCGAGCACACACTGGCCAAAAAATCGGCCAACTCTTGTCTGCGTGGCGCCGCCGTTTCTCCTTGCTCATCAACATGGCACATGCAGACAACGTTCTTGGCGGGGTCGCGGCCGCGCGTGCGGCACGTGATGGTGCTCATGCGCCTGCGTCGCGTCGCTCGTCGGCATGTGTTGCTATGACCCGGGTCATTGGTTGCAAGCGTCCTCGCCGCGCCTGATAGCCTACCCCGGGGCGGGGGTTCCTTTAGTTCCTGGCAGCTAAGTGACTTCGTGGTTCCCTTGGCTCCTTCTTGGTTCTTGGCTCCCTGTCCTCCTGCTCGACCTTGGTTTCGGGCTTATGTCTCTCTTTTTTCCGGCAACCTTTCATAGTTGCTGTTAGTTATGTTGTAGTGCGCTTTTGTGAAAGCCCTGATGTAATTTAATTAACAGCAACTATGAAAGGTTGCCAACAAAAGAGAGACATAAGCCGGAAACCAAGGTCGAGCAGGAGGACAGGGAGCCAAGAACCAAGAAGGAGCCAAGGGAACCACGAAGTCGTTTTGTTTACTACCGGTACCACTTCCTTTTGTGGGAAGTGGCGCACAACAAGTAACACCACGAAGATGTAGACCACCGTAAAAGCGGATTTTCCGAGGCGGCCGCGGTCCTCAACCACAAAAGGGTAGTACCGGTGAACACCCTACACTGGGGCGGAAGATGCCAGCGGGGGTCGTTGCCCCAAGTAGGGGTTGTGGAGGACACGCACTCGAAATCGATCATGTAATCGCACGCGCCGCCTCCCCCCCCCCCCCCCCCCCCCCCCGCCAGCGTCAAATCTGGCGGCCCGCTGGACGCAGCTCACTTGTCTCAAGGGTCAAGTCGCCGACTCCCGAGCTGTCCCGGTCGAGCACCGCCCCCGCTTCAATCGCCACGGAAGTCCAAAGATTTTTCAAAGCGGTATGCATGCGGTACTTGTAGTTCGCGACGGGGCAGATGGGCAGATGATCAACGACGAAATCCGTGGCATTCCGATTCGAGCCATCCGTAGAGCGAAGCCATAAGGGGTCAATACCACATGTGGGGCCAGGGCATGTGACAAGCGCGGAACCCCCGCGCGGGCGAAGGCCCACCACCCGCGCAGCGGCGGTCTAAAAAGCAGCATGGGGAATGTTGCGGTCTGACTCGTGATCCAACTGGAAAAGCGATAGGGATCCCGGCCCGCGCGCGATGTACAAGCGCAGGGCATCAAGTCGCGAGGCCCCGGCACCCATACGCTGGAAGCCAAGAGCAGTTGGGGTTTCCTTTTCCGCATGGCAACCGCTGCGCGCGTTCGCCTGCGTACGCGTTCCAAATGTGGCACGCATGCGATGCTCGCAGCTAAAACATCGTACTCAAAAGCACGGTGGTCCGCGTACCATTATGCTTACCCCGGCGTGCATGGTACCATGGGCGGCATTCTCTCTGCCGGTGTGCAGATGGCCAAGTCTGATGCGTGGCTGGGCTCGTGCCCATTCTGCGTCTTCTCATGTTACTGCCTCCACCTCGCAGTCGCAGTAGAGGACCTTTCTGATTGGCCTTTTTTTGTGATTTCCTGATATCGCCTTCTGCTGCTAGCTCATTATGCTTACCCCAAATCTTCCTGAGACAAAACTGCCGTACAAACAAGCACGGTCAATTCCAGCACCACGCTACGAGTCGACCGCAATCAAGGTAGAATTCTTATAGAAGCTAGCGGGCTATCTGATGTCCCTATCTTCCATCTTCGCGCCCCGCCTACCACGTGTCGGGCCGCGTCGATGCTCACGGTTCGTCTTGTGCAAGACGCTTTGGCTTTCCCGCACGCCCGAACCGCGTGTGAAGACCCGCCGTCCTCCGACCGCCGGAACTGTCTTCTTGGGTGCGACTAGCCGACTTATGCCGGTCTGATGACAGTTGACGCCTTAGAATCGCACCTTCGAAAGGCAAGCGCTAAAACACCGCGCCCCTCTTCTTCAACGAGCCCCCATTCCAACCGCGCATGTTGCGCGGGTTGGTGGTACTAATGGTCCCTCTGCGTGGCCTCACAATGGCACGCTTCATCTTGGCGGCGACTGCTCGGCACCTCAGCCTAGCTGGCCGATTCAAACATCTACCTCGGGACTGGTAACCATTCCGTGTCCGGCCGGTGGCCGACTCGCCTACCGCCGTGACCGAACGAGCTGCTCCCTCCCGCCGGTCGGTTACTCCCGCTGCGGCGTGCGACGGGCACGCGGCCTAGGGCGGCCGATGTCGCTCCCGAGCGAGGACGAACCCGTAGTACGCGCCACACGCGTGGTCATGTGGGCCCGGCTCGCGTGCCGATTCGTGCACCCCCGGGCCGGATTACATGCGCCACCGGGTGCGACGCAATTGGCAGGCCGAGGCGGACATCGGCGATGGCCGCCGGGTCGTCGACATGATCCGCAACGGCATGCGCATCCCGTTCAAGAACGGGCCGCCGTCCCTTTCAACCAAGGGGGTCTCGATGCAGGACGCGAATCCCGACCAACTACGCTTCACGCACGGACGACGAGCTGGCCCGCTTTCTGGCTAGCGGAGCGTGGGAAGCACATCGCTTCCCGCGGTAACCCGTACGATATTGCGAAAATTGCCCGAATGTGTTATACCGGTATGCGTTCGCACCGTCGGTATGTTGTGCACCTATGGCATCGCGACGTCGCGCGGCCCATTGCCCACGCTCTAGTCCCTAGCTAGCCCACGACTCTCAGCCCCCGACACCGCAATCGCCCGTAGTGCCAGCGATGCCCCATTATGCGGCGATAGTGGGCGGGTCGCGACCGCCATAGCCGCGCATGCGGCGTGCCGCGGGATCTCCGTGGCGACCCCGCAGTAGCCGATATGCGCGCCGCCCCAATCCACCAGCTTCGAGCCAATGCCGCTGGCTTGGTCGGACGAGCTAGGGCACAACGTACACCGTTAAGGCTCTCTATTTGGACTATGCTACCTTTATGTCCGAGCGGTTTCGGCCCTAGTGGCGTACGGTGTCAGCAAAACGCGAATACGTGATGGGGGGTGGTTAATCGAGCGGCGGTCCCGAGGGTGGACCTCGCGGCCGCTATCCCGGGACACTCACGCTCTCTAAGCCCCCCATGACCGCTCTATGTATTCGAAGGGAGCAGGGGGTAGGCCTACGGGTTGGGCGGGAGTTGCTGATGGGGTTGCCAAGGGTGTGCTAGATGGTGCGTGATACGCCGCCCGCAGTGCCTAGCAGGTACCGCGGGCGGCGACGCAAACCCCGCGGCGCAGGGGCGAGGCGCGCGCGGGCCGATTCTTCGTACATTATTCGGATCGAGAACTATCGTACGGGTTACCGCGAGAAGTGATGTGAGAAGGCCACTGCTCGCGGTGGGTTTATCGGTTGTTTATCGTACCCATGCCGGGAGTCAATAAATGGCGGCTCATCCTCGATCTACGACCCCTCAACCGGTACAACGAGGAGCGAAGCCTGAGTTTCGAGACTCTCACGGGGCTGCGTCACATGGCTCGGCCGGGCGAATACATGCTCTCCATGGACCTACATGACGGCTTGTACGCCGTCGGCATCGCTCCCGAAGATCGAGACTATTTCACCGTCAACTACCGAGGCAAGCTCTACCGGCTGGCGGGGCTCCCCATGCTAGGGTGGAGCATGAGCCCCTACTACTTATGCTCTCTCGTTGTGGCGTTCAACCGCCATCTGCGACGCCTCGACTTCGCAGTGACCTTCCAAGGATTGCGTCGTGCCAAGGTGAGCATGGGGCGACGTCAAGCGCTGCGCGGCTACTTCCGTGGCTGCCGCATGCCCCCTACATGGATGACTTCATGTTCGTTGCGTCCAGTCAAGCGCAAGCCTATAATAATGTGCGCGACCGCCTCACCTCCCTGCTCGGACGGCTGAGTCTCAGTCGACATCCCGACAAGGGGCAATGGGAGCCGGTACAACGGCTGGAGCACCTACCTCGGTCTGGAGATCGACTCGCGGAGCGGTACGATTGAAGCCCCCCTTCGGAAACTCGATTTACTTGCTGCTACAGCCCTCGGCCTCATCCACCGTTCTAAGCGAGACATGCGATAGCTGCCTGTGCGCGAGCTCGCGCCCCTGATTTCTCGCCATCAAGCCGGCGCGGTTCTACATGCGCGAGCTGCACGACGTGCTCCGCACGAAGGACTCGTGGAGCGGGCGCGTTACGATGACACGCCAGCTCCGACGCGACCTCGAGTGGTGAGTGGTGGTCCCCGCCAACCACAGCAACGGCCGCTCCATCTACAAGCCAGTGGAGACGGCCTACATCATGCATGTCGACAGCTCCGGCTATGGGTGGGGCGCCGGTCTCAACGAAACCACCAAGGCGCGCGAGTTTAGATGCGACGGTGACCGCGAGATGCACATCACCTATGAGGAGGTCAAGGCTGTCAAGTGCGCCGTACCGTGCTCACATTCCTCTCGGAGCTGCGAGGTCATGTGCTGCTCCACGAGGACAACATGGGTGTGGTCCACGTCCTCGCCAACCTCATTTCCCGCTCCCCTCTCCTCATGACGGAGCTGCGAAAGCTGCGGTTCATCCTTGACTCCAACGATATCTCCATCCGTGCGCGCTACATCAAGACCCCGGCGAACATCTACTGGGCTGACCGCCTCAGCCGCAAAATTGACTACGACGATTGGGCGTTCAGCCTACGCCACTTCAACCACCTCGATAACATCTGGGGGCGTCACATCATCGACCGCTTCGCTACCATGGAGAACGCGAGGCTCCCGCGCTACAATTCCCGCTAGTGTGACTACTCTTGCATCGAGGCCACCGACAGCCTGCGCCTCTCCGATGACGCATGGCGTCGTGAGCACACTATGTGCAACCCCCCCCCCCCCCCCCTTGGGCCTCATTGACAACCTCGTCATCAAATTCCACGCCTATGGCGCGGCGGCCACCGTCATCGTACTCTATTGGCCCGACCGCGGCTGGCACCAACGCCTCTCAGAAATGGTATCCGAGGTGGTTGTCTTCGTCCCGCCCTCCCCAGACCTCTACGCGCCGGGCCGCCTCGGCGTTCGCCCTAGCGTCGGTCCTCCCAAGTGGCCAGTGCTCACCTTCAGGCTCCCCCTTCGGGCCCGGTGCCCGACCCCGGATTTTCGACCGCCTCTCGTCTGCCCCTCGGGCCGGCCGGCGCCCTCCTACATCGTGCCCGAAGATTGAGCTCGGCAAACCACACGGCCCCTCCCCTTTGAAATGTCTATTACCAGTAGTGGGGGTTTCCTTTTCAGCATGGCGACCGCTGCGCGTGTTTGCCTGCGTACGCGTTACAAATGTGGCACGCATGCGATGATCGCAGCTAAAAACATCGTACTCAAAAGCACGGTAGTCCGCGTACCATTCTGCTTCAACCCCGAAATCTTCCTGAGACGAAACTGCCGTACAAACGAGCACGGTCAACTCCAGCACCACGCTAGTAGTCGACAGCAATCAAGGTAGAATTCTTATAGAAGCTAGCGGGCTATCTGCTGTCCCCATCTTCCATTTTCGCGCCCCGCCTACGAAGTCCTCCCTCCTTCACTTCTTGATTTCTGTTCTCGCGGGCTGCCGACATGCTCCTGACTTAGAAAACACTATAATCCAAGCCAAAGCGCATTTTCGGCCAAGCACACAGCCCCATCCCCTTTATGGAAGTACAGTACCTCTGTGAATATCATTTGTTTCAAAGTTGAATTGGTTTTGCCAAAAAGGTCGCGCAGGTTTTTTCGCATCTACAAGAGCCGAAATTCGCAGACATGGTTAGTGAAAACGTGAAGGGGAAACGGAGTCAAGGGGCGCTGCGTGAAACTGGAAGATGGCAGGTTCAGCTGCTACGGCTGCTTTTATCTCTACTCGTGCTGCACCCGAAAGGGCGCAACGACTGTTGGACTAGCTACCCGTACCACGTAGCAGCAACGGTCGCGGGAAAAGCGGGTAGGAAAGGAGGAAACCCCACAAACTAATTTAATTGAGTCTGGTTTTGTCAGTGATGAGCGAACGGAAAGAGCGGTGGATTGACGAAGAAGGGGTAGCGCCATGTCACGAAGGGGGCACCAGGAAGGCCACCGCTGCGGAGTCTTGTTGCGTTTGAAAGTGGCGAAGGGGCGCGGTGTCACCGGAGAAGAACCACGCGCCATGTGAAGGGAGGACGTTGGGGTTGATGTAGTAAATAACGATGTCGGAATTTGTGGCCCAGCCGCCTTGATGGCTAAGGTCGTGGGACAGCGGAACTCCGATGGCGTTAGTAGCAGCAGGGGATGCACTCTTGCAAAGGCTGTGCGAAGTCCGGAAAGGGCCGGCAGGAGGGGGGGCACCGGCGAGACGAACGGTTGCAGAGAGCCGGGCCGACATTGTAGCGACAAACCAAGATTAAGACTGCTCGCTCGGGGTGACCGTCCAGAAATTTGTCTCAGCCAAGGCAGCAGGGACCATGGGAGCAGACTGCTGTACGTTGTCGATTAAGTGGACTAGGAGATGCGTGGGTCCTACCGGGAGGATTAGGACACGTATATCGTTGGGGCCGTACCGTCCGGCACGCCTCTTCTCGCGGTACACATGCAGAGTTATGTTGTAAGTGTCGACATGCATGTCCCGCACTCCGCAGGTAACGCCAATAAGTCCTTTGGCAAAGAACATGAAGCTGAGGCCATGAGGGCTCGGAAGTCGTACTGATACTCGGGGGGGAGGGGGGGAGCAGACACAAACTCAGCCCGCTCGACGACGTTGTAAGCGACATCAGCAGGCAACCCGGCTCGCAAAGGGGCAGCCTCGTCCATGCGGCGTTACCTCAACAACAAGCCACGACGCGCGGCGATGAAATGCAGGCTGTCCTTAGCGATGGGGTCGATGTTGTGAAGCTCGACGAACGTGTTGATTGCTGACAGGTAGGGCTGCAACGACTTAGCCCAAATGCGGCCCCGCTCACCAATCCCGCGATGTACCGGACGACGGGGGCAGTGGTCGCCTCCAGCGGACTGATGTTCTCGGAGTGGTGGCAAAACGCAGCGAACTGAGACATCTTGCCAGCGTAGTTCTTGAGCGTCTAAGCGGTGAGGGAGCTCGAGAGTAGCTCGAGGGCCCGTTGTCCCAACTCGTATGAATCGAACGCTTCCTACCTGCAGACGGGACATGAGTGATGCAATATAGGGGGCGAGAGCTTCGGGCTGGTCAATTATGTAGGTACGACGCTTGGCCGACGGGGTAATAGGACACCGGTTCATTTCAGCAAAGTACTTGGCCAAGGCGGTTAGGTTGCCGGCGGTTGGGCGGTAATTGCTAGACGGTTTAGTGAGGGCACCGGTACGGGTTTGCGGGGCAAGGTTCAAGTAGGAGGGCCGCCCCTCGCGCCAATCGCCCTCGTAGCGCCTGTCCCGCGTGTAACGTACATGCGCGAAAGATGGTCGTTGCCAAAGTCAAGGACAAAATGCGGCTGTGATCGTTGCACTCATAGGCGACGGGTGATGCAGCAGCGGTGGCCGCCTCACCGCACTCCGCGAAACAAGACCCGCGGCGACAGCTTTCCGAGCCGGCGGGTCTTCTGCGACGCCGCCGACAAACGGGCTTGACACGCCGAAGAGCCGGTACGGCACATCGGGTCCCACATGCCCGCGCCCCAAAGCGTTGTGCGTTTCACGCGCCGCCCTTCACACGAGGCGGCGAGACGACCGCCGGTGGTGATGGCAGCGGCCTTACACCACTGTCATCCCGCGAGGTTGCGTGTCCAACCCTCATAATGTGCATCTCGAGTACATGTGCAGAGTTACCATCGCATTGCGTACATCGTAACAATACTTCATGATTGTACGCGGTGCGCTCGTGCGCCCGTGCGCGCAGCTGTACTCGTCCTATTGGTATCTGTGCCACTGCTCTGCACGGCACTCGTCGCCAACTTGGCCGCTCCTACTTGCATGCGATTCCGGCTCGTGCCGCACGCCGCGCCACGGCGCGCGGCGAATACTGTATGACGCCGTGGGGAGACGGAGCCTTAATTCCACGACACGTCCGGCCTATGTCGCTGCGGCGTTCGCGCCGTCAACAGAACCCGTCCGCGTTTATTATGCGCCTGCGCCTCAATCAAGCTTCTTATAAAGCTATCGGCGCGAGACCCCTTCTACAACTCAAGACGGCATCTTCCGCCTTTGTTTGGTCGGCACGCCTGTTCCGATTGCCCACGCTCATCGCAGTCGTAAACGGACCGCGTGTAAACTGGCAAAACCAGACTCGATTGCAAGTTGAAATGATTAAAACGTGTATATGGGGTTTCTTAGCAATTTAACTGTCCTACTGCGACCCGTTCGGTATGTTGGTGGTTTTAACTGGTTATTAGGTAACCGGTACTTATTGTACCATCGGGTTTCAGCACGGGCTGCCCCGTCGCAGCGAGCCATGCATACGCTCCCGGCCGGGGAGCTACTTTAGACAGCCACCTGCAGCTCGTCTGCCATCTTCCAGCTCGCTGCCTTCGGCAGTGCCCTCCCGTTTCTGCCTCCGCCCTGCGGGCTTCTCCTCCGACACCCCCCCCCCCCCCCCCCTTTCGCTGAACCTTCCTAGCCATAAAATGGCGCTTTTCCGAGTAAAATAGCCTCTGCACCCATTTTTGGCAAATTCAGACTCGATTGCAAGTTGAAATATGTAGGATACGCGCGCACTACCGGCACGTTTTAGATACCTGAAGTTTGAAAGGGAGGTAGGCAGGGAAGATTAGCCAAACAATGCGCAGGCTTACTTACACGGACGGGCGGGGTACTTGGGGCAAAGAGCCACAAAAAAGGGAGGGAGGGCGGGTTGTGCGGGCAGGAGGCCAGCACTAAACTGAGAGTGGTCCAGTCTAGCGGACGATGATGGTTTTATGATATTTGATGGGTACGGGCTGACCGCCGTTCTCGCCGTGGTGGGCGGCACGCAAAGTGCCGTGCATCGGCTCAAAGTACCAAAGAACTAGTGAGTGCCAAAGCACCTGTGCTAAAGCACCAGTCTTTTGCACCCGTGCTAAAGCACCAGTACTGGTGTCGGCACCCGCATCATACCCTAAGGGCAGGGAAAAAAAGGAAACCCCAAGAACACACCTCTAAACATTTCAAAGGGAGGTAGGCAGGGAAGATTAGCCATCTATGTCTTCAGGAATGCGAAGGAGGCGGGATTGATGCGGGCGACGGCCCGCGTGAGCCAGTCGCCGAGGGTAGAGGCGTTCCATGTGAGGGGCGGTGTAGTAGTCATGTCGCCAGGGAGCGCCCAGAATCGGTCAGGTTGCTTGGCGGAGGGGGCTGCCCGGAACGCTGCGTCGCGGTAAGCGATGAAGCGGCGGAGAAGGGCTGTCCACGTGGGCACGGCGGTGGCAGGGATTTGGATTAGGGGCTTGAAACCGTCTCGACACTTGCGATGTCCCCCCTTATTCTCGCGGTTGACGTAGAGGGTGATGTTATGGGTGTCCACGGCCATGTCGCGGAGTCGGCAGGAGACGCCGGACTCGCCACGGGATTAAAACATATATGTTGAGCATACCGCGCCCCCCTCGCGGAGGATGGCGCCGTAGCCGGGGGTGGTCATGGGAAGGTTATCAAGGTCGTCAAGGATGTTGGTGATGACGTCACAGGGAAGGGGGCGTGCCGCAGCTCCTCTCTAGTCTTGAGCTGACGGATTTGAAGTGCCCGCTTCATGTCGCTGATGGCTGGGCCGGTGGCCGGGGCGTCATCTCGACCGGTGTGACGCAGGAAGGTATTGATGGCTGAGAGGTAGGGTTGTAGAGAGCCGGCACCGATGGTGCCGCGCTCCGCGATCAAGGCGAGGTAGCGGACGCAGGTAGCCTTGGTGCAGTCTAGGGGGGGATGTCTTCCTCGTCGATGCAAAACTCGGCGGAGACGATTCTTGCCTTCGTAGTTGGAGTAGGTGCTTGCCGTGAGCGAGGTGGTCAGCAGATCGAGCACCTTGGCACCCCAGTGATCTATGCCGTAGAGAGTCTCGATGCTACCTCGCATGAGCTCGCTTCAGGGAGCCTTTGCTGCGGCGTCGGCGATGAAATAGGTAGGTGTCTTCGCGGTGCGGCGGACACGCCGGAACGCGATGTACGCCGTGGCCGGGTTTGAGGGTGGCGCTCGCCGGTTTGTGTTGGCCGAATCAAGGGCGGCACGAAGCTGATGCCATGACGGCAGGGTAGTTTAGCCGTTGACCTCGTAGCGCGTCGCGTGAGTACCGGGCTCGTTTAGCTGCATGTGAGAGGCCGCCGCGCTGACGGCGGTTGAAGAGGGTTAGCCGTTAGCGTGGCAGGTCGGAAAGGCCGCGCCAAAAAGAGGGAATCGGTGTAGCCTCGTGATGTAGATGTTGAAGGACAGGGTAGCGCCATAGGGGTTGATCATGGCAAGGGTAAAGGGAGGATGACGGCTCGCCTAGGGGGGTCAGTGGTGAGAGAGTCCCGCTCATGCCGATGACTCCAGTGCAGCGTTACCTGGAAGGTGCGCACGGAGGCGTGCCCTCGAAATGCAGCTGCCGGGGGTCGGCACGGCGGAGCACCCCATCATTCGGCCTTGTCGACCGGAAGGCCCTCCACCTTTGCGTTGATCCTGCCTGAGTCCTTGGTGACGTCCTTTGCAAAGGTGGCTCATTGCGCCACCGCCTCGCGCACCGGGCGCGTAATCTTGAAGTTTTCGCGGCTGCCGCCGCCACCGTCCCAGTCGCGGTCGGTGCGCCAGAGGGCGCCGCCGAAGCGTTGGCGGGCGGTGCTTTTCGCGGCGCTCGCGATGTTGGCGTCATCATAGACGCGGTCCTTGTGGAGCTCCAATAGCTCGGAGAACTCGGGCGACCCTAGGTTCTCGGTACCAAGGCGGAAGTAACGCTCCCGTACGACGTCGAGCGCGAATGTGTCGCCGTGGTGCGTTTGTGTACCCCAATGCTTGCGGAGGTACGCCAGACGGAACCGATGGCCGTTGTCGATGTCCTCCATGCTGTGGACGATGGCCTTGAGCCGCTGCCCGAAGGCCAGGGTAATTCCCTCGGTGACTCGAGCACACGGTCGAGGGCGATGGGGAAGAGCCCGGGACGTCTCAGACTGTCGGGAGGCATCCCGACAGAGCTGTAGCTGAGTTGAGCTGAGGGCGAGTTTCCAATTTGAATATAGAGGTTCGCTCGAAGGGGCGAATGGCGCACGGACGCTCTGGTCCATACCACCGGCGCGGGACTCGAGGCCGCCCGGAATGGCGTCCTCTTCACCGGTGGCTGCCGGCGGCATAGGAGTCTCTTGAGTGGTGAAAAACTGGAGAGCTGCTCCTGAATTAGTTGATTCAATCTTATATCGTCCGCCTTACGACGCGCCGCCTCGATGGGGTTGTGGTCAGTAGCCGTCGTTCCGATGCCCTCGAAAGCCGCCGCCTTGCCGACGTCGACCATCTTGAGGGCGGTAGGCGAGCCGTGGCATGTCATCGCTAAGGGGTCGTTGGGGAGAGAGCCGCGTGGAGAAGAAAGACAGGAAAAGCCTCGGCTTGAGCTCGTCAGTCGTCATGTGGTAGCAGCGCGAGCGAAGGGTGGAAGGTTTCGTACCGTTCCGAAGGCATGAGCACTCTGTACGGCACGAAACCGCGCGATAGTGTTGTGCGGGCAGGAGGCCAGCACTAAACTAAGAGAGTGGTCCAGTCTAGCGGACGATGATGGTTTTATAAGATTTAATGGGTACGGGGTGACCGCCGTTATCGCCGTAGTGGGCGGCACGCAAAGTGCCGTACATCGGCTCGCAGTACCAAAAAGCATTATTAGTGAGTGCCAAAGCACCTGTGCTAAAGCACCAGTGTTTTTTTGCACCCGTGCTCAAGGACCAGTACCATACTCGTCTCGGCACCCGCATGCCCTAATAAAGGCAGGGGGCGAAGGAATCCCCAAGAACACAGTAGCTCCAAACAGATTTCGTACCGCGGTACGTTTGATCATGTCATGATATAAAGCACGCACGTGCATTGTAACACTTGCCAAATCAAGATAAAAATGGCGTAACAATCCCCACTGGTCAAAGCGTGACATAGCGTACACGCCGTGGAAGGTTAAACGTCGCCGGGCCAAATATATTCATGTATTTGAAAAAGCAACCGAGAGACGACGGGAGCTGTCGGGGGACAGCGCTCGGAGCGTTGCGCATGAACAAGGCACGGGGACGAGAGGAGCAGACAGGGGGTCGCAGGGCGACGCACCGCTACACATATAGCGGGGCGCATGACAGACTAAGCATAAGTGCGACGTCAAACCCAGCTCCAGATCCACCTTGCTACCACGGCACGCTACGCCACACCCCTCCCCCCTTTCTGTGTTTTTTCAGCTACCAACTACCATGGCCGGAAAGGAGAACAACATGCCGGAGGGGGAGCTCGTACCTGCCGGAGACGGGGCCCCGCTCAGATCAAAGAGAGGGGCAGCAGCAGGTATGCCGACCTGACCACGGACTCCGACGGGTGCGGGCACCTGTACAGATAAGAAAGGCAGTACCGCGCCGTAGGGGTCCACCAGGGGCAGGCCCACTTCGGCCACCAAGATCCCCGCAGGCGTAGACCAGGCGTACAGGTAGTGGGCCATAGCCCCGCAGAACCCAGCCCTCCGTCACGGCTCGTGCTCCCAACGCTCCGCACTGACGAATAGCACTGCGTACCGACCGACAGACTGGCGTAGTTAGCACTCGGAAATGGCCAATGGGGCCGTCCTGTCACAGCTCAGGCTACCCACACCCGCCAGGATCCGGCGACCAGCTCACCTCACCTAAACGGCCTGTATCACCGCGGTACCGAGGACTAACTTAGGGAGGTCATGAAGGAAACCCACACGCGACAACGATGCAGTTTTCGTAAGGGGGGCGATGTCCGCCGAGCGTTGCCGCAGAGATGGCACTATGCGTAACGCCCGCCGCCCGCGCCGCTATTTTCTATAAAGTGTCCAGCGAGTAACGACGGCACACCACACCGGGCCCGACGGGCCACGACATGACAGGCCGTCTACATGCAACGATTACAGCCAATAGCTTAACCCAGTTCGGACGAAAACTCGCACGCGACGCGCGTGGTTTCTATATATGTGTATATGTGCAGTTATAGTATATACATGTATAGATATGTGTATGTATATGTATATACTGTGTATATGCATAATATATATATAGCGTAAGCAAAAGGGGTCGTCCAGACCTACAGTGGAAGACGGGTCAAGGCCCGCCAGTTTCCCCACTGTAGGTCAAAAGGCTATACAATAAGAAGAAAAACAAAGGTTCCCTCGAAAAAACAGTTCCACAAGCTCGGGGTCTCACAGGCCGTGAGGCACCGTGGGACATACATAATACGCTCCCAGGTTCAAACGGGTCAAAGGATCAAAACAAGGATCAAAAAAGTTCCCTCGAAAAAAAAAAAAACAGTTCCCACAAGCTCGGGGTCTCACAGGCCGTGAGGCACCGTGGGACATACATAATACGCTCCCAGGTTCAAACGGATCAAAGGATCAAAACAAGGATCAAAAGGTTCTCTCGAAAAAACAGTTTCCACAAGCTCGGGGTCTCACAAGTCGTGAGGCACCGTGGGACATACATAATACGCTCCCAGGTTCAAACGGATCAAAGGATCAAAACAAGGATCAAAAGGTCACCACTCAGACGGATACACAGAACAGACTCAAGCAGTCCAATGGCTCCCGGACTCGCGGACTGCAGTGCCACTGGGTTCGCTGGATCATACGATCCGGAGGACCACAGAAATGGCAGTCAGCAAGACTCAAAAAGTCGAGCAGGCTATAGGGCTCACACGGTTCACCGTTTCAAGCACAGACAGCACGCAGCTACGTACCCATACGCACCGGCAGTTTCCACAGCGGGCTCACCGGAGAGATCGCGGCATCCATCGAGCAAAACGCCGCAGCATAACAATACTAATCCGGATCCACTATATTATTCTCCCTCGTCTATCTGTCCACCTGCACATATATGTTTCTACATACATATACATATATACATATACATACGCAGCACCATCCAAATGTCAATAAACATAAACATGAACATAACGACACCCACCCACACAAACGCGCATAGCATTTCCCCACATACATACGCACACACATAGAAATATAACACACACGCATGCACGCCTATCACGATCTCTCGAAAAAAGATTCCAGATCAGGACATCATATCCAGTTTCCATCACACCCGCGGATCGCGGCAACATGATCAGCAAGCGCCATCCTGGGGCGACGCTACCCGGCACCAGCAAGGTTATGCGGGCGGATAAAACGCACCGTGTTAAGGTGTTTCTCACACATCAGGACTCAGGAGCCAGGGCAAAATAAAAAAAATAAAAAAAAATTGTCGAATAAAACTGGTCTCATCGCAAACATCAATCATCCACCCCCTCAATATCCAAAGATTGCGGGATATTCATGCTATACAGGCAGCATCAAGCCGGGATCCGGCGGTTCACACATGTGTTCCATGTTCACTGTCTCCAGGCCAACGGAAGGCAGGCGGCAAGCCCAAGAGAGGCAAGACCGCATTGCTCAACCAGCCGGAGGGCAGTGGCGACAAGGAAGTCACCGGAGATACCGATGATGAGATCGAGGAGATCGAGGAGATCGAGGGCACCGGGGATCCAGCCATCGGGACCACATACGGCAGGCCCGAGCTCGAGGAAGCCGAGGTCCAGGCTCAGCAGCGCCAATACATGCCCCAACAAGCCAGGGATCAACGCGCTGCAGATCAACTCGCCAGATCGGCGGCGGACTATGACGAATCAACCGCATGGGAAGCCATGAATCTCGCCCAGCGCGCATTCGCCCAGATGGAGCGCATGACGCCGCGCATCGCAGGGATCCAGATTGAGCTGGACTCCAACCAGTTCGCGGTCACCCAGCTCCAAGGCCAAGTGGCAGCCCTTTCCAAGCGGATCATGGACATGGCGGCAGGAGTCAACGGTCCGGACAACAATCAACGCACAGCTCAGCGCACCAGCCTCACAGCGGACCTGATCGAGATCCACGACACCAGGATGATCAGACCGATCACCATGTCACACCCACTGGCAGAGGTCCACCAGATCGTAACGTTCATGAAATCGTTCTGCGAGGCAGAGCTCTTCAACCTGATCGTTGCTGAGATGGAAATTCTCATGGTCATCCAGAAGGGCAACACCGCCCTCAAGGACAGCAACAAAGTGATCATGGCTCTCAAGGCGGACCACGAGATTGGGTACGAACGCAACCACATGCTCGAGACACTGACCGGCATGTTCATGGACCGGTTCAATGTCAAGGGATCAGACGTCTCACTGGATTTCAACACGATCTCCACCATCACTGCTGCGCTGGGGAATATGTGCAAGCGCGCTATCGCTCTGGTCTCCGCCATGGACACCAGCGGGGTGGCAACGAACATGCAGACCACCCAAGTGGTTGCCAAGATGACCTACCCCCCGGATCACGCGGAGGAGTACAAGGGCCTCACATGGGCATCGGCCAAGGATCTGGCCAAGACATTCGTGGTCAGGTTCGCGTTCATTATGGGAAAGCGCCTCACGCGCAATCTCAAGATCCAGTCTCAGGCCAAGGCCGCAGCTCCCCATTACGAGGTAGGCGAAGGGTCCGGGGGGCCCAAACCCACAGTCCCCCCCAAGCCTACAGATCATCTCCGCGGGTCGCTAAAGGACAAGCGCTACGATCTGTGGCCAACCGGGAAATCGGCCACGGTGGAGAGAAAAACCGCGTGGTGCGCCAAAAACATGTGCGAAGGCGCCATGACTGGCACATGCACCCGACCCCCCGCAAGGTGCAATTTTCTCCACCACGTCTCCCCGCTGGGGTTAGACACGGACCAAGTGCTGACCATGATCAAGAACGGACGCGCTGCCAGGTCCAAGCACTAGATCCCCAGATCGCAGGCACAGATCTGACAAATAGGTTCCACTCCCCATCTGCGCCACGTGATCACCAATGCAGGCAGACTAGCACCGGCTCACAATCTGACATTGCGCCCTGAGCAAGTCAAAGCCGGATCAACCACAGGCCTCACAAACCCACCAGTTTCTTGTTCGCCGGACCCCAGACCAGACGAACGGATCCCCACTGTAATCAGGCTCGTAAGCTTCTCTTGCCAACATCAATTACAAACTGCAAACGCGCCCAGTTTCCGCGCTCGCACAGAATATTCAAAAATAGATACAAATTTCACCCGCAAGCGCAGGATCTGCGCACAGCCTCCAGCGTCAATAAATGCACCACAATCAATAAGGAACTGGGGCGCCACCTGGCTCACCTAGATCCCCAAGACCACACAGCGAGGATCGCTCATTAGTAAGATCCCATGTTCGCTGTGCCGAAACTTCACAGGTTCAAACACCGGCAGCATGGACCCTGTCATGCAGCGCCTTCTCAGCCAACACGGATGCCTGTTGGAGACAGCCACCACGTGGGGCCGCGTCCGGCAGCCCAAGAAGTTCATGCATGAGGCAGGAGGATTTTCTGTGCTCGACATATGCGCCGGCCAGATCGTGCCAATTTATGGCCTCCACACAGCGGGAGGGCAGTTCAAAAAATACAGATACAACGACATCAATGAC
Organism: Tetraselmis striata; assembly: GCA_006384855.1. Lineage (NCBI taxonomy): Eukaryota > Viridiplantae > Chlorophyta > Chlorodendrophyceae > Chlorodendrales > Chlorodendraceae > Tetraselmis > Tetraselmis striata. The sequence goes on from VCJN01002769.1 coordinate 476,913, forward strand.
AGAGCCAGGGACCTCACGGCCTGGCGACTCCAGCAACTCATGCAAGACGCACCGTCGCAATGGGACGCCAACTCGCTCAGCGATTGGGAGCAAGCTATCCCTATGGATCTCAAGGAGTTCGCCGCCGAAGCGGAATATGTATTCAGCCAGATCCCAGACTCATTGCCAAACCTGGTGATCGCAACTATACCGTGCGTGGACACATCGCTGGCTGGCGACGGTTTGGGTCTCAGAGGGCACCGATCGGGTTTGGTGTTCTAACTTATGGTGGTCATGCGGGCCCTCCGCAGCGCCTACACGGCGGCAGGATGGAAGCCCACAACACCGGGCGACGCGCCGTTCGCGTGGATACTGGAAACATCACCCATCTTCGAGACGGATACTCGACCGCTCATCTTGGAGGCCAAGCAAGTGTTCACCCACCTGCTCGGGAACCCGGTGCAACCGGACGCGGCCATGGCGGGATCAAGCGCTTACCGCAAAACCATGCTATTCTCCAACATGGGGAGGGAGGACCAATTCAACTCCATCCAGGACTGGACCCCGGTTCCAATGATCCGATCCCTTCAGGAATGTCTGCCGCCCAACTATAAATTGCAGACAGTGGAATCATGGCACATCACGCCACGCTACCCGCACAACATCTTGGGTAGTCCCGTGACAATGTCACCCAAGTATATGCGCTCCAAGGACTCATACGCCTTCAAACGGCACCGACACGGACGGGGCAGGCACGGCGTGGGAGTAGTTCTCACCCGCGATCAACCAAGCGGCGCATGGATACCAGCAGAGCCGCCAGTCCAACAGATCGAGCTCTCAATGGGTTTCCCCAGAAATTACAATCTGCAGGCCAGATGCCGCAGCAGCCCAGCTCAACCAGGAGAGCTAACCGCCGATAACACCGACCTCCTCACAACACGGGAGCGGTGCGAATTCTACGGAGACGGATGGGACGCAAACCTGTCCATCAGACTATGGAAAACCATCCTCAATTGGGACTCCCCGCCGTCGGACGGGCCGGACCCAGGCGAACCTACCAGAGACCACAAGCGCCGCGCGCCTGGTCCAGATCATGATGCAGACGCCCCGGCTATCAAGCGCCCAACCCCCGCAGATTTGGCGCCGCCACGCGGGGCCCCGGGGGGCACACCCAGCCAGGTCGCAACCCCCAGCAGGGGCTAAGGGACCAGAACAACCTGCCCCATCCAGTCGTCAGCCGCAAAGCTCACTGCGAGGGGCTCGCCAGGCCAAGCAGTTCCAGCCCCGGCGGTGTGGCCGGAACACAACGATTACCCGGTTAACGAGCAGCCCCACCACTCAGAACCAACAGATCAGAAGGCACAGATCGCAGTTGCCAACCACACGTTCACCCAGGCACGGGACAAGGACGGGGAAGAAGCGGACGACGTATTTGACCGCCTGACACCAGCCCCCGCAGGCCTACGGCCGATTACACCAGCACCGCCAGATCACCCCCCACCGGCGCTGCTCCACTCACTGCCGAAACCGCTCCGGCAATCCGACCCAGAAATGATCCGGGCACTAGCCCAACTGGATAAGACTCACACTATGCTGGAGCAACGCCGTCAAGGCGTAGCCCCGCCCGAACCTACGGATGAGGAGTGGCTGCGGGAACTCCGCAGCGAGATCAGACCAACGGAAAAGTTCGTCACCGGCAACCTGCATCGGTTCCTGCCCGTCTGGGAAAAATACATCGCCACCATGCCAGCGGCAGATCAGCAGCGACCGGTGGTCAAGCGCGTACTGCGCACCCTCCGGAGAGGACTCAAGTTCGATTTCGTCAATCCTCGCTGCGACACCCAGCGCTCGCACCCGCGCTACAAGCGCAACATTAAACGAGTAGCCCGATCATTGGCGAGGGCCATGGGACCGGACCAGGTGGAGCCGTTGCTCAACCGGACCACACCGGGACGAGTTCACCTGCCAAATCTACCATCATACCACGAGAACCAGGATTTTGTACTCGAGCAGCGCGACGCTATTGCTGATGGACGGACGGCTCGTCGAGTGGTGGTGGCCAGACAACCAGCCCCCACAGTGCATCCTGCCCCTCGGGGTGGATGTGAAGGCGGTGTCAGGGAAATGCCGATTGATCCATGATGCAGGATACATCAACCTGTTCAGCCGGTATATCAAGTTCTCGTTGGAGTCCATGGAGGACGCCACGACCGGAACCACCACGGGCTTTTGGGGAGTGGCCAGCGACATCAAGGGCGGCTACACCCATCTCTGTTTTGCCCACAGCTCGGTCACCTACACCGGCGTGGAAATTGAAGGAAAAGTGTACGCGCATGTGGCCGTAAATTTCGGCAATGCGCCTGCACCACGGGTCTACACAGAAGTTACTGCAGTTATGTTCCACTGCATGCGCATGGCGGGGGTCTACATGACCCTCTATATCGACGACCGCCTGATGAGAGCTTTCCTTAGGCACCAGCTCATGCAAGATGCGCTGATGGCGTTCATCCTGGAAGCAGCGCTCGGATGGGCAGTTTCCACCGAGAAGCTGCAGGTACCCCCCCGCCAAACAGTGACGTGGACGGGGCACGAAATCCACTGGCACGCGCAGGAGCCGTTCCTAAAAATCCCAGAGGAAAAAATGGCCCACGTGGTCAACTTGACGCGGGAGCTCAGCGCGCGCCCGCAGGCAACGCCGCGTGAGCTGGCACAGGTAGCGGGAAAATTATACAGCATGGAAAAAGCTGTCCCGCTCCTGCCACTACTATGCCGCGACCTGTGGGAGGAGACAGCGGGGACCAAGGCATGGGACATGCCATCACCACTCCAACCCCGGCTATCCGCCTACCTGCGTTTCCTCGCCGATCACTGCGCGAAGCACAACGGCAAGCGCATCTGGCAGCGCCAGCAGGGACTCATCGTATGCGGGGACGCATCAGCCATCGGATTCGGCGCAAGGGTGGTTAACCCATACGGAAACTTCGAGGGTGACCCAGACACATGGGCAGTCCCGGCACACGAGCAGCTCCAACGATGGGGCACACCGGTATTCCAAACCGCGTTCACAGAGGCGCTACGAAAAGCCGCCGAGGATCAGTCTTATTCCAGCACCGAGCGGGAGCTCGATTGCTTACTGGCATTTCTCCGCATCGCACTGATCTGGATGCCGCAGTTACTACGCCACTCCGCCATGCTCTACCTAACAGACTCCCAGAACACAGAGACAGACATCAGGTGCATGCGAGGCGGACCACGGGTGTTTCACACCGTGTGCGAGATATGGCAGGTCTGCCTTTTGCACGACATCGATCTGCAGATCAAGTGGCTGCCACGCGAACACGCCCTCATGCAATGCGCGGACGATGAGTCCAAAGAGGAGGACCCATCGCAATGGGCGCTCAGCCCATGGCACACCGAGCTCATCCAGCAACGCTGGGCGGTGGCGAACATCGCATTCGAACAGAAACAGATCCTGGACGTCTTTGGCGACGAGGTCACTGCCAAATCTGAGCATTTCTTCTCTCGAGCTCTCTCTCCTGGCACGTCAGGCATTGACGGGTTCACGCAGGCATGGTTCACATCAGCGGTCCCCAAGCCGCTCTGCTGGGTCAACGGCCCGTTTACCCACATGACACGCGTCATCCAAAAACTAATTGATGAACGCGCCGACGCAGTGCTCATTTTCCCAGATTGGGTGGCAGGCTGGCGGGCAATGCTCAGCGAGCTCCCAGTCCGCGACGCATTTACGTTGCCAAAGCAAGACGCCGGAGGCACGAACCAATTGCTGTTCAAGCCGGGCTCACGGGTCCCGCGCAAGGCGCGCGAGGCGGGATTAAAGTCCCAGCCAAACTATGAGGTTGTCGCGATGTTGATCATTTGGGACAACAGCGATTGGATTACAACATAGCGCGAGGCACGCTAAGCATCACGGGGTTAGATCTAAGGACTCAAAGGCGTCGAAAAACTCATCCTCAGCATCAGAGTTAGCCTCATCATCAGACCCTAGTTCCATTTGCACTAGCCGATCCCGATGACGGGCGGGGTGCACATAGCCCAATGTTGTTCTCACATGGCGATGGCGCCCATGGGAAGCCTGCGTAACACTCTCACCCTCCACAACAACGTCATGCTGCAAACGGCCACGTTTCACGCCGTGCAAGGTGTGGCCTTTATACAAACCAGCGGCACGCAAGTGCCCCTTGAATCGGAAGTTCATAGCGGCAATGCTCATGCCATGGGCCCGAAATCCAGCCGGACGCCCAGCGGCCAGGGGACGAAACAGAAAGTCCGCCAAAGGCCACCCGGCATCAGCCATGGCGGTCGCATACCGGCCTAGCCGACGGAGCAGGCAAAGCGACTCACTGCCCGGGGGCAGCAGCTCCAGCTCCATGACGCCGCTGTGAGCGGTAAGGTTCCCCTTGGTCCCGTAACGGGGCTCTGCCAAAACACGGTCATCCGCGGTCAAACGACCGGCAACGATCGCGTCCCACGCAGGGCGCAGATCCACACCGCGCACCAGGAAATCTGTCAGTTCCATGGTGCCGGCCTCAAAACCACGGGCGGCGGTCTCCCACAAATACAACACGATGCAAACATCGCGATGCACCGCGGCAGTGACCACCAAGTCCGGGGTAGTCCGCAAGATCAGGCCATCCATGAACTGGACCAGCTCCGCCAGGGTCGCGTAGTCCAACGGCACGGCGCCACTCTCCCCGTACCCCAGCTCAACCAGGGCACGCTTATAACCAGCCATGTATTTGACGACGCTCACGGCATACACGGGGTTGGCATGCTTAGGCACGCCCAGTTCACGTAGGGCCGTCGCCAGTTGCGACACAGCATGCCGCAGATATCCTGGGGAAGCAGGTCGGCTCCCGTCACGCATCAGCTTGCGCCCATGATGATGGCGATGCCAATATTCCGCGAAGAATATTAGCACATCCCACTCGGTGCAGGTCTCCGGGGTAGGAGTCAACGGCGGAGGCACAGTGCTCGCCCAGGCCTCGAATTCTCGCAGAATCCCGCGACGGCGCTGCGTAGTCACAGGCCTCTCGCAACGGGAGGCCACCCGCGCAGCGGAAGTCAGAGCAGCAGCCGAGCGAAGGGCATACTGCTGCACGGAAACCGGGGCAGCCGCCACCGCAGAGAGCGGAGAACTGCCGCCAGCGCCGCGTCCCCAGTCGCTCACGCCTTGAGGCGCCAGAAAGGCGCTGCGCTGCATCACTCGCAGGGACTGCACCCAGTTTTGACTGCCCTACGGGGCGGAGATCAGAAGGCGGCAACGCCAGTTAGTCAGCTCCGTTCGCCCCCGTGTTATATATTCCGGCAAGTCCAGCCACAAGGCAACTGGGAATATAGGGAAGATTACTGCAAACAACATCAACGCCGAAATACACACCAAAAGGGATAAGAAACCCAAATTGGGGCATAAATTGGGAAGGTCAATGTGTATTTCAGCAAGACCACCAGCAGCAGCAAAGAGGCCAGATAACTGCATCATGCCCTAGGGGCTGTAGCAGTGGCCTAGGCGGACAAGAGGCAGAAGTTGAGGGCAGAGTATGACGACCCTAGGAAGGGTACCACACCACCCCAACTAAGTCGGGAGACAAAAGCACATTCAAGTTCGGCATTTAAAAAGGAATAAATAAATGCAGACACCGCAGGATGCGATCGAGAACCCCGGGGGGATCACCACCATATGCGGCTGGGGAATGAAAAGATCAGGACTTATCAGACCGCGCAGGGGCGCCGGAGAAAAGTAGGATCCAAAGTCGGGTTACGGGAATTCACATTGGTTAAATGAGGACAAATCATGGCAAACGAGGCACCTGCCATGATTATCAGGAAAAGAGTTGTACTAATTTTCGAAGTTGCGGAGTTCTCCGGGTTCGGCAAAAAGGGGGTTGCACGGGGTCATTCAGACGTTGGCTCCATCAGGAGAAAATTGTCCGAAAAATGCCTGCATATACCCTGTTACCGGACTACGGGGGGCACCCAATCTGAAATTTAGAAAAGTTAACCAGGGCTACGGTGGATCCCGGGTTCTAGTACAAAGATTTCGGGCATTACATGAGCCGGAAAAGGAAGGCCAGGGGCATGCCAAAAAGGGGCAAGCCCAGATTACAAGAGGTACCACCGCATGGCGGGAACGGAAACCGCAAAGTACAATGACCACGACATGCTATGGGACTTCATATCGCATATGATTTGTGGTAAGAATAACAGTCGTTGCGCGCGCAACGCCGCGCGACGGGAAACTACCTGAACTCATAAACCGAACCGCGTGGCGCTCAGGCGGGCATCGGCAGCAAGCGCCCCGGCGGAGCAGATACGCCTCCCGCTTCTCAGCGCGCGCAGTCCTACCGCTCACTGCCGCGCCTCTAACGTTGGCGCCACTTCCTGATATATTCAGACAGCTGGACACCACCGACAAATCGGAGGAGCGATTTCAGCTCCAGGCGGGGGCGTGAAAGAGAAGGATGGGACGTGCTGGAGGATGGGCGCTTCGGCGCGCCTCTGTGGCGGCGGCGGTTGCTGCGGCATGCCTCAGCATGTGGGCCGCTGACTTGGCCGCCGCAGCTCGGCCCGCCGCGCCCGCCGACGCTGGCGTCACCGCGCCCAAATCCTGGGCGCGCAGCCTGCTCAGTGACTCAAGCGACACTTGCGAGTGCCCAGTGTGCGACGAGGTCCGCGTAGTGGGGGGGCGCCCGGTGGACCCGCCCGGCCGCTACCCCTTCGTCGTCAACCTCGTGCGCTACGGCGTGCAGGAGTTTTGCGGCGGCAGCCTCATCGCGCCCAATGTCGTCCTCACCGCCGCGCACTGCGAGCAATCGCGCACGACCGTGTGGATTGGACGCCACAATCTTCGGCAGGGCGCTAGGGGGGTGGACTGGGAGAGCCACGATATCGTGGACAAGGCGTACCCCGACCCGCGCTGGGACCCCGTCACCAACGACAACGACCTCATGCTGCTCAGGCGAGTACACCTTTAGCCCCCCCCCCCCCCCCCCGCGCCCGCCCGCCCCGCGCAACCCCCGCTTCTCCCTCGCGCCCCACCCACTCACCCACGAAGCCGGTCAGAACTGCGGCTGAAAGTGCCAGGGCCGTACTGACGCAGTGGCGGCCCGCCGCAGTCGCAGTCGACTGGCTCGTACCGCTCTTGAAACATTCGTCCCTTACCACAATTTCACTATGGTGTCGCCATAGGCCTTGTGCGTTGCGTGCGCTACGGTCGAGACCGAATGCACTTTCGCGAGAAGGTCGCCTTTGAAAATTTATTTGCACGGAAAGATAGTAAGAGGTCTTGAGTTTCTCGTCCGTGGGCGTGCTCATGTGCTTGCGACGCGCTGCTCTGGTCGCTAGCACTGACGAAACCCGTTGACAACAATCCGAAACCACAGGCTCGCGACCGACTCAGAGTACGAGCCAGTTGCGCTGGATCCGGGAAGCCTTGTCGAGGAGGTCGAGAAGAACAACCTACGCCCGATCGTTATGGGCTGGGGCGCCACTGCGTATCAGGGGCGCCGCGCCAGCGTGCTGCAGGAGGCCACTCTCGCGGGTTTCACACCGGAAGCGTGCAACGGCACGGACATGTACGGCGGCCTGATCACGAAGAACATGGTGTGCGCGGCGGTACCCGGGAAAGACTCGTGCCAGGGTGACAGTGGCGGCCCCCTCATCGTGGACATAACGGAGCAAAATGCGGCAGAGGAAGCTGGCGGCGACTCGCAGTACGGCGAGGATGTACTGGTGGGTGCCCTGGTTGAGATTGTCGTGACGACTGACCGTTGCCGTAGCATAGAGACTTTACATGCATACACCCAAAATGGACAGCGAGGAGCCTTAGGAACGGCCGGCGTGGCGGAAGGCTTGAATGGCTAATATGCGTTCATGTGCACGGCATGTGGCACCAGGTGGGTGTGGTGTCGTGGGGTATCCGCTGCGCTGCGCTGGAGTCGATTGACGACGAGTTGTCCGGATACCCGGGTGTGTACGTGCGGCTGGCGAACTACAAGCAGTGGTTGATCGACCAGCTGGCAGCTTGGGGCACCGAACCCCGTTTCGCGACAAAGAAAAGCGGAGACAAGGGGGCGAGGAAGGTTGTTATGCCCTCTCTAGATGCCAACCTGCCTACCTCGAGGCTGCCATGCTCAGATCTGCCGGTACGCACCTTCAGCCTCGGCGTATGTGTTGGTGCCCCTCACATGTCTACCCCCCGCACTCTTCAGCAAACCCTGATGTCTCCTCCCTTTTTGGTATTTGCGTGGCAGACCTTCGATCCAGAGCCGGAGAGCCCCACCGTCTGCTTCACCAGCGTGGATGTGGGCGGCGTGTGCATGGATGGCGGCGCGTACACCTGGGACATGGCCGCCACCAAGTGCAAGGACATGGGGGCGAGGCTCTGCACCCTCTCTGAGCTGATCGGCAACGAGGCAAAGTCCGTGGGGCCCAACGGATGCGGCCTCAACCGCGAGATGCTTTGGGCGGCTGATGGCTGCGGCGAGGGCATGTTCGTGTCTGCCTTTGGCGGCAACGGAGGAGCTCAGGCCTGCTCCCCGGGCAGCACGGAGATGTCAGGCGTGCGCTGCTGCGCCGACGAGTTTTAAACGGGGTACAGCCCGCTGGGCACCAGGCCTCTACTGTGATATGTAGCTGCTGTTTTGTGTTGCTTGCAGCGGCGCTCCATCCCATGACACAATTGAAACCAGTGATGAGGTTCAGCGCTGCTTGTAATTAGCCACAACATTTCGACTGTAGTGACTGCTGTTAATGATGCAGCGCGAGTGACATCATGCACCCCTAACATGAAGCGGGGTAGTGTGCACGGCAGCAGGAGAATGTTTCCCGACAAGTGGCACCTCCCCAGATACGACGGCATGGGTGTGTGCTGTACAGGTGGTCTCTGACTATGCCAGTGGCGGTGCTGACGGCTGAACCTGTCTGCTCACTGTCTATTCATCTTGTATATCCAGAGAGCAAGGTATGGAACACAGGGCGCTTCTGGTATAATTGAAAGTACACGAGAACCGACAGAGAGGCGGACAACAGGAATTCCGGTGTGACAGTGACACTGCTTTAGAACAAGCCAGAATGTCAGACGCACGTTAGTGTGTAACAAAATACGTCAGAAATTTACCGATTTAAGAATGATTTCACGCCAGGCGAGGAAAAGTCCATATTGAAGCGGCCAAATCATGCCTAATCCCAAGTGCCCCTACTGGCCAGATAGAAGGAATGGTAGGGACGATTTTCTCCAAGGGTAGCAAGTATTGTGCTATGCGCATGCATAACCCTACTACGAAAGGCAGCCCAGAGCCATTTACACCGACATGCCAAACAGCGCACCATGAGAAGCCACACCAAGCGGTCAACGATTCGCTCATGTATTAACGGAGGAACGCCCCTCTCTGGGCCGGCCTAGCCCGGCTGCGCAAGGCACCGGATGGCCAGCCACAGTCCGACAGGGCCTCACTCGGCCTTCCAAAACCTACTTCGTCACCGCCTACATCCACTGGCGGGACTAGCCTGGCCGTCGATTACGGGCGGGGCGGGAGGGGTCCCCACATCCGGCTCAGGTGCCGTGCAGCCCTCAACTGTAGCGGCTCGGGGTGGGCAGCGCCCCGCTGCGGTGCGGATGCTGCTCCGAGAGCGGCGTCCAGCCCTGCAGGCCGGGGGACAGGCTGTGCCCTTCGTCCTCCGAGTCGGTGTCGATCACCTGCTCCAGCGGCCACGAGCCCGCGGTCTGCTGGGGCACGGAGCCGCTATCCGCACCGAAGGCATCTGCGCCGAGCAACACGGGGGAGCGGACGTTGGTGGACAAAAAGGAATCAGGTACGGACAATACCGGCAGGCTGGTAGGTCGAGTTTATAATGGTAGTTTGAATTTGGGGCCTTTGATGTAGCCCTTCAGAATCAGCGAGGTACCAATAAACCCTTCACCACAGCCAACAGCCAATTGAACAGAGACGAGAGAACATCAGAATTCAGTTTAGGTTCTGCACATTGTTTTCTGCAAAATGCCAGGGTTTAGGTGTTGGGGTTCAAGGACCTAACTGTTAAAGGCCAACCCCACATGAAAGGAGTAGCAGATCAATGAAACAAGCCCTCTGAAAAACAAGCTTCTCCACTACTTAAATAATAGAGTAAAATGGAAAGTGCGGGAGTAAACCCCTGCGGAAATACTACGGCTTACATGAGGACGTGAAGACGTTGCGCGCCTGCAACCCATCCTCCAGCTCCGCCTGCAGCAACGTGGGCACCACGCCGCTGCCCCGCTGGCGGGGCTCCTCCTCCGCCGGGGCATCCGCGTACTCGTAGTGCTGGCCGTAGTGGGGGTCCTCGCTCGCACGCGCCACGGCCTCCAGCTGCAGCAGCAGGTCGTGGCTGTGCTCCGCGCTGGTTGAGTCGCCGACCGCGGTTGAGTCATGCGTCATGCCCGCCAGCTCAAAGAGGCTGGCGGTGGCGGAGGACAGCGGCGTCTGGGTGCGCCTGTGTGGGGACAGCGCCGGCCATCAAGCCGCCAGAGTCCGCTGCCACACCAGGTGCACTACATAATACATAATAAGTACATACATACACACATATATATACATACATACATATTTACATACACACATGCATGCATGCATACGCCGCAGATAGGAACTCGTACAGAAGCACATATCTATCCGGACATAAACACATCGCGGTGCATAATACAGTCTCGGTTCCTCTACCTGTGCATGATTATTGATTGTGAACTGCACATGCTGGGAGCGCGAAAGGTTTCAGGTATCATCCCGAAACATGACATGTCCTAGTAGCGCTTCTGTTGCCTTTGCATGTGCATGCAAACAGTGTAACGCATGCCGGCAGCACCCGTGTTGCATGTACAGGGAGCAGTATTCGTACAGCCATGAGTCTGCAAGGGGCTCTGCCAATCTTGTACAGGTGCGCACACACAATGAGAACAGTGAATGTTTGCACGCTGTATGGCAGTACATATACCCACACACAAGCCGGCGTCGCTTAGGAGTCTGTACAGACCAGAGCTGCATCCCCAGATTATTAACAGCGTTCACCACAACTTAGCAGTCGCCGTTGCCCTGCATGCGCTGGCGGGTGGGATCGCACCCAGGCGTGCTGTTGGCCAGCTTCAGCTCGCTCTGCAGGAGCCGCCGGCGCGCCTCGTTGGGCACGTGGATGGCGCTGCTGGGGGTGGAGGAGGTGTCGCTGTGCGGCACCACGCGGCCTGTCTGAGCGAGCGGGATGCTCACAAAGTGCGGCTCAAACGTGCACTCCGCCAGCTCCGCATCCTCGGCGGCGGCCTGGCCACGCGGAAGAAGGCGCCACATTATTTAAGGACATGAAGGCCGGAGGGCTCCCCAAGCCAGGGGAGCCAGCCCAGTAACATACCGCACCATTTCATTGGCTTCGTGGGTAAAAACAAATTGAGCGATTTGGCAGCACCAACTTGGAAGGTCCATCCAGTTTTCATGGCATATTCGACAGGAATCTCTCTCTCTCTCTCTCTCTCTCTCTCTGTCTTGACCTCTCGCTTTTCAGGGTTGTAAATATGCATGTGATCATAAACATAAATAGCGCTACGTATGAAGCGCTTGAAAAGCGTGGGTGCTGTTGCGTAGAGGGGAGGATGAGTGCGGCGTTGCCGGTGTGCTCATCAAGCGTCCCCCATGAGGGCGGTGCCCGCACCTTCTTCAGCTCGCGGCGGTGCTGGGCCTGCTGGTGCTCCTGCAGCATGATCTCGTACGCCGGCACGTTCTTCGGCCGGCGCTTGGCCGCCAGCGCCTGCAGAGTGCAGCAAACGGTCAGAGCCATCTCGGGGGCGGGTTCCGCATCTGACGCTGATTTCCAAGGCGCAGTGCCTGGGCGGGCAGCTGCCCCGGCGGCGGGGGGGGGGGGGGGGGGGGGTTTGCGGCACCCCACTAGCTCGCGTCGCACCTTGGATTTGCGTGCCAGCTCCGGCTGGAAGTTGTACTCTGGGACGTCCATGCGGCTCGAGACGGACGCGGGTTGCAGGTAGGCGCGCGGGTGGCCGCGGTGCGCGCGCAGCACCTCCTCCATCAGCGCGGCAAAGCCCTCCACGTCCACCAGCAGCACCTCTGGGACCTCGTCCTTGCTGATGCTGTTGTCCTGCTGACAGCGCTTGGCGAAGGCGTCGCGGCGGGCCTGAAGTGGGCCGGAAGAAGAGGACACCTCAGTGCAGTGCATGGGAGGGACAACGGCAGCATAGCACTGCAAAAAATCACACCTCTGTGTGTTATTGTCATACCTCTATGAACAAGCTCTGGTCTGTTTACAGTGTCTGGTGTTTTGGATGGCCATACTAATACAATGCGAAATCCTGTTTTGGGTGGTGGTGTGGGTGGTGTGTGTGTGTTGGGGGGGGGGGGGGGGGGGGGGGACCTGCAGCAGCCGCGCAGCCTCAACCACATCGTCGCGCGCATCGGCCTGCAGCTGGTTCAGGAAGTCGCCGTTGGAGACCACCAGGCCGACGAGGTCGACTGCGTTGGAATTGTCCTGGTCCAGGAAGGCAAAGATCTGCGGCGCACCAGGGGACCACACGAGCAGCAGCATCAGGGAACGGTCCTTACTAACTTATGTTATTTGTGTGGTGGCTTGGTGTACCGGAAGGTCGTTCATAAAAAATACAGTGTCAAAACATCGGCATGCAGCGTTCTGCAAGGTCAGGCGTATATATCACAAACTCAGTTGGGGAATGGATTGGGCACCTGCTGGAAGCGGCGCTTCTTGAGCTTTGTCATTAGGGACTGGCTGTGGCTGCTGGTGTGCGGCTGGCGCGACTGCTGCTCCTGCAGCTGACGGTGCTGCTCGGTCAGGTACTCCTTCTTGCTCTCGATCTCGTGGTGCTTGGAGTACCTGCACGTGAGCGCATGCGAGGTTCAGACGCTGCAAACCACATCAACGCTATCACAGTGTGACAGACACCGGAGTTCGCTCATTTGTTGTTTCCGGGGGGAGGGGGGGGGGGGGGGGGGGGGATGGAAGGGGTGCTCACAAGTAGTCGCCGATTGACTGCCGGCCGCGGTGTTGGCCCTTGGGCCCACGGCCGGTGTTGGGCTTGAACTTGGGCTGGATGGACGCCGCCATCGCCGCCGCCTTCTTCCCCTTCTCGTCCTTCAGTGCATACAGGCGATCGCCAAACCCGCCCGCGGAGGAGGCAGCGCTCTTCGCGGCGGAGGGCGGCGCTGCGCCGCCCTCCTCAGCAGCTGGTGAACAGCACAACAATGTCAGCGCTTTTGCCCTCGTAGGACAGGTTGGGGTCAAGGCTGCGCAATATCCTCCCTCTTGCCGAGGAGACAACCCTTTTAATTGAATGAGTAAATCTTTATCTATGCTTATCGGGGGGTTCGCCCCACCTTCCCTTTCTCTCGCATCTGCTGATCACATCACAAGGCAGCAGATCAGCCATCCACGGGCAAGGTTCTTAGTATGGCTTCCCTAAGGCCCCATATCGAGTCCCAAACTGGCGGTTAAGTTTATCGGTGGAATCCGTTAAAGATTTATGGGTGCCAACGCACCTATAAGAACCCTCACAAGATGCCCACTCAAACTGGGCTTGCTTGGACTACACATGTAAGAACGTCCGCTATAGTGCCGTTTGAACTTGCGCTCTGGCATGTAGGGCAGGTTCGTATTTGGAGCGTTCTTATTACCGTGGCGGCATGTGTACATGCATGCAGTAGGTAAAGCAAGATATGCTGCATCCAAGAGGTGCTTCTCTGGGTCGGGGCGCAGCGCTTATTGACACCAAGATGGGTAGCCGTGCCACGCTAGCGTTGAGAAGGCAGAGTGGCCCAAGAGGGATCAGGGCGCAGCGCCGCACCTGCGTCGCCCTGCCCTGAGGACTGCGCTCCCGCCCAGACACCCACGCCCACCGTGCCGTTGGGCATCGCCTCGCGCTGCACCAGAGGCTGGCGGCTGGACCGCACGCTGCTCACCGAGGCGCGGCTGGCCGCCACGCTGGCGCGCTTCCATGCCTCCGGGGGGTTGACCGCCGGCTGGAAGGTGACGTCCTCTGGGTACCATTCATTGTACTCATCCTGGCGCAGCTGCCGGCGGATGGCATCCTGTTCACGAGAGGGGCAGGAAGAGGCGCGGGGGGGGGGGGGGGGGGGGGGGAGGGGGGGGAGTTGCTGATACGGTTATATGTCGAGATACACATCTACACATAAAATCGGTACAACGCCATCTGTCAAGATACGATTTCCATACAAACAGGCCATTCCCGCCAATTTCAGATGTTGCAGAGTGAAAATATATACACAGACACTGACGCGAAACAATAAACAGTGCTAACAATAATGTGGCCCGCCTGACAGAGGTCAAATGTGGACAAATCTATGGCGGAACTAAAGGAAATGTTCATATAGGTTGCAGGCAAGCCCCGTTTAAGGCTTTACTTTACGGGATTTTCTAGGTGCGACGGCACCCGTAGATAATTTTGATGAAACGCGCATTGAGAGCACAGCTGGAGATATGGGACGCAGAGAGCGGTGAGGAAGTGGGCTTAAGGGGAATCAACCTGGAAGAGCTGCTCATGAGCGGTGATGCGGTGCTCACGCAGCACCTCGGTCCGCTGCGACATCATTCGCTTGCTCTGTTTGTTGATGGCCGGCGCAAAGGTGCACTCCTTCACCTCCTTTGCCGCATCCTCCAGCCGCATCATCTGCATGCGCGCCGCCAGCATCGGCTTCTGGTTGCTGTAGCCCACGCTCAGCCGCTCCCAGGTCGACATCTCCTTGGGCCGATGGATCTGCTGCGCCATCTTGCTGATGCGCGGCTGAAAGGTGGCGCCCCGCAGCTCGTGCGCTGTCTCCTCCTGCTTCATTAGCTGCGCCTCGCGCTGCTTGCGCTCCCGCTCCACCACGCCCTCCACATACAACCGCTCCCCGTAGTTCATGTACTCGCCAGCGGTCCTGCCAACACAGGCCGGGCGAGCTCAGCGGCAACATCCACACCACAAGCACCAGCCAAGGCAGCGGCACAGAGCCTCGTGAACTTAGCGTTTTCAGAACAGCTGCGCACTGCCTTGTGTGAAAGATGCCCTGCCCCCTACGCGACCAATTGCATGTCTCATTGGCTGCCTGCTTTATCATAGCTAAACCTCCTGCGCTGTCGACCGTGCTGACACTTCCCTCTGGTATTTGCAAGATATTCTTACATGGTTTTGCCATAAAAAAGAAATAAACACAAAGACCCAGAAACATTTGTTTCCTATCTTGCGCCAGGGGCGCTGCCTCTCACCTGCCAGCAGTCAGCTCGCGCGACACCCAGCTGATGTTCTCGCGCTGTGACTCGATCTGCGCGCGCACGTCCTCCTCGTGCTTCACCGCGAGCGCCTCCTTCTTGCTGCGCGTCGCCTCGGCCTGCGCGTACAGCCGGTCGAACACCTGCCTGCTGGGAGCGCGCGCCGCCCGGCGCGTCAGGGGGCAGCGCCATAGGTGCAAACGGGCGCGGGAGGGGCTTGCGAAAGGAATGAGTAGGTGGTGCAGGAGGATATGGGGGAGGCGCACCCGTTGCCTCTCGCCCTCCCGCCAGGGTGGTACTGCGGCTAAGGGAACAGGCGCAGCGCAAGTGAGTCCCAGGCGCCAGGGGAAGAAGCGGGCCCAAGGCGGCGGTCAGGGTGCATGCTCGCCGGATGGCCTATGGCTATGTGTACAGTTGCCCTTCCAGGGCAGTGCATGTGACACCAGGCTGCATGCGCGCCGGTGCAGTATCCCGCCTTGTACATTGCACTGGTATCAGAGTAGCAGGCCTCCCCGTAGCCACACACGCTCCGTGCGCCCTGCCCATTCCACCCCCACCTGCCAGCAAGCGCTGAGACGGGCTATTTGCGCCGGACTGGGCGGAAGGTGAGCGTGGTGGGGAATTCACTCGACCCAACTATGGCGCTCAAGACACCCCGTGCCCTGTCCTGCGTGATTTGTTGTGAGACTTCAGGGTCACTTTCTCTCGCTTGAGTTGTTGCTCTATTGTATGCATGAGAGATCACGTGTGAGGTCTGGGTGGCTGGCATGGGAGTTGGCCAGCAGCAAGGGATGGTGCTGGGCGGGATGAAGTGCAAGTGCATTGGGGGGGGGGGGGGGGGGGGGCGACACCATCCAGGTGTGGGACTCCGATGTCCGGCGCGCCCCGGTGTGGCTGCGGTACAGCCGCTCAAAGGGGTCCGCGGGCGCGTGCCCAGAGGGCCGTCGCGTGGGAGCGCTGCTCCGCATCTTTGGCATGCGAGAGGGCTGTGCGGCGCGGGGGCAGCGAGGGAGGCGACAGGAAGGGACACAGGGGGAGGCGGTCTTTCAGTGTTGTCGTGATGTGGCAAGCAAGCAACCGCAACTCGGACGCGCATGCGCCTGAATAATGCCGCCCTGCACTTCCCCTTCCGACCTCAGCACCCCCATGCTGGCTTGCGCATGAGGCAAAGAGGGGTATGGCCGTTGGACAGAAGGGGAGGATGAGTGAGGCGGGGACGGGGGGGGGGGGGGGGGGGGGTAAGGGGGGCTCGCCTTGTCGCTTACCCCCTGCGTTCTGGCCAGGCTGGAAAGATTGTCGATGAGGTGTCGCGACAATGGCTCCACCACCGCGTCTGGCAGCCCGTGCTTTGCACAGAAGCGCCGGGCGGCGTCTGTGGTGTTCTCTCCCGCGCGCACTTCGATGCGGTCCGACCGGCCCTCGCCGATGTCCACCGTGGTGATCAGCAGCACGGGCGGCTCGCCGGTGGTCTCGTTCAGCGTGCCGCCGCTGGGTTCTGCGCCTCTTTCCGGCTGCTCCTCCCAGCTCGAGTCTGCGCTGCCGTCCCCCTGCTCCCAGCGGCTCTCCTCCTGCTCCCCCCCACCCTCCCCACGCCCGCCCTCCTCGGGCTCTCCCTGAACAGGCGGCATCTCGGGAAAACCGGCCTCGTGGACGGTCCAGTAGCTGTCATTCTCGTATGATGGCTCCTGTATACTGCTGCACTCCTCTCTGCGCGGCCACCGTTGGTCAGGGAGGCGAGCCAAGCGACCGCGCAAGTTCTGCCGCGACAAAGGAGGTGGGCGATGGGTCACATATTCTACGGGGCGCACTCGCTGTCCGTTCGCCGAAAGGCGGCCGAGTAGGAGCCGGAGGCGTCGCCGGGCTCAGCGCCAGCCCTCGGCGCCAATTCTCCCGCCTCCATGCTCGCTGATTCCGACAGGCGCGAAGAGTCGCCCTGCCGCGCGGTGTCGGGGTGATTCGGTCAGCGACTCAGCGGCCCTCGCAGCTGAGAAAAGTATGCCGCGGGCAGACGGGGGGGCGGGGGGGGGGGGGGGGGGGAGGGAAAGGAGCGGGGAAGCTGCGAAGGCCCCGTCCCGTGATGACGGAGGTTGATTTCCCACCATTACCGGCAGCATGATGAAGATCTGCTTGGCAGCCTGACCTGGGACGAAGCGCTAGCGGCGGTTGCGACAGGGAGGGCAGAGCGGTCTGGGTTGAGCGGGCGGTCACGTAAAGCGTCCTCGTCGCGTATTATGAGAGTGTCAAAATGTCCCAAAGTACTAATTGTTCCGCGAGTAGTCGCTGCGTCGCGACAGCCCATCCGCCGCGGCCGCTGGATGGCGACGGGGCGGACTCCGCGGTGGGGGGGGGGGGGGGGGGGGGGGACTATGTGCGGCCCTCGACCCGGTTCCCACCGCCTTTCCGGATAGGATAAACGGTGCACGAAAGAGCTTGGGTCGGCCCTGTCAGTCTTCTCGGCAGGCCAGCAGGCGCCGGCTACCGATGCTGATGGTGTTTCATCCGCGCTGCGCAGCATACTCGTGCCGGTACCCGCCTTTCATACGAGTATTTTTCGTGAGCGCGGGAGCAGCCCGACTGCTAGCAGCCGAGCTCGGAAAAGCAGTGCCACGCACCGTTCCCCCGTCAGCGCCCCGGGTGCAGCACTGCACCATCGGCTACGTGAGAGGGTGCAGCCGCGCCGTGATTTGCCAGGCCCAAGTTTGCAGCTGGTTTGATACGGCTGCCAGGCGTTCGCGTGACGCTGCTGGCAGGGGGCAACCCGTAGTAGGGGTGCAACCTTCGTACCGCCAGTACTTTGCCTTCGCTGGACTCTACCCCATGTAACCAAACCCCATCGTCCGCGCAACTAACCTGGTGCGATAACGCCGCCGTCGCTGCTGCACACTGCGCGTTGACTTGGGCCTATCCGCCCTCGTCCAGCTGCCAGCAGCAGCAGGTCAGCAGCGCGCTCGGCCGGACACGCCTCGGAGACATTTCGGGTCGTTGCCCAGACTGTGACCCGTTCTATGTATTGTACCGCGCGCGCGCATTTCTATGCGACCTTTTATTTATTAAGTGTGCTATAAATAATAAGAATACGCGGCCACACCCTGTACAAATATCGGTCAAGCGGCTTTTTTAGAACTCGGAGCTTATGTCGAAAAGTCTCAAACTGTCGGTATCTTTTTCGGCTGCATGTTGCGCTCATCATCTCCTGCATAAGAGGACAGAATCCTCGTTGTCGGGCGGTCGTCCTTTTGGTGAGCCTGCCATCCTCCAGTTTCGTTGCGTTACACGCAACGATTAACAATCTCGCAACATGTTGCGAGCAAGGTCACCCCACGTTGTTCAAGACCACACGCGGCTCACCACCCGTGTGTGAAACTCTCATCCGTACATCCGTGCGTCATCATGTCGGATGGAGAAGAACCCGTCGTTGAGCCGACGCTCGAATCGCTACAAGCAAACGAGAAGGCCTAGTAGTCTACATTGATGCGCGAGCTTGCAACTGCGTTGGCTCAATTGACTGCTCGTGACCGTTTTGTTGATGGAGACGGAGTACATGGCTTTGGTTCCGGGCAGCGCGTCGCGGGACAGCCGACCTGCAGCGGGGGGGGGCGCAAGCGCACCGGCTTGCTAGAGCTAGCCCAGAGCGGCCGTGTCGGATCACAATCCGTGAGTGAGGAGGACGACTCCCTCGCGGTGCCATAGCTACTGCAACGAGCAGAGTCTGGTTACGAGGTCGTTCGACCGGTCAGCCGAGTGCATGGGCTCTTCCCTTTGAGCACCGACCTCAAGAACGAGTATACCTCGAGCAAGATGACCGGCGTCTGCCGGCCCAGGAGGAGTATCTTTGGATGTCGTGTTTCGGCGCCCACATGGCCGCACTCTTCATAGCTTTTCGACGTGGTGCTACCCTACGTCCTTGTTCCCAATCAAGACATCACCTTCTACCTCGCGTGTGCTCAGAATCAAGCTGAAGCCATCGACAATGCGTTTCGTTTTCGTCCTGCGGAGGCGCTCGACGAGGTCAAACGTGTGCACGGGGACCAAGGTGTGCTAAACGTAATGCGAGCCGAGCATTTTCAGCCCGTTGCTAAGCATCTAGGCTCTGCTATTTTCGGGGACTTGATGAAGGACTACGAGCGTCGCGTCTTCGAGGCGACGGTTGCCAGCAGCGCAAAAGCTACCGCTACTGCCCGGGTGGCGGCCGCGGCTGCAAGACGCGCGCGTGGACGTGGGCGTTGCAGTGGTCGGGGGCGTGGCCGCGAAGGTGAGCACGAGTGACGGTGTGGGGCGCCTTTCGTTGTGGCTACTGGGGCTGTGCGAGGCCACATTTCGGTGACCACCGCACGGCGAACCCTAGCAGCTCAACGGCGGGATAAGCGCCATGTTTCCGGACCGGACCTGAAAGCAATACAAAAAGATCCGAGCATGTCATATATACACGCGGGCAGCCGCATATATAGCCATCGGTGTGCGGCGGTGTGCGGCACGACGGGCGGAGGTGTGGGCGGATGTAGGTGGTACGGTAGGCGGTAGGCGGTAGGTGGTGTTCGTAGGTGCGCGTTTTAATGCAGCCGCCCTAACTGCTGATGATTGTGTAACGCCCCAGCACGCGCATGAAGTACGGGGTCGCCTGGCGGTCACCGCCGCTCACCGCTGAACCAAGCGCGGACAGCCGCGCACTCGCATTTGTGCTCCCTGCCGGTGGTGGGCTACATCAACCCCAACTCTCATGGGTGGCATGGGTGACCCCCCCCCCCCCCCCCCGCGCGCGCGCGCGGCAGCAGGCATGCCGGGAGAGGGATGGATGTCGAGTGTGTCGAAGAATGGCGTGTACACATGCAAGCACTGCCACGGCATCGTGACGGGCAGTAGTGAAAGGACGGCGCGAGAGCGGCACTTCCGGAAATACCCGAACTGTAGCCACTCGTTGAAGCGTGCGGCTAAGTTGCACCGCAAGGCCGCCTTATTACAAGCAGCAGAAGCAGGGCGGCAGCAGTAGCAGCAGCGGCGGCAGGGGCGGCAGCAGGAGTAGTTGCAGCCGTCGGAAACGGCCCGCCGGCGCCGGTCTCGGAGGACGACGTGATGGGTGTGGGGGAGGACCCCGTTGGCGAAGACGGTGTGGACATCGACGCGCCTGCGTGGCCGCCGGCGGACGTGAAAGCTGCCGATGAGGGCGTGATACGGAAAAGCGATCCCGGTGACTTCTACATGAAGGTCATCGCCAAGAAGTTCCGGGGAGTATGGCACTACGGCGTGATAACCGGCGTCGTTACCGAGTGGGTGTTGGAGGACTACGGCGGGGCGACCCAGTGGCGCGCTGTTTTCGAGGACGGTGACATTGTGGACCTTCTGCGTTCAGAGGTGAGTGGGCCCGGCCTGCGTGCGGGTGGCACCACTCAACTGCGGTTGTATGGAATCACACGCACCCGCCCGGTCGGCGTGGCAGGTTGTGGAGGCTATGGCGGCTGCCCATGAGCACCCCCCTGTGGATGCGGACGGGGATGCTCGCTTGGTAACCGTCCATGAAGGCGATGACTTGTCCAGTGAATCACGCACCTTGCCCGGCGTGCGTTCAACACAACCCGGCTGGCGGAGGCCAAGCACAACACTGGCTGCCATGGCGTGTGCCATGTGCATGTGGCCCTTGGCTATGTCAGCATGGTCAACCTCTTCCCCCTCGCGCCGTTCCACCTGTTTTTTTTTGGCTTGGGAAGGGACTTCTGGAGGAAATTTGTCACCGTGCAGGGCCACATTGGATTCCGAGCTATGAAGCAGGAAGACCGGCGCCAGGCTTTAGTCCCGATACCCAGCAACTTTGAACGCGGGTTGCGCCCTTCGTTTGCAGTGTCCAAGAATCGAAAGGTAAACCCCCCCCCCCCCCCCCGGGCGTGGGCGTGCGTGGGCGTGGGCGTGACGGCATTCCCCTCCATGACTGCAGGGTCAGGCAAGGTGACGGTGCAGTCCGGCTGGGTCATGGAGGACTGCTTGAACCACATGGAAACGTTTTCCATTCTTAACGCCGGTCCGCTGCTCGAGGAGGCCCGGGTGAAGGCGATCATGACCGAGAAGGAGCTTCGCGTCCCCAGGCGGTGCTTGGGCACATGTACAAGCGCATGCAAGGAGCTGCGTGGTTCGTCACGCGGTGGGGGTTGCAGAATGTGGTGACGGAGGAGGACGGCCCCGAGCGCAAGGCGCAGGTGGACGCGCTCACCAGGGAGGGGAGGACTCTAGACCCAGCGCGGCGCCAAGGCGCGGCGGCCGGGGCAGCGCGGCGCCAAGGCGCGCGCGGCGGCCGGGGGAGCGCGGCGCCAAGGCGCGGCGGCCGGGGGAGCGCGGCGCCAAGGCGCGGCGGCCGGGGCAGCGCGGCGCCAAGGCGAGTGGGATGGGCGGGGCAGCGGTTGCTACCGAGTGAGGCGTAGCATCGTTTGCAGTAGCAACGCAGCCTTTCCGGTTGCATAGTGTGACGCCGCCTGGATGTAACCCAGCAGTACGCGCAAAGTGCAAGTGCAAGCTGCTGATGGCGGGGATCCCGCGGGGGGGGGGGGGGGGGGGGGGGCAGCGGCTGTGGGATAGGCGCGGCAGCGGTTGCTACGGAGTGAGGCGTCGCATCGTTTGCAGTAGCAACGCAGCCTTTCCGGTTGCATAGTGTGACGCCGCCTGGATGTAACCCAGCAGTACGCGCAAAGTGCAAGTGCAAGCTGCTGGTGGCGGGGATCCACGCGAGGTCGCAGGACGGTGCGCGAGGGGGGCGGGGCGGGCAGCGGCTGTGGGATAGGCGGGGCAGCGGTTGCTACCGAGTGAGGCGTAGCATCGTTTGCAGTAGCAACGCAGCCTTCCGGTTGCATAGTGTGACACCGCCTGGATGTAACCCAGCAGTACGCGCAAAGTGCAAGTGTTACACGTCCGTGTGCCCCACCCAATGACATTGCGCCCGACCTCACTGACGGCATGTCTCGCTCTCCTTCAGCTCCTGGGCCGTCCGCCGCCTCACCCTGCGCACCCCACCAGCCGCGCGTGCCTTCTCGGAAGCCTCACACACGGCGGCGCGAGTCGCGTCGTGGAACGCGTCCCTGACATGGCGGAACTCCGCCCTCACCGTGGCCGTGGTCGGGCAGGGGACTGCCCGCTGATGGGTCGCCATGCATGGGTACTTGGGGCCGCACAAAGCCGGGGTGCCGTCGCAGCAACACTCCCAGTCCGTCCGTTGGCCGCAGTCCACGCACATGATAGTGCATGTGGCCGCCTCCCGCCACTGCTCGTAGTGCTCCGGTCAACATGGCGACGAGCAAGTCGGCATGTCCCGCAGGTGGCTGCGGGGCGGGTGGCGCGAGCGCAGCCTCGCTCGCCTCGACAACCCCCTCAGCCCGATCAGTCGCCTCGACCACGGCCTCCTCCGCCTCCTGACGCGGCGCACCAGGCGCATCATCGTCGCCTGGCAGGGCGTCCCCCCCCCGGAACGGCGCCGTCGGCGGTGGCCGACGCCGTCGTGGCGGGGTGTTGTGAGGAGGTGGCCCTAGACATAGGTGGGGCCGGCACCGCCATACCATGTGTTGCTCCACATGCGGTGCGGTTCCTGACGCGACAGCTCCGTCGCACCAGTACCGGCGCCGGCACCCCACGCCTGCTGGGATTACCACCAACCGGCATGTTTCCTTTGGGAGGCGGTTCATCCGCGTCGGAGGTGAGCGGCGGTGCCTGTGTGGGTGTCGATACTGCCCGGCCATTAGGGCTCCCGCCGCATGCCGCTCCGCCGACCCACGCCGCGGCGTGTGCTGCGCCCCGCATAGTCGCCTCGAATATATTATACATGACGCGGGGACGGGGGGGGGGGGGGGGGGGGGGGATTCGTGCGTTTCGTATGTCGGCGGAACGGCGTGCGAAGCTGCGGCTGGCGAAGGTGGTGGAAGTAAGCGTGGCGGCGTCGGCGGCGTATTATTACCGTGCGTGCATGCGTGCGCAACCCCGGGGCAGCAAGCCCCGGACTCGGCGTGTGCCGGCGGCAGAGCTGCGAAGCCATGGACACGGTACGGGATGCCAAGTCTGGCTAAGCAACTGCCGAGGCTGGCGGCTTAACCCCCATGTCCGGCGGTTGAGGGACGGAAAGTGCGTAGAAGTTGATCGGCAAAGCGGGCATATAAGCCTGGCTGTGCTAGGTTCCTATTAAGTAATGGCGGTATGTGCTAAGTAATTCGTAGGGGTAGGTGGACCATGCAGCGCAGGTAGGGGGCGGTATAAATGAGGCCGGGCACATACACTGCTCCACGAAACGACACTGTGGCACGTGTAGTTGAATAGACCCCCCCCCCCCCCCCCCCCCCACCCCACCCCCCGCCGGGTCGGCCCGCCGACCCGCCACGGCATGTAATATCTGTCATGCATCGCCGGGGTATGTGTGAGTGGATGCCCCGCCGCCACATCCCCCCCCCCCCCCCCCCCCACCCCCCCCATTTACACTTGTGCACTCATTAAGTTTGGGCTGGTTTCGGAGCAGTACATGTACGTATGTATATACATACAATGGAACGTAGGACCTGCGCGGAAAGAGGCGGGGCTGGCGGAGTGCGTTGGGGGTGCGTAGAGTAGCGTGTTGGTGAGATTCGGGGTGCATCGGACGCCGGATGCCCATCCACCCGGCGTAAAAGGCGCGTACGTAATATTCACACTATATTAACACACAAATGTGTGAAAACCGGACATTCCGTGCCGGATGGGTGGGAATACGGCGTCCGATGCAGCCAAAACCCCAGCAACACGCTATTATGTGCACCGCCAATGCACTCCGCCAGCACCGCCTCATTCTCTGTCGATTTCGAAAACGCCTTCACATTATCCACCGCTAATAATTGCAATTGCCACCGTGTAATGTTGTCACGATGTGCGCACACAACAACACTTACTACCGGTTCCGACGCGGATGGAGGCGGGGCTTGCGGAGTGCATGCGTTGGCGGTGCACAGACTAGCGTGCTGCAAATAATTGGGGTGCATCGGACGCCGGATGCCCATCCACCCGGCGTAAAAGACGCGTAATATTCACACTATATATATTAACACGCAAATGTGTGAAAACCGGACATTCCGTGCCGGATGGGTGGGAATACGGCGTCCGATGCAGCCAAAACCCCAGCAACACGCTATTCTATGCACCGCCAATGCACTCCGCCAGCACCGCCTCATTCTCTGTCGATTTCGAAAACGCCTTCACATTATCCACCGCTGATAATTGCAATTGCCACCGTGTAATGTTGTCACGATGTGCGCACACAACAACACTTACTACCGGTTCCGACGCGGATGGAGGCGGGGCTTGCGGAGTGCATGCGTTGGCGGTGCACAGACTAGCGTGCTGCAAATAATTGGGGTGCATCGGACGCCGGATGCCCATCCACCCGGCGTAAAAGACGCGTAATATTCACACTATATTAACACGCAAATGTGTGAAAACCGGACATTCCGTGCCGGATGGGTGGGAATACGGCGTCCGATGCAGCCAAAACCCCAGCAACACGCTATTCTATGCACCGCCAATGCACTCCGCCAGCACCGCCTCATTCTCCGTCGATTTCGAAAACGCCTTCACATTATCCACCGCTAATAATTGCAATTGCCACCGTGTAATGTTGTCACGATGTGCGCACACAACAATACTTACTACCGGTTCCGACGCGGATGGAGGCGAGGCTTGCGGAGTGCGTTGGGGGTGCGTAGAGTAGCGTGCTGCAAATCATTGGGGTGCATCGGACGCCGGATGCCCATCCACCCGGCGTAAAAGGCGCGTAATATTCACACTTTATTAACACACAAATGTGTGAAAATCGGACATTCCGTGCCGGATGGGTGGGAATACGGCGTCCGATGCAGCCAAAACCCCAGCAACACGCTATTCTATGCACCGCCAATGCACTCCGCCAGCACCGCCTCATTCTCTGTCGATTTCGAAAACGCCTTCACATTATCCACCGCTAATAATTGCAATTGCCACCGTGTAATGTTGTCACGATGTGCGCACACAACAACACTTACTACCGGTTCCGACGCGGATGGAGGCGAGGCTTGCGGAGTGCACTGGCGGTGCACAGACTAGCGGGAGACTAGATCCATTGTCGCTTATTTACAAGCACGGGCGGTGCTGCCAGACCTGATCGTCTACGGCCGATATAATATTCACACTATATTAACATCGGTGCACACCGCCGCACACCGCCGCACACCGCCGCACAACGCTGCGCGCGCACATTCGTCGCGCACATATACGCGCGCCCTACCGCACACATTATCCCGGATTCACTCGCCGTATCCATTACGCCGTGCTACTTCAACAATAAACATTGCGAAATTACACCGACACAATGCCGCACCGACTAGCTCTTGACAATACGTGCATATAAATAGTAGTGGCGCGCTGCTCCTCGCCTCCGATGTGTCGTTGACTGCTGCGGAAGGCGGTCGTCGACTGGGTGTTTGTTTCTCCACCTCGGCCGCCCCCCCCCCCCCCCCCTTCACCGCTCACAGCGCCATGGCCGACCTGGGCAAAAGTGGGCGGCGAGCCTTGTTGTCTCGCGTGTCCGCGCCGCCGGCATCGAGGAGGACGAGAAAGACATGAGGAAACGCGTGACAAGGTGGGCGCGCAACAAAACACTCCATCCTCCGCATTAGCACGCACCCACTCGTGGCTAACTTGTGCCGCGCGCAGGTTCGTCCGGGAGCGCCGTAAGGCCCACCTCAACGCCAAGGCTTCCACAGTGCCAGCGGCGCAACTCGTGGTGGCCGAGGAGGCCGCATCCTCAGCCGCTTAAAGGCGAAACGATTGTGGCTTGTTGTTGGTGTCTGGGCACAAGGGGGCGTCCCGACGCGAAGGTAAGGAAGCTCATGGCGGCGTCGTCGACGGCACAGCCTCCCGGGGTGGTGAAGACACTGACGGATGACAAGAAGCGGAAGAGGCCAGTGAAGAAACGCCGAGGTAAGAAACTGACGGCCACACAGCCCCTCTAGTACGAGGCAGAGCTAGGCGTCCTCCATTTAAGCAGCCAATTCTTGCGCCGCCTACGTGGAGTCGAGCTCCATCACTCGGGCAGTCGTTGTGCGTTGTCGAGTCTTCGAAATGTGCTTGAACTCCATCATATCCAGCAGAGTTGCCGGGGCAAGGGGACCTCCTCGTTTGGGGTCCGGCTGTTGATCGATGTCGTCGTAGGGTAGTAGTCCCACGCTCGGCTCGCCGCGTCGCGCTGTCAATCGATGGCGTCGCCGCGGGCGCCGCGTGGGCGCCGAGGATCGCCGCCGTAGCCGGGCAGCTCCGACGCTCGCTCGCGCCAAACGGCTGACGTGGTGGCCTTCGCTGAGGTCGCTGTTGCGTGGCTTGCCAAGGCGCACGCCATATTGGCCGAGCGGCGCCGTCGTCGGAAGGCGCGCCACGTTGGTGGAGCGGGACAGTCGTCGGTGTTGTCGTCGCCCGCATTGCCGTCCGTCGCAACGTTCAAGGGCGTCTTAGCGCCCGCTGTTGTTGCTCCCGCTCCGCTTGAGCTATTGGCCAGGGCCCCGGGCCGAGGCGGGCGGCGGCGGCAACAAGCCTTGGCGCTCCGGTTCGCCGAGCGGCGCATGACCGAACTCGTGCGCTCATGGGACGACGCCCGCACCGAGGCGCTCGAGGACGGACATGCCCGCCAGCGTCGGGCGGACGCTGACCTCTTTGCGGCGCTGCTCGCGGGCACCGTGGAGGCGTTGGCGGAGAATGGAGAGCTCGTCCCCCGAGCGGCGGGCCGACTATCATCTAAGGCTCAAGCAACGCGTGGCGGCGGCGGGGCCCTCAGGCATGCGCAACGAGTATCTCCGCTCCTTGGCGGCCGAATACGCGCCGGATGAGTCGGGGCCTGCGGTGGTCCGCGCCATATCGGAGGTCGCCTCACGTACCTCCAAGGTCGCCTGCCCGGGTGATTCCACTGACTCTTCGCTTCTGTTGGGCTTGTGGCCCCTCTCAAGAAGCTAAGTGAGGGCGGGGCCCCGGATGGGCGGCCTGTGGCAGTCCGGGAGGCGGAGCGGCGCGTAGCGGAGCGCGCGGGCAACATGAAGGTGGACAACATGAAGGAGGCGTATGTGTCGGTGCTTGCGCCGTATCAGCTCGGCGTCGGCATCTCTGCAAGGGACTCCGTGCTCATCCACGGTGTCCACCTCATCGCCGAGAAGCTTGGCCCGCGACACGTCCACGCCGACCTTCACAACGCTAACAACCAGACGTGGCGCGGCACCACCATCCAACGGCACATCGAGTGATGCTCTCCTCTATACCATGTCATCCCTGCGCTCCTACCTAGCCTACCTCTTCATCACGGATTCGTTTCCGCCCCTTTGCAGTCGGGGGACGGCGTCCAACATCACGGCGCGTTGTTGGCCACGACATCTTTCTGCGCCGTGGTCTACCCGAGGTGGAGGAGTGCGACAACACGTTGGAGGTCACAGACGGGTCGGCGTGCTTCAACACCGACGACGATGGATATTTGTTGGGCATGCCTAAGCACGTTTGGCCGGCGCTTCATGTTTTCAGCACTTCTATCAAGCAGGCGTCCGTAGGACTTAAGGTGCGCTTCGAGAAGATGCACGTACAACGCGGACATGGAGGCCGCGCGGCGTGAGGACCCGGCCGACATCGAGGGGCTTGAGCCGGATGGCCACCGCGGCATCCCGGTCCTCAACGTGCCGCTCGGATCGCAAGGGTATGTGAAGGCCTACATGCGCGGCAAGGCGGAGGAGCGCTACAAGATGAGGTGGGCGCCAGCCTGAGCAAGCTTTTATCTGCCAAGCCCAGCCGTCGATACACCCACGCCATGCATCACCACGCATGGGCCACGCTTAAGCATTGGCGGGGTATTGGCCCTGCAACGGCCTCCCGACAGAGGTGGAGGCCTTCGCGGAGGCGGTGGATGCTACCGTCCTCACGGCGGACGAGCGGGTGCTAGGGGTCTCTTTTGACATCTCTCCACGTACGGCACGGACACAAATCCGGTGGTCATTGATTCCTGGCGATCTTTTGCACGACATTGACCCCACATCAGCATAGGCGGGGCGAGGATGCAGTGGCCATGGCGCGGAGGATGCAGTGGCCATGGCCATGAGCGAGGATGCAGTGGCCATGGCGCGCAACGGGCTTCGCCTCCCCACTCGGTTGAAGGGCGATGGCATCCGCCGCATGGCTACCGCTCGGTATGCCGCCTTCATCGGTTGCATGAACGATATCCACCAAAGGTTTCTCGCTAGGAACTCCGACACCAACATGCCACCCCTGCCTATTTTGACCCGCATCTCGTGTCCGTATGTGGCCGAGGTAGCTTCGACGCAACTTCTTCTGCCCAACGGTATGACCACTTCCTCAACGATGCTCGTGGGTCGGCCAGCCACGCCGCGGGGGTGCGCACGGCGTTGTGCCGCCTCCATATGCAGCTTCTGATTGCCACTTCGGCGACGCGGACGCCCGCGTGATGCAGCGGGAGGCGGAGGCTACGTCGGGCTCGCAACTTGAGCTGACAACATTTCTAGACCAAGCCAACAACTCTCGGATTCGTAAGGGTGTGGGTACTCCCCTTGTCACATGTAGGGAACGCAACTTGTTCGGCCAGCTCGATATGCGGCGTCGGGCATATGGACGGTCAGTGGCCATTCCCACCGCGCAGAAAGTCATGATTCCGCTATGCCATGAGCTGCGGAAGGTCGCTGCCGGGTACTTCTTTCTGTCTAGCCCATGCATTGCGCCAAGGGTTGGGAGCCAGATCATTCTGCCCTCGACAACCCCGTCAATGTCGACCTCTATGGCGACGCGCTCATGAACCTCCCGGCACATGGAGACGCCCACTGGCATTTAAAGCATGACGCTATCGCAGACGCCTTCCGCGATCATCTTTTACACGATAGAAGTATCGTTGTACACCGGGAGTTGGACGACTTGTTTCAATATGCAGTGCCGTTTTGGAACACCGCACCCGACAATGAACTTAAGGACATGTTCCCGGACGCAAAGCTCTCCCTCCCGGCGCTCAACGTCGTGACCGGGAGCTATGATCCCCGGAGCGTGAAGGCCACAGTGTTGGAGTTCAAGACTATGCGATGCGGGGTCAAGTACACTGCGGTGCCCCGGGGCACGGCCATGGATCGGTTATATAGCGCTCCCTGTTAGGCGACATACAACGGGCGGGGTTGGCATTGCGGGATGCGGGGTGGCACAACACAGAGCCCCCCAGGACAGAAGGGCACTCTTCGAGACATCGTGAACATGTTGGAGTGCACGGGCATGGTCTTCGGCACATTGGGAGAGGTGTGCAAGAGGGTGCGCCGCAATGTGCGCGGTGTCGCATGCTTGGCCGCGGATGGGGTGCCCTCTCATTCCGGGGCACTTGGTGCACCACCCGGGCTCAGCACAACGAGGCCTTACCCGCACAATTTCCTCGGTGTCGTCCTGAGTAGCTTGTTGGCGGCTCGAGAGCGTGCTCGCTGCCTCATCAGGGGCGCAGATTCGTCCGCCATCCCGTTGCCGAAGCTGCACAGCACCTCCGTGGATCACCCTCGCACACACGTGCACGTGTGGCCCGGACTATAAACCGTGCGCGTATCACTCGTCATCCCGCCTCGTGCGGGATACGGCGCTAGCTGTGTTGATCTTTTAGCAATGGATTTGATAATATCGCTTCCACGAACCGCGCAATTGCTTTAGTGGACATTTCCTTTTGCCTTTTCGGGTGGTTTCCTGATCGCCTTGCTTTATTTGCACCTACCTCATGTAACTATTTGATAACACGTAGACCCGTTGCAAGAGTGTGGAATCCAGAGAGCCGCAAGGATCAATCGTAGTAGTAGCTACACTGTACAGCCCCGCGTGTGCCGACCCGCCGACCCGGGGTCCGGCGTCCGTCGACGGACGGGCGGCGAGGCGGACGGGCAACGACGGTCGTCCGGCGTCCAGCGACGGATGAATGACGGCATCCGGCGTCCGGATCCGGTCCACGCGGCGGGCTCGGCGCTTTGCGCCATGCCCGCCCCGTAGAATTGACGAATGGCGACGACCGGCCCGATCGGCGGCGGCCGGACGGCGGGGCGGGCGGCGATCGGTACCCGTACCGGTACCTGTAGTAAGCAGCAAGTACATGTTGTAAGCGCGACGGCTATTTTGAATCGCGCGGAATTATCACGGAAGCTACAACGGATAAATTTTGAATCTATCTAACAACATATGCGAAACCGTTACGAAAGTCGGCGACAAACAAACAGACACAGCACATACGGACAGACACACAGACATACTCACAGACTCACCTCGTAACAAATAGATCCGTGGCATGAGTGTGGAACCCAGAGAGCCGCAAAGATCAATGGTAGTAGTACGGGTAGCTACACTGTACAGCCCCGCGTTCGCCGACCCGCCGACCCGGGGCCCAGCGTCCGTCGACGGACGGGCGGCGAGGCGAGGCGGACGGGCGACGGTCGTCCGGCGTCCGGCGACGGACGAACGACGGCGTCCGGGTCCGGTCCACGCGGCGGGCTCGGTGCTTCGCGCCATGCCCGCCCCGTAGACCTGACGAACGGGTGGCCGGCGACCGGTACCCTTACCGGTACATGTACATGTAGTAAGCAGCAGGTACAAGGAAGCGCGACTACTGCTATTTCGGCATGGGCGGAATTATCACGGAAGTTACAACGGATGCACTTTGGATATATCTAATAATCTTTGCGAAACCGTTCCGAAAGTCGGCAACACACCGACATACAGACAGACTGACTGACTGACTGACTGACCGACTCACAAACTCACCTCGGAATAAATATGGTGGGATTATATTAATACGCGGCAGTTACTGGGTTCATGATGAACCCGGTTCACTAGGAGGTTAGGCAGTGGGAAAGTACTAGTTACACAAAATATCGCTAAGTATTGTAAGCACCGCTACTAGTATATCGGAGAGCGCGCAGTCCGGCAGCCACGCCGCGCGCCAATGCTGAGGGCAACATCGCCTGCTCGTCTTCCCGAGGGATGGCGCAAAGGACGGCAATCTCGTAAGACGTCAGCACAAGATGACAGGTTGAGTTGCTGTCGCTGAGGCACAGAGGACTCGCGAGCCTCACTCACACGGAGTGCCATACGCGGGGCACAACCGATTGGTAGCGCGATGCCCTTAAGCACCACATGCCCCGCACTTGGCGGCCTTCCTCCTGGTCGGCGGCTCTGCCAACGGACGCCTCCGTCAAGCTCCTGTTGGAGGCTGCGACTCGGCGCCGCAGCGCTGCTGGCCGCCTGGCTGCACACGTGGTCGGCAGCGTTTTGCTGCACTAACTCGGCCAACGGTTGCCGGGACGGAGGTTGGCGGGCCTCCTCTGGCTGATGTTTAGGGTAGGCCTTCGACGGTTGCCGTGACGGCAGGCTGGACTCTGCCGAGGCATGGATATGCTGCCTAGGTCAGTCATTGCCTTCATGCTCCCGGCTGGCGCCTTGTCCGGTCGCGTGAGGTAGTGTTGAAGGTGGAGCCGTAGCCCGCGAGAGTTGCATACGGTGTTTGACGCGGAGGGATCCCTTAGGCATTCCCTGGTGCTAGAGAGTAGGAGTGGGGTTGGCCACAGTAGGCAGGTATTGTGCCCCCTCAGTACTAGGAAGGCAGCCATCGGTGGCCACCCGCTGCAGGTAGTGCAACAAGTCATATATATGGAAGGGCGCCGTCGACCACTTCTCTGACGGCCCGCTTGGCAGCTCCTAGCAGCTCGCCATACACTGCCATCTTGCCGACGACCCGGTCACGAACGTGATTGTGGTCTCCCAGTTGCAGGCGGAGTAGGCCGATGTCGGCCTCTTCCCCTCTGGCGTTGGCAACCGGGCCAAGCAAGGAACGACGGTGTTGAAAGACGCAGGTCCGTCCCTCCCCACCAACAAGGATGAAAAAGGTCATCTCCTCACGCAGAGACTGAGCTTGCCGGAGCCACAGATCATGGATCATCCCAAGATGAAGTGCGCCGCGTCCAGAGTTGATGAAGACCGCCTTGAAATGCCGTCATGGCACGCCGCTTCTGACAGGAGTTGGCACATGTACATTGAAAAGATCGGAAGCAATCTTGGTCCTTTACTTTGTCTTTTATTAGGAGGACAAAATGGGGGTCGCTGCACCCATTGTTGATGGTGCACTTGGTGTAGATGACGCAGAGCGCGTGCGCTGCTGAGGCTGCGGATGTCAAATGTAGGCCCGCAAGTGCCTCTGTGATGCTGCTGAAGCGAGGAAGGCCGGCTAAGTCTGCGCCTCCCTCCAGGTCAATGGTATGACCTGCACCATTAGGGCGCATTATTATGCTTCATATACATTCCCAGAAATCGCACTCACATACTTGAGTACATGGGCGATGGAGGGCTATATTGCACTTTCTATTATGCTGTTACTATATACTCCATGTACAACATATCCAAGGCATAGGGGGCGCAGGCGGACGTCACATACGTATTTGGGGCGGTGCGCGGGGGCGCGGCGGGCAGGTGGGCGCCAGATATATATTATCATGTTGGTGCTGAATTGATAAAGCCGGTGGGCGCCAGAGGCGCAGTATACGTCTTTGGGGCGGGGGCGCGGGGGCGCGGGCAGGTGGGCGCCAGATATATATTATCACGCTGGTGCCGAATTGATAAAGCCGGTGGGCGCCAGCCACATGCGCAGTCTACGTA
Organism: Tetraselmis striata; assembly: GCA_006384855.1. Lineage (NCBI taxonomy): Eukaryota > Viridiplantae > Chlorophyta > Chlorodendrophyceae > Chlorodendrales > Chlorodendraceae > Tetraselmis > Tetraselmis striata. The sequence continues at coordinate 509,826 of VCJN01002769.1, forward strand.
CTTGGGGGGGTGCGCGGGCGCGCGGGCAGGTGGGCGCCAGATACATATTATTACGCATGGGGCGATGGGCTGTTGCTCTAGGGTCAGCGTCGATGAAGATAACACCTAGGCAGATACCAGTGACGCGTAGAAAAGTTGAGTACTGCCACTCGTAGTCCACAGTCCCCTCACGTAGTTTCTAAGCTTGCACAAGGCTGACAGTGTGTCCATTCCTACGCAAACGATATATGTTAGTAACATGTGCATTATCGCATAAAGCTTGTTTTCAACAAAGGATAACAATAATGGTATGTATATGGCAACATACAATTGCATGCTACGAACCTGTCCGGAGCTGAGGAGAGGCCTAGGGTCCGAATCGATTAGTCAGGTAGGTATTGTCGTGGATGAGCAAAAAAAAGAATATCTGCGGCTCGCTTTCGTTGTCTTGGGGACATCCAAAATAAACGTGTCATCAGCCCATTCAGGCAGTTCACTATGTAAACCACCACCCACCGGTCGTTCATGCCACTTGCTAGCAGGGTGGATAGCAGAGTGTGCGGATCCTGTGTCCCACCCTTGGGCCTGCCACCGATGTTCTTGATGTCCTGGGAACTTACAGAGGTCAGCCTGCCCAAGAACGCCTCCCGGCATCGGTATGCTCTTCTCCAAACAGTAGCAAGTGCAACAGAGGTCTGGACGTGTTCTCGAAGTTGTTACCGCCTCGAAACGATCTGGCATATATATAGATGGTGCGATGGCGACTGGCAAGTCACGCACAAACGGCACAACGGTATGGCTCGGGATATGGCGGCACGCCGGGTACGCACGCTGCCCGCTGGGACGATCCGAGTCGTGGGTCATGACGAAGGCCACAATCGGAACCCATCCACGCAGCGGGCACGCACGTAGGGGGCAGGCAAGAACGTCGTCCTGGTCAACGGATGCGCTATCGTGGTGTTTGTCAAAGGATAGGATCATGACACCGGCATGATGGTGACGTCTCGACCGAGCCGACCGTCGCGCAGCGGCAGTGCGCGCACGAGCTACGCGCGGCTTATGCCCCGGCGGGAAAATCAGTCAAAAGTACTGATTTTTACGGTGCATAATGTACTGTGATGAACCGGGTTCACCATGAAGTCATGAACCTAGTAACGTTTCCCTTGAACCTAGTAAGGGTTTCACTACTGGTGCCAGTCCTGTCCCGGGGGCGGGAAAAAAACGTTTCCCTTGTAATATGGCAGGATACTGGCCCTTTTGTGTCCCGGGCTTACCCGGTTGATGCATGAGCCCTTCGGGGTTCGAATGAGGCGATGGTCTACGAGCTATGCCAGACCTACGACTGCAGTTGGCGCACGAGGTCAAGTGCTGGGGCGGCTTCGGCCGATGTCCCGGGGCGAACTTTACTTTTACTGGCCCTTTTGTAATTTACACCAGTCCCGCCCGGTAGCGCCTGGTGTGAATTACAAAAAGCGCAGTTCCCCAGAATTTGAAAATCAACACAGCAAGCCGCCTAAAAGCGGCCCGCATCCCGCATAAGGCGGGATGGATGAGTTATGCGCACACGGTTCAGAGTCCGGGCCACGCGTGCACGTGTGTGTGTGGGGGATCCTCGGACGTGCTGTGCAGCTTCGGCAACGGGATGGCAGACGAATCTGCGCCGTCTGATGAGGCAGCGAGCGCGCTCTCGAGCGGCCACCAAGCTCGGGACCCCGAGGAAATCTCTTGCGAGCAAGGCCTCCTGGTGAGCCTTGGTGATGCACCGAGTGCTCCGCGATGAGGGGGCACCCCGATCCGCAGGCACTGTGAGATTCAGATGTGACGTAAATGTGCCCTACTGGTGACGAACGACGACATACGGGGACGATACGGGACGGACGAGGGACGTGGATTTCATACCCAGTAGCGACGACTATCGCGCGCGACCTGTGAAGTACTATATGAATTTCTCGTTTCCATAATTTCATCAAATTGATGTGCGCACGCGGGCTCGCGTGTCGCCCGCCGACGCGGAGCACCCGGGCTAAGTACAGGCGGATGTACGCACTCATTGCACATCGCCGCACATCGCTGACCGCACATCGCTGACCGCTGACCCCGCGGTGTGCGGCGATGTGCGGCACGACGGGCGGAGGTGTGGGCGGATGTAGGTGGTACGGTAGGTGGTAGGCGGTAGGTGGTGTTCGTAGGTGCGCGTTTTAATGCAGCCGCCCTAACTGCTGATGATTGTGTAACGCCCCAGCACGCGCATGAAGTATGGGGTCGCCTCACGGTCACCGCCGCTCACCGTTGAATCAAGCGCGGACAGCCGCGCACTCGCATCTGTGTTGCCTGCCGGTGGTGGGTTACATCCACCCCAACTCTCAACCAACCCCCCCCCCCCCCCCCGCCCCCCGCGCGCGGCAGCAGGCATGCCGGCAAAGGGATGGATAGCGAGTGTGTCGAAGGATGGCGTGTACTCATGCAAGCACTGCCGGGGCAACGTGACGGGCACTTGTGATAAGATGGCGCGAGAGCGGCACTTCCTAAAATTCCCGAACTGTAGCCACTCGTTGAAGCGTGCGGCTAAGTTGCGCCGCAAGGCCGCCTTATCACAAGCAGCAACGGCAGGGGCGGCAGCAGCAGCAACAACAACAACAGGGGCGGCAGCAGGAGTAGCTGCAGCCGTCGGAAACGGCCCGCCGGCGCCGGTCTCGGACGACGGCGGCTCGAAGGTGGACGATGTGATGGGCGTGGGGGAGGACCCCGTTGGCGAAGACGGTATGGACATCGACGCGCCTGCGTGGCCGCCGGCGGGCGTGGAACCCGCGATGAGGGCGTGATATGGAAAGGCGATCCCGGCGATTTCTACATGAAGGTCATCACCAAGAAGTTCCGGGGAGTATGGCACTACGGCGTGATAACCGGCGTCGTTACCGAGTGGGTGTTGGAGGACTACGGCGGGGCGACCCAGTGGCGCGCTGTTTTCGAGGACGGGGGCATTGTGGGCCTTCTGCGTTCCGAGGTGAGTGGGCCCGGCCTGCGTGCTGGTGGCACCACTCAACTGCGGTTGTATGGAATCACACGCACCCGCCCGGTCGGCGTGGCAGGTTGTGGAGGCTATGACGGCTGCCCAGGAGCACCCCCCTGTGGATGCGGACGGGGAGGCTCGCTTGGTAACCGTCCATGAAGGCGATGACTTGTCCAGTGAATCACGCACCTTGCCCGGCGTGCGGTCAACACAACCCGGCTGGCGGAGGCCAAGCACAACACTGGCTGCCATGGCGTGTGCCATGTGCATGTGGTCCGGGGCTATGTCAGCATGGTCAACCTCTTCCCCCTCGCGCCGTTCCACCTGTTTTTTTTTGGCTTGGGAAGGGACTTCTGGAGGAAAATTGTCACCGTGCAGGGCCACATTGGATTCCGAGCTATGAAGCAGGAAGACCGGCGCCAGGCTTTAGTCCCGATACCCAGCAACTTTGAACGCGGGTTGCGCCCTTCGTTTGCAGTGTCCAAGAATCGAAAGGTAAACCCCTCCCCCCCCCCCCCCCCCCCGGGCGTGGGCGTGGGCGTGGGCGTGACGGCATTCCCCTCCATGACTGCAGGGTCAGGCAAGGTGACGGTGCAGCCCGGCTGGGTCATGGAGGACTGCTTGCACCACATGGAAACGTTTTCCATTCTTAACGCCGGTCCGCTGCTCGAGGAGGCCCGGGTGAAGGCGATCATGCCCGAGAAGGAGCTCGCGTCCCCAGCGGTGGTGCGTTCGGTGTCACGACTGGCGGTGCTTGGGCACATGTACAAGCGCCTGCAAGGAGCTGCGTGGTTCGTCACGCGGTGGGGGTTGCAGAATGTGGTGACGGAGGAGGACGGCCCCGAGCGCAAGGCGCAGGTGGACGCGCTCACTAGGGAGGGGAGGACTCGATACCCAGCGCGGCGCCAAGGCGCGGCGGCCGGGGCAGCGCGGCGCCAAGGCGCGGCGGCCGGGGCAGCGCGGCGCCAAGGCGCGGCGGCCGGGGCAGCGCGGCGCCAAGGCGCGGCGGCCGGGGCAGCGCGGCGCCAAGGCGCGGCGGCCGGGGCAGCGCGGCGCCAAGGCGAGTGGGATGGGCGGGGCAGCGCGGCGCCAAGGCGCGGCGGCCGGGGCAGCGCGGCGCCAAGGCGCGGCGGCCGGGGCAGCGCGGCGCCAAGACAGCGGCGGCCGGGGCAGCGCGGCGCCAAGACAGCGGCGGCCGGGGCAGCGCGGCGCCAAGACAGCGCATACAGCGGAATCGGCGGAAAGGGATGCATTACAAGCTGTGGACGGCAGCCGCTGAAAACTATGCGGTCATGCCGCAACAACCCCAACACTGGCTTCTGGATACCTCTGATCTGGCTGGCGGCGGCGGGCTGCGGGATGCAGGGCCGCATGACTGAGGTGGCGGTGCTGGTGAGCCCGCAGAGTCTGCATGCGGCGGAGGCGGCGCAGCCGCATAGGCACTAGACAATGCTCTGAAGCGAGCCCCAATTGTCTGCCCAGCGCCTGCCCCAATGTAACGCACCAGCTTGGCAGCAATTGGCAGCTCTTTTGCCCCCCCTCCACCCCACAGACACACTACCAATACCAGTTTCTCATCCCGGCGGGCAGTTGATGCGTATACCCAGGCTTGTGCGTACGCGGTGCGGGGGGGGGGGGGGGGGGGGGGGAATCACTATAGCTAAGCTAGTGATGTGAGATATGAGTGCAGCAACATATATTGTGCAAGATATAATACGATGGCATGCAAGCGGGTCCCCGCTCTTCCACAATCATTGGCCCTGCTCCCTCTTGCCCCGCCCCCGGTGCCCTTTAGCTGCTCTCAGCATCCCGAGTGGGATGGGCGGGGCAGCGGTTGCTACCGAGTGAGGCGTAGCATCGTTTGCAGTAGCAACGCAGCCTTTCCGGTGTGACGCCGCCTGGATGTAACCCAGCAGTACGCGCAAAGTGCAAGTGCAAGCTGCTGATGGCGGGGATCCCGCGCGCGGGGGGGGGGGGGGGGGGGCAGCGGCTGTGGGATAGGCGGGGCAGCGGTTGCTACCGAGTGAGGCGTAGCATCGTTTGCAGTAGCAACGCAGCCTTTCCGGTTGCATAGTGTGACACCGCTTGGATGTAACCCAGCAGTACGCGCAAAGTGCAAGTGTTACACGTCCGTGTGCCCCACCCAATGACATTGCGCCCGACCTCACTGACGGCATGTCTCGCTCTCCTTCAGCTCCTGGGCCGTCCGTCGCCTCACCCTGCGCACCCTACCAGCCGCGCGTGCCTTCTCGGAAGCCTCACACACGGCGGCGCGAGTCGCGTCGTGGAACGCGTCCCTGACATGGCGGAACTCCGCCCTCACCGTGGCCGTGGTCGGGCAAAGGACTGCCCGCTGATGGGTCGCCATGCATGGGTACTTGGGGCCGCACAAAGCCGGGGTGCCGTCGCAGCAACACTCCCAGTCCGTCCGTTGGCCGCAGTCCACGCATGACGGGCGTCCGGCCAGGACACGCACATGATAGTGCATGTGGCCGCCTCCCGCCACTGCTCGTAGTGCTCCGGTCAACATGGCGACGAGCAAGTCGGCATGTCCCGCAGGTGGCTGCGGGGCGGGTGGCGCGAGCGCAGCCTCGCTCGCCTCGACAACCCCCTCAGCCCGATCAGTCGCCTCGACCACGGCCTCCTCCGCCTCCTGACGCGGCGCACCAAGCGCATCATCGTCGCCTGGCAGGGCGTCCCCCCCCGCAACGGCGCCGTCGGCGGTGGCCGACGCCGTCGTGGCGGGGTGTTGTGAGGAGGTGGCCCTAGACATAGGTGGGGCCGGCACCGCCATGTGTTGCTCCACATGCGGTGCGGTTCCTGACGCGACAGCTCCGTCGCACCAGTACCGGCGCCGGCACCCCACGCCTGCTGGGATTACCACCAACCGGCATGTTTCCTTTGGGAGGCGGTTCATCCGCGTCGGAGGTGAGCGGCGGTGCCTGTGTGGGTGTGGATACTGCCCGGCCATTAGGGCTCCCGCCGCCTGCCGCTCCGCCGACCCAAGCCGCGGCGTGTGCTGCGCCCCGCATAGTCGCCTCGAATATAATATACATGACGCGGGGACGGGGGGGGGGGGGGGGGGATTCGTGCGTTTCGTATGTCGGCGGAACGGCGTGCGAAGCTGCGGCTGGCGAAGGTGGTGGAAATAAGCGTGGCGGCGTCGGCGGCGTATTACCGTGCGTGCATGCGTGCGCAACCCCGCGGCAGCAAGCGCCGGACTCGGCGTGTGCCGGCGGCAGAGCTGCGAAGCCATGGACACGGTATGGGATGCCAAGTCTGGCTAAGCAACTGCCGAGGCTGGCGGCTTAACCCCCATGTCCGGCGGTTAAGGGACGGAAAGTGCGTAGAAGTTGATCGGCAAAGCGGGCATATAAGCCTGGCTGTGCTAGGTTCCTATTAAGTAATGGCGGTTTGTGCTAAGTAATTCGTAGGGGTGGACCATGCAGCGCAGGTAGGGGGCGGTATAAATGAGGCCGGGCACATATACTGCTCCACGAAACGACACTGTCGCACGTGTAGTTGAATAGACGCCCCCCCCCCCCCCCCCCCCCCCCGCCGGGTCGGCCCGCCGACCCGCCACGGCATGTAATATCTGTCATGCATCGCCGGGGTATGTGTGAGTGGATGCCCCGCCGCCACACACCCCCCCCCCCCCCCCCCCCCCCCATTTACACTTGTGCACTCATTAAGTTTGGGCTGGTTTCGGAGCAGTACATGTACGTATGTATATACATACAATGGAACGTAGGACCTGCGCGGAAAGAGGCGGGGCTGGCGGAGTGCGTTGGGGGTGCGTAGAGTAGCGTGTTGGTGAGATTCGGGGTGCATCGGACGCCGGATGCCCATCCACCCAGCGTAAAAGGCGCGTACGTAATATTCACACTATATATATTCACACGCAAATGTGTGAAAACCGGACATTCCGTGCCGGATGGGTGGGAATACGGCGTCCGATGCAGCCAAAACCCCAGCAACACGCTATTCTATGCACCGCCAATGCACTCCGCCAGCACCGCCTCATTCTCTGTCGATTTCGAAAACGCCTTCACATTATCCACCGCTAATTGCAATTGCCACCGTGTAATGTTGTCACGATGTGCGCACACAACAACACTTACTACCGGTTCCGACGCGGATGGAGGCGAGGCTTGCGGAGTGCGTTGGGGGTGCGTAGAGTAGCGTGCTGCAAATAATTGGGGTGCATCGGACGCCGGATGCCCATCCACCCGGCGTAAAAGACGCGTAATATTCACACTTTATTAACACACAAATGTGTGAAAACCGGACATTCCGTGCCGGATGGGTGGGAATACGGTGTCCGATGCAGCCAAAACCCCAGGGACACGCTATTCTATGCACCGCCAATGCACTCCGCCAGCACCGCCTCATTCTCTGTCGATTTCGAAAACGCCTTCACATTATCCACCGCTAATAATTGCAATTGCCACCGTGTAATGTTGTCACGATGTGCGCACACAACAACACTTACTACCGGTTCCGACGCGGATGGAGGCGAGGCTTGCGGAGTGCGTTGGGCGTGCGTAGAGTAGCGTGCTGCAAATAATTGGGGTGCATCGGACGCCGGATGCCCATCCACCCGGCGTAAAAGACGCGTAATATTCACACTATATTAACACACAAATGTGTAAAAACCGGACATTCCGTGCCGGATGGGTGGGAATACGGCGTCCGATGCAGCCAAAACCCCAGCAACACGCTATTCTATGAACCGCCAATGCACTCCGCCAGCACCGCCTCATTCTCTGTCGATTTCGAAAACGCCTTCACATTATCCACCGCTAATAATTGCAATTGCCACCGTGTAATGTTGTCACGATGTGCGCACACAACAACACTTACTACCGGTTCCGACGCGGATGGAGGCGAGGCTTGCGGAGTGCACTGGCGGTGCACAGACTAGCGGGAGACTAGATCCATTGTCGCTTATTTACAAGCACGGGCGGTGCTGCCAGACCTGATCGTCTACGGCCGATATAATATTCACACTATATTAACATCGGTGCACACCGCCGCACACCGCCGCACACCGCCGCACACCGCCGCACAACGCTGCGCGCGCACATTCGTCGCACACATTATCCCGGATTCACTCGCCGTATCCATTACGCCGTGCTACTTCAACAATAAACATTGCGAAATTACACCGACACAATGCCGCACCGACTAGCTCTTGACAATACGTGCATATAAATAGTAGTGGCGCGCTGCTCCTCGCCTCCGATGTGTCGTTGACTGCTGCGGAAGGCGGTCGTCGACTGGGTGTTTGTTTCTCCACCTCGGCCGCCCCCCCCCCCCCCCCCCCTTCACCGCTCACAACGCCATGGCCGACCTCGCCCCCCCGGGCAAAAGTGGGCGGCGAGCCTTGTTGTCTCGCGTGTCCGCGCTGCCGGCATCGAGGAGGACGAGAAAGACATGAGGAAACCCGTGACAAGGTGGGCGCGCAACAAAACACTCCATCCTCCACATTAGCACGCACCCACTCGTGGCTAACTTGTGCCGCGCGCAGGTTCGTCCGGGAGCGCCGTAAGGCCCACCTCAACGCCAAGGCTTCCACAGTGCCAGCGGCGCAACTCGTGGTGGCCGAGGAGGCCGCATCCTCAGCCGCTTAAAGGCGAAACGATTGTGGCTTGTTGTGGGTGTCTGGGCACAGGGGGCGTCCCGACGCGAAGGTAAGGAAGCTCATGGCGGCGTCGTCGACGGCACAGCCTCCCGGGGTGGTGAAGACACTGAGGGATGACAAGAAGCGGAAGAGGCCAGTGAAGAAACGCCGAGGTAAGAAACTGACGGTCGCGGAGTCGGAGGCGCAGGCGGAGGCGGAGGCGGAGGCGGAGGCGGGGGCGGGGGCGGAGGCGGAGGCGGAGGCAACGAGATCGTCGAAGCGGAGGGTCCCCCGGGCACGCAAGAACAAGAACAAGCAGTAGCCCCCGCCCCCTTACCCCCCTCCCCTCACTCCCCCGGCGGGAGCGGCGGGGGGGGCACTGTGAGATTCAGATGTGACATACAGGTGACGAAGCACTACTACTAGCGACTATTATTTATCCGTGAAGGCTGCTGCTGGTGGCGGCACGTCCATCAAGTTACGTGCGAGTACATCCGGCGTTATTGCCGGCGGGCGATAAATCCTTTTTGTCATCATTCTGGTAGTCGTACCAGCCCGGTGAAGCGTACATGGCACTGACGTACAAGGTACAAGGTTGTCCGTGTAGTACCGGGTAGTACGCGATATATTTATTACGCCGGTACCGGGGATGTAGTACCCGGTACCCGGTACCCGGGCACGAACCCTAGTCGTCCTGTGGATAACTACGACTATTAGTACATGGGAGCGCAAATCGCAGCCGTACGTACTTGGTAACACTGGGGAATTTGTAGTACTAGTACTGCTGATCGGGCCTGCCAGCCGTCCGATCAAAGGTCATGAGATGGGCGGTTTGGCTGCCATGTTTTGCCAAAGATTGCTCACGTTACATAAATATTCGCGAGGGGGAGGGCGGGGGCAGGCAGCGGTTTGCCGAAGAATGATTGAATTACAATATTCGCGACAGCTGCCATCGGGGGATGTGGCCCGGGGGGGGGGGGGGGGGGGGGGGCGGGGGCGGGGGGACCACGCCCGCCCCGCCCCCCCCCGCCCCCCCTCGCCGCCAGCCGCTCCCGCCTGGGGGGGGGGGGGGGGGGGTAAAGGGGGCGGGGGCTACTGCTTGTTCTTGTTCTTGCGTGCCCGGGGGACCCTCCGCTTCGACGATCTCGCTGCCTCCGCCTCCGCCTCCGCCTGCGCCTCCGACTCCGCCTCCGACTCCGCGACCGTCAGTTTCTTACCTCGGCGTTTCTTCACTGGCCTCTTCCGCTTCTTGTCATCCGTCAGTGTCTTCACCACCCCGGGAGGCTGTGCCGTCGACGACGCCGCCATGAGCTTCCTTACCTTGGCGTCGGGACGCCCCCTGTGCCCAGACACCCACAACAAGCCACAATCGTTTCGCCTTTAAGCGGCTGAGGATGCGGCCTCCTCGGCCACCACGAGTTGCGCCGCTGGCACTGTGGAAGCCTTGGCGTTGAGGTGGGCCTTACGGCGCTCCCGGACGAACCTGCGCGCGGCACAAGTTAGCCACGAGTGGGTGCGTGCTAATGCGGAGGATGGAGTGTTTTGTTGCGCGCCCACCTTGTCACGGGTTTCCTCATGTCTTTCTCGTCCTCCTCGATGCCGGCGGCGCGGACACGCGAGACAACAAGGCTCGCCGCCCACTTTTGCCCGGGGGGGCGAGGTCGGCCATGGCGCTGTGAGCGGTGAAGGGGGGGGGGGGGGCGGGGGGGGGGGGGGGGGGGGGGGGGGGCGGCCGAGGTGGAGAAACAAACACCCAGTCGACGACCGCCTTCCGCAGCAGTCAACGACACATCGGAGGCGAGGAGCAGCGCGCCACTACTATTTATATGCACGTATTGTCAAGAGCTAGTCGGTGCGGCATTGTGTCGGTGTAATTTCGCAATGTTTATTGTTGAAGTAGCACGGCGTAATGGATACGGCGAGTGAATCCGGGATAATGTGTGCGACGAATGTGCGCGCGCAGCGTTGTGCGGCGGTGTGCGGCGGTGTGCGGCGGTGTGCGGCGGTGTGCACCGATGTTAATATAGTGTGAATATTATATCGGCCGTAGACGATCAGGTCTGGCAGCACCGCCCGTGCTTGTAAATAAGCGACAATGGGTCTAGTCTCCCGCTAGTCTGTGCACCGCAAGTGCACTCCGCAAGCCTCGCCTCCATCCGCGTCGGAACCGGTAGCGCGCTAGTAAGTGTTGTTGTGTGCGCACATCGTGACAACATTACACGGTGGCAATTGCAATTATTAGCGGTGGATAATGTGAAGGCGTTTTCGAAATCGACAGAGAATGAGGCGGTGCTGGCGGAGTGCATTGGCGGTGCACAGAATAGCGTGTTGCTGGGGTTTTGGCTGCATCGGACGCCGTATTCCCACCCATCCGGCACGGAATGTCCGGTTTTCACACATTTGTGTGTTAATAAAGCAGTGTGAATATTACGCGTCTTTTACGCCGGGTGGATGGGCATCCGGCGTCCGATGCACCCCAATTATTTGCAGCACGCTACTCTACGCACCCCCAACGCACTCCGCAAGCCTCGCCTCCATCCGCGTCGGAACCGGTAGTAAGTGTTGTTGTGTGCGCACATCGTGACAACATTACACGGTGGCAATTGCAATTAGCGGTGGACAATGTGAAGGCGTTTTCGAAATCGACGGAGAATGTGGCGGTGCTGGCGGAGTGCATTGGCGGTGCACAGAATAGCGTGTTGCTGGGGTTTTGGCTGCATCGGACGCCGTATTCCCACCCATCCGGCACGGAATGTCCGGTTTTCACACATTTGTGTGTTAATAAAGTGTGAATATTACGCGTCTTTTACGCCGGGTGGGTGGGCATCCGGCGTCCGATGCACCCCAATTATTTGCAGCACGCTACTCTACGCACCCCCAACGCACTCCGCAAGCCTCGCCTCCATCCGCGTCGGAACCGGTAGTAAGTGTTGTTGTGTGCGCACATCGTGACAACATTACACGGTGGCAATTGCAATTAGCGGTGGGTAATGTGAAGGCGTTTTCGAAATCGACAGAGAATGAGGCGGTGCTGGCGGAGTGCATTGGCGGTGCACAGAATAGCGTGTTGCTGGGGTTTTGGCTGCATCGGACGCCGTATTCCCACCCATCCGGCACGGAATGTCCGGTTTTCACACATTTGCGTGTGAATATATATAGTGTGAATATTACGTAGGCGTCTTTTACGCTGGGTGGATGGGCATCTGGCGTCCGATGCACCCCGAATCTCACCAACACGCTACTCTACGCACCCCCAACGCATTCCGCCAGCCCCCCCTCTTTCCGCGCAGGTCCTACGTTCCATTGTATGTATATACATACGTACATGTATTGCTCCGAAACCAGCCCAAACTTTATGAGTGCACAAGTGTAAATGGGGGGGGGGGGGGGGGGTGGGGGGGGGATGTGGCGGCGGGGCATCCACTCACACATACCCCGGCGATGCATGACAGATATTACATGCCGTGGCGGGTCGGCGGGCCGACCCGGCGGGCCGACCCGGCGGGGGGGGGGGGGGGGGGGGCGTCTATTCAACACGTGCGACAGTGTCGTTTCGTGGAGCAGTATATGTGCCCGGCCTCATTTATACCGCCTCCCTACCTGCGCTGCATGGTCTACCCCTAAGAATTACTTAGCACAAACCGCCATTACTTAATAGGAACCTAGCACAGCCATGCTTATATGCCCGCTTTCCCGATCAACTTCTACGCACTTTCCGTCCCTCAACCGCCGGACATGGGGGTTAAGCCGCCAGCCTCGGCAGTTGCTTAGCCAGACTTGGCATCCCGTACCGTGTCCATGGCTTCGCAGCTCTGCCGCCGGCACACGCCGAGTCCGGCGCTTGCTGCCGCGGGGTTGCGCACGCATGCACGCACGGTAATACGCCGCCGACGCCGCCACGCTTATTTCCACCACCTTCGCCAGCCGCAGCTTCGCACGCCGTTCCGCCGACATACGAAACGCACGAATCCCCCCCCCCCCCCCCCCCCCCGTCCCCGCGTCATGTATATTATATTCGAGGCGACTATGCGGGGCGCAGCACACGCCGCGGCTTGGGTCGGCGGAGCGGCAGGCGGCGGGAGCCCTAATGGCCGGGCAGTATCCACACCCACACAGGCACCGCCGCTCACCTCCGACGCGGATGAACCGCCTCCCAAAGGAAACATGCCGGTTGGCGGTAAGCCCAGCAGGCGTGCGTGGGGTGCCGGCGCCGGTACTGGTGCGACGGAGCTGTCGCGTCAGGAACCGCACCGCATGTGGAGCAACACATGGCGGTGCCGGCCCCACCTATGTCTAGGGCCACCTCCTCACAACACCCCGCCACGACGGCGTCGGCCACCGCCGACGGCGCCGTTGCGGGGGGGGACGCCCTGCCAGGCGACGATGAGGCGCCTGGTGCGCCGCGTCAGGAGGCGGAGGAGGCCGTGGTCGAGGCGACTGATCGGGCTGAGGGGGTTGTCGAGGCGAGCGAGGCTGCGCTCGCGCCACCCGCCCCGCAGCCACCTGCGGGACATGCCGACTTGCTCGTCGCCATGTTGACCGGAGCACTACGAGCAGTGGCGGGAGGCGGCCACATGCACTATCATGTGCGTGTCCTGGCCGGACGCCCGTCATGCGTGGACTGCGGCCAACGGACGGAATGGGAGTGTTGTTGCGACGGCACCCCGGCTTTGTGCGGCCCCAAGTACCCATGCATGGCGACCCATCAGCGGGCAGTCCCCTGCCCGACCACGGCCACGGTGAGGGCGGAGTTCCGCCATGTCAGGGACGCGTTCCACGACGCGACTCGCGCCGCCGTGTGTGAGGCTTCCGAGAAGGCACGCGCGGCTGGTAGGGTGCGCAGGGTGAGGCGGCGGACGGCCCAGGAGCTGAAGGAGAGCGAGACATGCCGTCAGTGAGGTCGGGCGCAATGTCATTGGGTGGGGCACACGGACGTGTAACACTTGCACTTTGCGCGTACTGCTGGGTTACATCCAGGCTGCGTCACACTATGCAACCGGAAAGGCTGCGTTGCTACTGCAAACAATGCGACGCCTCACTCTGTAGCAACCGCTGCCGCGCCTATCCCACAGCCGCTGCCCCCCCCCCCCCCCCCCCCCCCGCGCGGGATCCCCGCCATCAGCAGCTTGCACTTGCACTTTGCGCGTACTGCTGGGTTACATCCAGGCGGCGTCACACCGGAAAGGCTGCGTTGCTACTGCAAACGATGCTACGCCTCACTCGGTAGCAACCGCTGCCCCGCCCATCCCACTCGGGATGCTGAGAGCAGCTAAAGGGCACCGGGGGCGGGGCAAGAGGGAGCAGGGCCAATGATTGTGGAAGAGCGGGGACCCGCTTGCATGCCATCGTATTATATCTTGCACAATATCTGTTGCTGTACTCATATCTCACATCACTAGCTTAGCTATAGTGATCCCCCCCCCCCCCCCCCCCGCACCGCGTACGCACAAGCCTGGGTATACGCATCAACTGCCCGCCGGGATGAGAAACTGGTATTGGTAGTGTGTCTGTGGGGTGGAGGGGGGGGGGCAAAAGAGCTGCCAATTGCTGCCAAGCTGGTGCGTTACATTGGGGCAGGCGCTGGGCAGACAATTGGGGCTCGCTTCAGAGCATTGTCTAGTGCCTATGCGGCTGCGCCGCCTCCGCCGCATGCAGACTCTGCGGGCTCACCAGCACCGCCACCTCAGTCATGCGGCCCTGCATCCCGCAGCCCGCCGCCGTCAGCCAGATCAGAGGTATCCAGAAGCCAGTGCTGGGGTTGTTGCGGCATGACCGCATAGTTTTCAGCGGCTGCCGTCCACAGCTTGTAATGCATCCCTTTCAGCCGATTCCGCTGTATGCGCTGTCTTGGCGCCGCGCTGCCCCGGCCGCCGCTGTCTTGGCGCCGCGCTGCCCCGGCCGCCGCTGTCTTGGCGCCGCGCTGCCCCGGCCGCCGCTGTCTTGGCGCCGCGCTGCCCCGGCCTCCGCTGTCTTGGCGCCGCGCTGCCCCGGCCGCCGCTGTCTTGGCGCCGCGCTGCCCCGGCCGCCGCTGTCTTGGCGCCGCGCTGCCCCGGCCGCCGCTGTCTTGGCGCCGCGCTGCCCCGGCCGCCGCTGTCTTGGCGCCGCGCTGCCCCGGCCGCCGCTGTCTTGGCGCCGCGCTGCCCCGGCCGCCGCTGTCTTGGCGCCGCGCTGCCCCGGCCGCCGCTGTCTTGGCGCCGCGCTGCCCCGGCCGCCGCTGTCTTGGCGCCGCGCTGCCCCGGCCGCCGCTGTCTTGGCGCCGCGCTGCCCCGGCCGCCGCTGTCTTGGCGCCGCGCTGCCCCGGCCGCCGCGCCTTGGCGCCGCGCTGCCCCGGCCGCCGCGCCTTGGCGCCGCGCTGCCCCGGCCGCCGCGCCTTGGCGCCGCGCTGCCCCGGCCGCCGCGCCTTGGCGCCGCGCTGCCCCGGCCGCCGCGCCTTGGCGCCGCGCTGCCCCGGCCGCCGCGCCTTGGCGCCGCGCTGCCCCGGCCGCCGCGCCTTGGCGCCGCGCTGCCCCGGCCGCCGCGCCTTGGCGCCGCGCTGCCCCGGCCGCCGCGCCTTGGCGCCGCACTGCCCCGGCCGCCGCGCCTTGGCGCCGCGCTGGGTATCGAGTCCTCCCCTCCCTAGTGAGCGCGTCCACCTGCGCCTTGCGCTCGGGGCCGTCCTCCTCCGTCACCACATTCTGCAACCCCCACCGCGTGACGAACCACGCAGCTCCTTGCAGGCGCTTGTACATGTGCCCAAGCACCGCCTAGGGACGCGAAGCTCCTTCTCGGTCATGATCGCCTTCACCCGGGCCTCCTCGAGCAGCGGACCGGCGTTAAGAATGGAAAACGTTTCCATGTGGTGCAAGCAGTCCTCCATGACCCAGCCGGACTGCACCGTCACCTTGCCTGACCCTGCAGTCATGGAGGGGAATGCCGTCACGCCCACGCCCACGCCCACGCCCACGCCCGGGGGGGGGGGGGGGGTTACCTTTCGATTCTTGGACACTGCAAACGAAGGGCGCAACCCGCGTTCAAAGTTGCTGGGTATCGGGACTAAAGCCTGGCGCCGGTCTTCCTGCTTCATAGCTCGGAATCCAATGTGGCCCTGCACGGTGACAAATTTCCTCCAGAAGTCCCTTCCCAAGCCAAAAAAAAACAGGTGGAACGGCGCGAGGGGGAAGAGGTTGATCATGTTGACATAGCCCAGGACCACATGCACATGGCACACGCCATGGCAGCCAGTGTTCTGCTTGGCCTCCGCCAGCCGGGTTGTGTTGAACGCACGCCGGGCAAGGTGCGTGATTCACTGGACAAGTCATCGCCTTGATGGACGGTTACCAAGCGAGCCTCCCCGTCCGCATCCACAGTGGGGTGCTCCTGGGCAGCCGCCATAGCCTCCACAACCTGCCACGCCGACCGGGTGGGTGCGTGTGATTCCATACAACCGCAGTTGAGTGGTGCCACCAGCACGCAGGCCGGGCCCACTCACCTCTGAACGCAGAAGGTCCACAATGTCACCGTCCTCGAAAACAGCGCGCCACTGGGTCGCCCCGCCGTAGTCCTCCAACACCCACTCGGTAACGACGCCGGTTATCACGCCGTAGTGCCATACTCCCCGGAACTTCTTGGCGATGACCTTCATGTAGAAGTCGCCGGGATCGCCTTTCCATATCACGCCCTCATCGCGGGTTCGACGCCCGCCGGCGGCCACGCAGGCGCGTCGATGTCCATACCGTCTTCGCCAACGGGGTCCTCCCCCACGCCCATCACATCGTCCACCTTCGAGCCGCCGTCGTCCGAGACCGGCGCCGGCGGGCCGTTTCCGACGGCTGCAGCTACTCCTGCTGCCGCGCTTGTTGCTGCTGTTGTTGTTGCTGCTGCTGCCGCCCCTGCTGCTGCTGGTTGTGATAAGGCGGCCTTGCGGCGCAACTTAGCCGCACGCTTCAACGAGTGGCTACAGTTCGGGTATTTCCGGAAGTGCCGCTCTCGCGCCGTCCTTTCACTACTACCCGTCACGATGCCGTGGCAGTGCTTGCATGTGTACACGCCATCCTTCGACACACTCGCTATCCATCCCTTTGCCGGCATGCCTGCTGCCGCGCGCGGGGGGCGGGGGGGGGGGGGGGTTGAGAGTTGGGGTGGATGTAACCCACCACCGGCAGGCAACACAGATGCGAGTGCGCGGCTGTCCGCGCTTGATTCAACGGTGAGCGGCGGTGACCGTGAGGCGACCCCGTACTTCATGCGCGTGCTGGGGCGTTACACAATCATCAGCAGTTAGGGCGGCTGCATTAAAACGCGCACCTACGAACACCACCTACCGCCTACCACCTACCGTACCACCTACATCCGCCCACACCTCCGCCCGTCGTGCCGCACATCGCGGCACACCGCGGGGTCAGCGGTCAGCGATGTGCGGTCAGCGATGTGCGGCGATGTGCAATGAGTGCGTACATCCGCCTGTACTTAGCCCGGGTGCTCCGCGTCGGCGGGCGACACGCGAGCCCGCGTGCGCATATCAATTTGATGAAATTATGGAAACGAGAAATTCATATAGTACTTTACAGGTCGCGCGCGATAGTCGTCGCTACTGGGTATGAAATCCACGTCCCTCGTCCGTCCCGTATCGTCCCCGTATGTCGTCGTTCGTCACCAGTAGGGCACATTTACGTCACATCTGAATCTCACAGTGGGGGGGGGGGGGGGGGGGGGGGGCGCGGGGGCGGCGGGGGGACCACGCCCGCCCGCCCCCCCACCCCCCCCGCCGGGCCACATTCCCCGATGGCAGCTGTCGCGAATATTGTAATTCAATCATTCTTCGGCAAACCGCTGCCTGCCCCCGCCCTCCCCCTCGCGAATATTTATGTAACGTGAGCACTCTTTGGCAAAACATGGCAGCCAAACCGCCCATCTGATGACCTTTGATCGGACGGCTGGCAGGCCCGTTCAGCAGTACTAGCTATAATGTACACAAAATTCCCCACTTTGTCCAAAAAGTACGGCTGAGATTTGCGCTCCCATGTACTAATAGTCGTAGTTATCCACAGGACCACTCTCCATCGTGCCCGGGTACCGGGTACCGGGTACTAGATACCCGGTACCGGCGTAATAAATATATCGCGTACTACCCGGTACTACACGGACAACCTTGTACCTTGTACGTCAGTGCCATCTACGCTTCACCGGGCTGGTACGACTACCAGAATGATGACAAAAAGGATTTATCGCCCGCCGGCAATAACGCCGGATGTACTCGCACGTAACTTGATGGACGTGCCGCCACCAGCAGCAGCCTTCACGGATAAATAATAGTCGCTAGTAGTAGTGCTTCGTCACCTGTATGTCACATCTGAATCTCACAGTGCAGCGAGCCAAGCATGCGATACCACGCACTGTGCGGTGCACCCCCTTGCTCACCTCACCCACTGTGCCGAAGACCATGCCCGTGTACTCCGACATATCCAGGATGTGTCGAAGAGGACGCTTCTGTCCGGGCTCCGTGTTGTGCCACGCCGCATCCCGCGCAGCCAACCCCCGTTGTATGTCGCCCAACAGGGAGCGCTCAAACCGATCCACAGCCGTGGATGGCCCGGGGCACTGCAGTGTACTTGACCCCGTACCGCATAGTCTTGAACTCCAGCGGCGTGGACTTCAAGCTCCGGGGATCATAACTCCCGGTCACGACGTTGAACGCCGGAAGGGAGAGCTCTGCGTCCGGCACTAGGTCCTTGAACGAGTTCATCCCTGGGTACGGTGTTGCCGAGAGGCACTGCCTGCTAGAACAAGTCATCCACCTCCCGCCGTACCGCGATACCTAGGTCGTGAACACAGTGATCGCGGAAGGCATCTGCGATAGCGTCGTGATGTACACGCCAGTGAGCGTCTCCAGGCGCCGGGAGGTTCATGAGCGCGTCGCCGTATAGGTCAACAGTGACGGAGCTGTGCTCTGTCGAGGGCAAAATGATCTGGCTCCCAACCACCGGGGCCAGGCACGGGCTAGGCAAAAGGAAGTACCCGGCAGCGACCTCCCGCAGCTCATGCGGAGTCATGGCTGTCCGCGCGGTGGGGATGGCCACTGTCCACATGCATGACGCCGCGTCGAGCTGGTTGAACAAGATCCGTTCCCTACATGTGGCAGGGAGAGCGCGCACCTCATTTCGAAGCCGAGAGTTGTTGGCCTGGTCTAGAAATGCCGTCAGCTCCTTTTGCGAGCCCGACGCAGCCTCCACTTCCCGCTCCATCTTGCGCGCATCTGCGTCGCCGAGATGGCCAGCAATAGCCGCTTGGAGGCGGCCCCACGTCTCGCGCATCTCCGCGGCGTAGCTGTCCGACCCATGAGCATCGTTGAGGGAGTGGTCATACTGGCGGGCGGAAGAAGTTGCGTTGAAGCTGCCTCGGCCAAGTACGGACCCGAGCTGTGGGTCGAAGAAACCAGGGGTGGGGGTGTTGGTGCCGGAGTTCCTGGTAGTCGGCTACCTGTCGACTAGTACCTGTTGATTTTTTGGTACTGCTACCTTCAGCGTGCTTTTAGGTGGATTTGTTGTGTTTGTAATTCACACCAGTACAGGTAGTCGCTACCGGCGGTAAGGATTAAGGATTACCAGGACGCTGCATCGCAAAGGGTTTCACTGGTGCCAGTCCTGTCCCCGGGCGGGGCGGGGGAAAAAAGTACGGATTACCATGATTATTAATAGTAGTAGCGACTACTATATTATTCTTCACATTATTATTCTTCACATAGCGCTATTAATAATAGTATAGCGACTATTCTGCGCTAATACAGGTACTGTACTGACGATGACTCGGTCAATCAGCTTATGACTGGCGTATACAGGTAGTTGCTGACTGGGCGGCTGTCATCAGCCTGCCAAACTGGCGGGCGGCCTGTGTCGTTCACTACAGGACTACGGGTACAGGTACCAGGTAGCGAAATATATCCGAATCTGGCCACCGCCCGCGCTGCTGTTTGGCGAAGGGACCTGCTGCTGAAGGCGGACGCTGATCATATATGGAGAGTCGCTACCGGCCGGACTGCGGCCCTGCACCACTCACGATGACAGCAATTGCCTTCGCCCGACTCTTCCCCGTGTAACCAAACCCATCACAGCAATTCACCTGCCCCCGGCCCTCACACACCCCGCATAACCTCTCACGCCTTTTGCACTCTCCGCGAGGCCAGGATCTCGTTGAACAACCTTCGGGTGGCATCTGCCTCTGGTCGCCCTGCAAGTGCCGCCCCTGCGGCCCTGCGCGGTGAGGGCATTGCCGCCTGTCTGCACGGGGATCGGCTGCGCGCGACCGCTGCCGTCCGCCAGCCACCCGCCACCCGCCACCCCGGGCGCCCCGCGGCGCGGCGCTTCCTCCGCCCCGCTCTGCACGTGGTCCGCACGTGGCACCCGCCTGGACGAGCAGCGGGACGGCGCGATGGTGGAAGTGCGCGACAAGACGCTCATTCGCTCGGTGGTCCGCCGGGTCCACCCCGACCTCTTTGCATCCGACCCTTACGAGTGCGCCACCAACTCGGAGTCACTGAAGGTGCGCGGCACGGCGCCAGCGCCAGCGCCACTATATGCCCGAGCATTCCCCGCTCACGCATCTCGGCACACCGCCAACCGGCCAGCGCCGCACCCGGCTCAGGCTGCCGTCGGCCAACTGCTCGCCATCTCGAGCAGCGCCGGGCCGCCATACCGTCGGACCTCCTCAATATCCTCCTACCCCCTCTCCTCTACCCTCGGGGACCTTCCCCTTCCCCCCAGCTTCCCGCACCTTTCTGACAGATGTCTGTGGACTCCTAACCTTTGCACTCCTAACCTTGAGCTGTTTCAAGGGGAGAGTGTGCAAAGGGGTGCTTACGCTGACAACGGTAAGACTGGCAATCTTTGCTGTGAGGTGACATCCCCCCCCCCCCCCCCCCCCCCCGCCTTCCCCTCTCCCCCACCCGGCCCCGGGGGCAGGCTCTTAATGGCTATGTGGACGCGCTTACGCGGCGCATGCTTACGTCCATGGACTCGCGCACGCTTGTTTTCTACGTGCGGGAGGGGGAGAAGATGCAGAAGGCAAGACCCCATCCCTGACCCTCTTGCTGCTGCCATGGGCGTGCTTCAAGCTGCTCACCCTGCCGCTTTGACCCACCGAACCACCGCAGATCAGTGCGGAGCTTCCCGCCAACGGCTCGCTGGGACCACTCTTTTACGCCTTTGGGCTCATCTCTAAGGAGGACCTGCTCAGCGGACAGGGCTCCTACAGCTCGCAGGACGATGACACCAACTTCCTGGAGTGGCTGCAAGAAACTGTGCAGGACGCGGTGAGCCGCTGCCTGCTGCCTCAATCAACCTGCAACACCGCACCACATGCTACCCACCCACTGCATGGACCCCTTTTCATAGTTTCCAGCCCATTACATACGGTATGCAACCCTTGGCCTGTGCCTGGGCTGTTTCTCTGCTTTTGCAGGACTATTGACTAGTTCACCCCTCCCCTGCAGGTGCGCACCTCAGACTACCACGACTCCCTGAAGGAGCGGATTCGCGAGCTCACGACCTCGCTGGAGTCCAAGTTTGCGCTGGGATCCGTGCAGGTGCCCTCCCCCTCTCCCCCCGCCCCCCTCCCTCTTGTCTGATCCTGCAGGCAGAGCAGGGCGCAGGCAGAGCTAGGCCAGGTGGTGGCAGGCGGGACCTTGTGTGCTTGAGGTCAAGCCATCGCGGTGTCCTGATGGCTGCTGCTGGGTGGATCTGCAGTTCAGCGGCGGGCACGCGATGGGCAGCATGGACCAGCTGCGGCAGATTGAATCCATCAAGGTGCGGGCCGGCATTCCATCACGTTGGCAGATGATAGAGCCTGCCATGCTATGGCCGCGATTTTACCCCCCCCCCCCCCCCCCCCCCCCGCCTTTCCGCCCCCCCCCCCCTCTGGCCCACTCACAACCCGCCTCACAACTGTTCATCCTCCTCGCACCCGTGCAGGTTCTAGATGCAGCACTTACCATGTTTGAGACAGAGCGCGGCAACCCGCAGAGCAGCCTGTTGTCAGGCCTCAAGTGAGGCCCGTCTTGCCTCCATCCATGATTGCCTGCCCTTTGCGCAACTCCTTCAGCCCTTCCCATGTGCCCCGAGTCTTGTGATGCACACTGACAGCGCTGCCCCCGCCCCCGCGCCTGCCCCGCCCCCATCGCTCCAGCATCATGCTGTACCACCCTGACATTGCGCCCATGGAGACGTTTTCGTACATGTCCGCAAGCATTGACAAGATGCGCAGTCACATCAGCAAGGACGGCATGCTGCACCTGCTCGCAGACCGCGCCATCATTCGGTCAGCCATAAAGTCGCTGGACATCAGCCGCGCGCAGCTGCTGACCCGGCTCACACGCTTCTGGCTGCAGCGGGTGCAGAAGCTTACGCCGGCCGTGACCGACCTGCTGCGGGTGGAGAGTGTTTGGTGCGTGCTTGCATATCTCCTCCCACCCCTGCTGGGCCCTTGTGGTTTTGCCTGACTGCAGGGGTGTGCAGTTGAGGAGGGTCGGAGCGCAGCTCACTGGCGGTGTGTTCCTACAGGGCGGATACGCGCACGGAGACAGGTAGCCAGAAGTTTGTGCTGTGGGCAGGCGCGCTGTTGGAGCACCGGCACGATTTCGAGGCGGTGCTGCCCCCCGGGCGCGAGTTCTCCTTTAGCATCCTGGTGCACTGCGACCCCAGCGGCCCCATGGTCGACTTCCTGGCCAGCAGCTGCGTGCTGCAGGTTCGCGCCGACTCGCCGCCAAACATCCTGCTGGACTACCTGCGCAGTGAGGCGGCCAAGCTGGCGGACGAGGCGGCTGCCTCGGTGACCAACACGCGCGAAATGGAGGACGAATTGCTGGCGGAAGTGCGCAATGCCTTCAACGCCAAGCACGTCATCCGTGTCTGCTCCATGCTGCAGCAAGAAAAGGTGCGCCAGGAAGGCCTTCCCGATTCTGAGATAGGGAATTATAGGGATGGGAAGGTCCAGCCGCACTGGAACAAACAGAAACCCCCCTCTTTGGGGAGGGGGGGGGATACTATGTTCTGAGGGCTGCTTGCAGCTGTACATGGACTCTTTCAGACCTTCTGAGGGCATTTCAGACTAGCAACCAGACCAATGCGCACGGATTGGCCTGGCAGCAAGATCGAGCTTCGCCCATCTGGGAATTTGGGACAGGCGTATTGTTCCGAAGCTGTCCAGATGGGAAGACTCGGTCTTGCCACGGAACCGGTTGATGCCATGCGCCGGGGCGCTAGTCTGCAGTGCCCCCAGGACGCCCAGAAACTCGAGTTTGCAGATGTGTTGGGAACTCTAGCGTGAAGTACAACTGTGCGCTTTCACTGCCACTTCACATCATTGAGTCTCACTCTCACCTGTTATTGTTTTCTCATTCTAACGAGTACTCTGTACATGCTACGGATAACAACCGATATCCTTTGGACAGTACGGGTGCACGAGCTATGGGGCAGTCTTACGTACTGCTTTCTGGATTGTTGCAAGAGCAGCAGTGGCGGCCACGCGGCCTGACTGCCGTGCACCCGACACACAGGTGCTGGACGGCGCTCGTAGGCTGCTGGCCAACGCTGAGAGCATCAAGCAGGCGGTGGACCTGACCGGCGCCAGCATCGCGCTGGATGACTGCTACGAGCTCTGGGACAGCGGCTTCATCTCCATCCCGTATGACTTCTCCACAAGCGACCTCACGCCGCAGCTGCGCCGCATGCTCAACAGCGGCGAGCCGGAGCCCGCAGCGGTGATTGACAGCGTGCCGGAGGTGGACGCAGAGGTAGAAACTAAGGATGAGGCGGAGATGGAGACAGAGGCACAGGCGCATGCGGAGGCTGATGTGCCAGAGCCTGAGCCAGCATCTGCGGCCGTCAATGGCAGCGCAAATGGGCACAGCGGCCACGGCAATGGCGCCAGTCATGATAGTGACGATGAGGCGGCTGGCGGCAGCAACGCAGACCAAGCCGAGGACGCCGAGGCAGTGCCCTCGGCGCGGCGCAGCGCGGAGACCGGCGCGCCCATGGCACTGCCCCCCAGCCAGCACCAGGGTTTTGGACAGCCCGCACGGCCGCCTGTGTGGCAGCCCCGCCAGCCAGCGGCCATCCTTCGCCGGCCCCGCCGGCCTGCTGTGCTGCGCAGCAGACCCCTTGCTGCTGCTGCCATGCGAGCTGCGCCCAGCAGCGTGCGGCTGCTGTGGTGAGGCGTGCCTCCTTCACCTGCAGAGGCCCCCAGGCCCGTCACTTTTATAGGATCTCATTCCCGGAGCCTCTACGGGCTTCTGCCCCCTAGTCTGCCGCGCTGCCCACATCCGGCTGCCCGCCCCGCAAGCCCCATCACACCGAAGCAACCAGCAACATAAGACAACGGCGCTCCCTCCGGCAGGGCTCCCTGTCTTTTCACCTTCGCCATCCGATGGCGCCACATGCTTGCTGTGAACGGGTAGTAGGCAGCGGACTGCAGCGGCGCTGAGGGTGCCGGAAGATGTAACATAAGACTTATGTATGCCATCAATATTGGGAGAGTGCCGCGATCCCGCCGCGCCGCAGTGCATGGAGCGCTGCTGCGTCCTTGTCGGGGGTGTGGGGCTGTCAGGGCCCTTCACTACTTGGTCCAGGGCAGTGTCCGTCTCAGTGCTCATGCTCATGTTACGCTTGCGTGTCTCCTTGTATGCATTAGCAACATTGTAGTGCGGCAGGTGAGAAGTGCTGTGAAGTCATGAATTTGATGTCGGTCTGCGATGATGTTAATCGCGTTACTATTTGCTCGGTACCAGTACAGGTAATATATATTTACATGAGCTAGCAGTACAGGTATATTGTCACGATATTATACGCTTTTTCCTCCCCCAGTACTTTGCGTGCATTCTCCGGACGCTCTCCCTGTAACCAAAAAGTTCATATTATACGTAGGTAGCGTCGTGCAAGAAGTTGCCTCATTTTATATCAGCTAGCAGCAGAAGTCTACGGCGACTATATCGCTGAGTGTGCGCGAATCCACGGCGTGCGGTCGTAATAATTTCTGGCAACATGCTGGCGCATTCGGTTCTCGCGCGCACTGCTGGCGGCGGCGCGGCGCCGCCCAGACGACGACGGGGGCGCCGACGGAAGCGACGGCAGCTCCAACGGCGGTATAGGTACCGGTGTGTGCGAGGTGGGCGTGAACACCGTCGCAGCAAACATCTCTTAGCCTTGCCGTGATCACGCCTCGCTCGAACCGGAGCCAAAGCAGGACACTGCGCTCCGCGTACCCTCCCTGGCCAGTGGCAGGCAAGCCGGCGCTGGTGGCAATTCCTTCCAGCAGTTTTCCAGGTACTGTATGGCGGCGACGCCGCCATTTACCGCCGCCAGTCCGCCGCTCCCCACGCCGGCGGGGTGCCCTGCGACAAAACGCCCTCCACTCAATGCCGCCCCCTTTGACCCCCTTCCCCCCCCCCACACCACCACCAAACTGCCTGACCGCGACAGGTCACGAAACTTAATTCGCCTCGGCGAGCGTCCCCGCCTTCTCCCCTGGTTCCCTCTACTCATATATATGTGTAGCCCGCCCACCGTTATATTCCCTGGCTATCCCCAGGAAACGCAGTACCCCAGGGACATTCATTTTATCATATGTTCAGTTGCAGCAGACCTCGATCATGGGGTTGTCCTATTCCAGGGGGACGGGGGTTCATAGGATGTTGAGCGTGCTCTCTGTTGGTTTATGTGGCAATCTGCCTGCTCCGAACTACATCCCAAGATGGGCCGTCTCGCACCGCCCAGCCTTGCCAATTCCTATGATGATTAGGGATATAGCTCAGCAAGGCATGGAACCAATCGTCCCACCTCTATCGTTCCCAGCTCTAGTAGCAGCGCCCCTGAGTCTTCCCTCTGGCCCTCTGTGCCCAGGGAGCGGCAATGGGCTCGGAGCGCGGCGCCAAGTCCCGCAAGCGCTGCGCCGCCGAGGCCGCGCTGGAGCTGCGCTATGGCGGCTCCAGTGCGGCGGCGGAGGGCGGCCAGCGAGGGCGGGGCCGGCTAGGTGTGCGGCTGTCCGCGGCACGGGTTGGGGGCACCGACGCGCAGCCGGCGGTGGCGGTGGCCGCGTGCGGCTGCGGCGCGGAGGGGGGCTGCCCCTGGGCGGGCTGCCCGCTCGCAGTGCCGCACCTTAACCTGCACGAAGTGGAGTCCGAGGGCCGAAGGGCGCAGGGGGGCGCGGGCGGCGCCCCGGGCGACAGCAAGCGCACCTTCTTCCCGGGCCTGCAGGCGCACGCGCTGCTGGCGGAGACGGAAGCGGAGGCGGACGCCGCGCTGGCGGAGCTGCGCTCCAGCATGGCCGACGGCGTGGTGGCGATCGACCTGGAGTGGCGCCCCGACCTGACGCCCTCGTGCCGCTCCCCTGTGGCGCTCATCCAGCTGGCCTCGTCGTCGCTGTGCGTGCTGCTGCGCACCTGCCGCATGGGGAACCAGCTGCCGCCCAGCCTGCGCGCCTTTCTGCAGTAAGCCCCCCCCCCCTCCCCCCCCTCCCCCCCCACACACCAGGACTACCTGCACCGGCCCCACCGGACGGCAGACATACGCCCAACTTCCTCTCCCCTCAGCCACCACGTGTCCCTCCTACCCCCTTACCACTACCCCCCCCCCCCCCCTACTCCCATTGGCCCTCCTTTGATATGGATGGGGTCCAGCAGGCTAGAACAGGTAGCCTCGCTGTACGGTGCCGCGCACAGCTCAACGCTCGGTGTTGCATGCCCGTGTTGCCACCAACAACTGTAGTTGTTATGGTTGCCCCAATAGATCCCCACCAGCCCAGCAGTTGCGGCCCAGAAGTGGCGCGGATGTTTTAGCCCATCGTTGCTCCCTAGCCTAGAGGAACTGTGTCGCAGCTCCAATGGCGATGTCTGCACCGGACCATCGTCTCGCCTCACCCACTTTATGTGAGCAGAAGACTCATTGACAAGTCCTGTGGACCCACACTGGTTGGCCTCAGCCTCCCCGCCTGACACACTGCCACCTGTTGCATTGCCCCCCCCCCCCCCCTCCGCCCGCCCCTCAAGGGACAGCAGCATCACGTTTGTGGGCTTTGCCTGGGACAGCGCGGACGGCAAAAAGATGGCGCAGACATTCAAGTGGAGCCGCGCCGACTTTGGGTGCCTCCTCGATCTGCAGGTCATTGCTACGCGGCTGGGCTACCACGGCTGCGGTCTCGCGGCGCTCACAAAGCAGGTCATGGGCTTCGAGATGGCCAAGGACCCGCTGGTGCCCCCCCCCCCTTCCCCCCACCCTCCACCACCTCCCCACCTCCCCGCCCCGCCCAATTGGAAGTGCATTCGCTTTACAGCTTGCGGATGATTCAGCAGACACTTGCGTCACTTTCGGACTTCAAAGGAGGGGCAAGCTGTTTGCGACCGAGCTTGAGTGCCATGTGCCCAGTCAGTAATCCTGTGCCCCCCCCCCCCCCCTCCCCTTTCCCCTACCCCCCCCCCCCCCCCCCCGGGGCAGGTGTCCATGTCCAACTGGCAGGCCAAGCAGCTGAGCCCGCAGCAAGTGTACTACGCCGCACTGGACGCGCTGATGACGGGCCACCTCTTCCGCGGCCTGGGCCTGTGGCACTCCTCCCCCTCCGCCTGCTCGGCGTGCGGCACCGCTCTGGGGCAGTTCCTGCCCTGCGAGCTGCGCTGCCACATGCCGAACTGCCGCCGGTCGTTTTTGCAGCTGGACGCGTTGATGCACCACAGCCAAGCCAAGCGGCATCCTGTGGCGGTGCAGCGCTGTGGTGAATGCCGCCGCTGGCAGGAGCGCTCCGGTGCTCGGGCCCAGCGGGGTGGCGGAGACGCCGTGAGCCCAACGGCAGCAGCGAGCGAGACCGGGCCCGGCACTCCCCACCCTCGGCAGGCCGTGCAGCAGGCGGCGCTGTGTGCGCAGGTTGCCCCCCCTCCTGCCCGGGAGAGTGGCCCCCTGGCATGTTAGACCTGCCGGGATGACGCAACATTGCATGTAATGAGTGTGTGGAGGGCGCAGTGTACCCCTCTGAGTTAGCAAAGTCTAGACTACTAGTCTAAACCCTAAACTAGTTAGCAAAGTCCCAAAATGGGATGGATTCTTGTGCAGCAGGCGATGCAATATAAGACGCACACTGCGAAACAGTATTATCAACAATGCTCCGCGTAATTGTCAACACAAGAATGAGGATGTGCTTTTTGCATGGATTAGGCTCTTTCTTTCACTCGTCAAACGAGTGAGAGAAAAGTGTCGCTGCACATATATCGTTCTTACCATCATTGGGCGCTTCCAGAGTGGTCACATCCATGCTGCTGACACAGGGCTGACAATGCCGCGCCCAACCCGGGCCGGAATGTCACCTGGTACCGCGGATGCGCTCTGACCCAACAGCAAATACTAACAACATGTATATCTTCTTATGACCAAGACAGTGCATGCCTGAACTTGCAGGCAATACCATTCAGTGCCTGCTGAGTGGTCAGACTGATGCTGACACCTAGTCGGCATATGGGCGTCAAGCGACGGCATATCACCTTAGCTGCATGTGCAAACCCGTATAGCAGGAAATATTGAAAACATATGGATGTTCAAATGACCAACAACGCTGTAAACTGCCCAGGAAACTGCATATATACTTTAGTATTATCAATACCATTCATAATTGCTGAGTGGTTGCACTGATGCTGACACCTCGCCATGTCAACATGGGCGTCAAGCCCTGGCATGTCGAACCGTACCCGCGTAGTATGGGAGCAAATATTCACAATATATGGGTGCTGTACAACGGCCATGAAACGCTGCATGCTGCCCGCTTAGACCTAATTATCAATACCACTCAGCGCTTGCTGAGTGGTCAAGCTGGTACTGACACCTCGCCGTCATATGAGCGTCAAACCCTGGCATGTTAGCTAGACTGCCTGTGTGAACCCGTATGGCAGCAAATGTTCACAACATATGGGTGCTCTAATGACCATGAAACGCTGCTTGCTGCCCGAAACTGCATAGACTGCATTATCAATACCGCTCTGTCCTTGCTGAGTGGTCAAGCTGCTGTTGACGTCTCGCCCTCACATGGGTGTCAAGCCCCGGCATGCTATCAGCTAGACCGCCTGTGCGAACCCGTATGGCAACAAATACTCGCAACATATGGATGCTCTAATGACCATGAAACGCTGCATGCCGCACGGAAACATTGCATAGCAAACTTTATTATCAATACCACTCGAAAAAGGTTGAGCATAAACACATGCCGACCTCTTCCAGCACTATCCTCCCATGCCATGGGCAATCAAGGCAATCGAGCAGGTAGTACCTGCAAGATGACTGGGACTCCTGGCACCCCACCCTTGGAGGAGCTGGCTATGCTCCAAGTGGAGGTGGAGGACGCAGGGCGCCTCAATACAAGGCTAATGCTCCCCAGCTGCTTAAAACATGGCCAACTCGGCACTACTCAACGCCAAGCTGCATGCCTTGCGCCACCCATCCATGGAGGTGCTGCATATATGGTGACAGGGGCTGGGGCCAGTACGCGGGCGCATAGGTGGAGCAGCAGTATTAGGAACATGATGAGGAGATGGGCATCTCAGGCATCAATGCCGGAGATGAGGCGGAGCTGGCTGAGGGGCTGGACGGGCTGGTGGAAACTGAGCAAATAACCCCTGAGACAACGCAAAAGGGGCGCCTGAGGCTGGACAGAGCAGCCACGGAGGCCAGAAGTGCGACGAAGAAGGACAACGGCAAGACCTATGGGATATGGCCCACATCGCACGGGTGCTGGACAGGGTGAAAAGAATTCTACATGTGTATCAAGTGATATATATATATATATATGTGTGTGTGTGTGTGTGTGTGTGTGTGTGTGTGTATGTATGTGTATATATGTATATATACAAACACATATATATCTGTATGTATATATACAGATATATAATATCTATATGTATATATATATGTCGCTGCTTTGCTAGATTCTGCCATGCAACGAGAAACGGAGTCGGGGGCTGGGGGCGGGCGGGGGTGGCGGGGGGGGGGGGGGGGGGGGGGTTCCACCCTCGCACTAGGCGACCTAAAAAGCGGTGCCCCCCACAACTACCCACAAGAACAAAACATGGGTGATACCTAGTGCTATAGGAGGGCCTTAGCCCCCGAGGAGTCACTATGCGAACTGTGCTGGGAGTGCTGGGAGGATAGAGCTTAGAGACTTGCTTGCTTGGCCCTTAAGAGGGCTAAACGCTGCGCACATCAAATAGCGGACCCTATACATACTTTGCCGTCGCCCGACTCCACCACCCTGTGCGGGATTGTGCAGCCGGGCCTAATTAGCATCAGTAATATGAAGTAACTTCACAGTTGAATCAGCGATGCGTCGATGTTTCAGAAAATTTTAAAAGAACGGGTTCTATATCACTGGCCTACAGTTCCATGAATTGCATTGCCAGCGCTTTGAAGTACCAGCAGCGAGCGTTCGCATTGCCAGCGCTTTGAAGTACCAGAGTTTATTTTCCATTAATACCAGCAGCGAGTAGCGAGTACCAGTACTCATAGCCTCCCAATCGTGAGATCGTAATCGGACGGCTGTGTAATTAAGGACACCACCTCGCAGTCGTAGAGTAGGACCTTTCTCATTGTTCCCTTTTTTTTTGGGTGATTTCATGATATCGCCTTCTGCTGCTAGCTCATGTAAATATAAATTAAGGACCGTGGGCGGGCGGGCGGGCGGGTGGGTGGGTGGATTATAGTGCTTAGTAGTACATGTCAGTAGATAAGCGCTTTGGTCATGCACCTATAGGCCCGATCCGCTGCACTGTACGGGTGTCCGTACAGCAATAAAGCTCGCCGCCGAAAAATCGACGCTTCGCTGGGTAAAGACTATTTCAAAAACATTAATAAAGTTTTAATGCTAAACATTTTCCGTGATATTATCGTCGTCATCCTACCACAGTGGTTACGAGTGTGTCTATCTGTCTGTCTGTGTATCTGTCTGTTTGTCTGTCTGTCGCTGACTTTCTGAACGGTTTCGCATAGATTATACTATATTTCCAAAATGTATCCGATGATTCCGCGCAGGCCAAAGTCGCGCTTATTACCTGTAGGCTGTAGCGACCTGCTGCTTATATATGTGACAAGTATACCCATTGCAGCAGGGGTGTGGAATCCAGAGAGCCGCAGCAAGGATCAATCGTAGTAGCGGCAGCTGGGCGGCCGGGCGGCCGGCGACGGGTACCCGTACCCGTACAGGTAGTAAGCAGCAGGTAGTAGTACAGGTCAGCGCGACGGCTATTTTGGCCTGCGCGGAATTATAACGGAAGCTACAACGGATACATTGTGGATAGATGTAATATTCTATGCGAAACCGTTCCGAAAGTCGGCGACAGCCAGACAGACACACAGACTCACATATACTCACCTCGTTTTTAATATGATCCTACCATATTAATTACGAGGTGAGTCTGCGAGTCTGTGTGTCTGTTTGTCTTTCTTTTTCGCGGTACACCTTCAGGGTAATGTTGTAATCGTCGACATGCATATCCCGCACTCGGCATGACACGCCAATAAGTCCCATGGCAAATAACACGAAGTTGAAAACCGAGGCCACGAGGGCTCGGAAGTTGTACTGGTTCTCTGGGATGGGAGCAGACAGAATCAGCTTTTCTGCTCGACGAAGCCGTAAGTGACATCAGCAGGCAGGGGGACTCGCAAAGGGGCAGCCTCTAGGCGGCGTTGCCGTAGCATCATGCCACGACGAAGCGAGATGCAGTATGGTGCAGGCTGTCCTTGGCGATTTGGTCGAGGTTGTGTAGCTCGAAGACGGTGTTGATTGCGGACAGGTAGGGCTGCAACGACTTAGCCCCAATGTGCCCCCGCTCACCAATCCAAGCAACGTACCGGACGACAGTAGCCGTAGTCGCCTACTCCAGCGGGCTGATGTTCTCGGAGTCTTGGCAGAACTCCGCAAACTAGAGAATTTGCCGGCGTAGCTCGTGAGTGTCTAAGCGGTGAGAGACTTGGAGAGCATATCGAGGGTCCGCTGCCCCAACTCGTCTGAGCCGAACGCGTCCTGGAGCCGAGACCGCAGTGAAGCCCGGGGGCAACATCTTCGGGCTCGTCAATTACGTAAGTGCGGCGCTTGGCCGACAGAGTAACAGAAGTAAGGTCGGCTCATCATGTGAGCAAAGTACTCGGTGGTAGCAGTTAGGTTTTCGGTGGTTGGCCGGTAGTTGTTGATTGGACGGGTTTGCAACGTCACCAGTACGGGTTTGCGCTGCTTGGTTCGCTAGGGCCGCCCCGCGCGCCCTTCGCGCTCGTAGCGCATGTCACGCGCGTAACGTACACGCGCGAAGCTTGGTTGTTGCGAAGCGGTTGTAACGCGCGGTGTGACCATCGACTGACGCAGCGATGAGATGGTATGGGAGGCAGTTTGTTGAGCCGCCATGCGCAGGTGTGCGGATGGTTGAGCCGCACTCGGCTGTAGGTGTAAGAAACGCCGCACCGAGGAAGGTCTAAATAAATTATGTATGGTGGGGGGGGGGGGGGGGGGGGGGGTCTGGTCCTGACACATGCGCTCATCCCGGCGTTGAGCTGCTAAGGTTCGCCTCGCGGCGGCGGTCACCGAAATGTGGCCTCGCAAAGCGCCAGCAGCTCCGACGAAAGGCGCCCCCCACCGTCACTCATGCTCACCTTCGCCGCGCGCCACGCCCGCGCCCGCCACCACGCCCATTATGTCCACGCCCGTGTTCTGCAACCGCCGCCGCCACTCGAGCAATAGTGCTTGCTTTTGCGCTGCAGGCAACAATCGCCTCGAAGACGCGACGCTCGTAGTCCTTCATGAGGTTCCCAACAGTCGCAGAGCCCATATGCTTAGCAACGGGCTGAAAATGCTCGGCTCGCAGTACGTTTAGATAGAACACCTTGGTCCCCGTGCACACGTTTGACCTCGTCGAGCGCCTCCGCGGGAAGGCTAGACGAAAACGAAACGCCTTGTCGATGGCTTCGGCAGGATTATGAACACACGCGAGGTAGAAGGTGATGTCTTGATTGGCAACAAGGACGTAGGGTAGCAGCTCGTCGAGAGCTATGAAGAGTGCGGCCATGTGGGCGCCGAAACACGACATCCAAAGATACTCCTCCTGGGCCGGCAGACGCCGGTCATCCTGCTTGAGGTACTCGTTCGTTAGGTCGGTGCTCAAAGCGAAGAGCCCGGGCACTCGGCTGACCGGTCGAACGGCCTCGTAACCCGACTCTGCTCGTTGCAGTACCTCTGGCACCGCGAGGTAGTCGTCCTCGTCACTCACGGATTTTGCTCCGACACGGCCGCTCTGGGCTGGCTCTAGTAGTAACTTGAGGCGCACTGCGGCTCCCCCGCTGCATGTCGGCTGTCCCGCGACGCGCTGCCCGGAGACGGAGCCATGTGCCCCACCTCCACCAACAACACGGTCACGAGCCGTCAAGTGAGCCAACGCTGTTGCAAGCTCACGCAGCAAAGTAGACAGGGCCTTCATGTCTGCTTGCAGCGATTCGAGCGTCGGCTCCACGACGCACGGGTTCTTCTCCATCTGACATAGTAACGCACGGACGTACGGATGAGAATTTCACACACGGGTGGTGAGACGGATGTGGTCTTGAACAACCTGGGGTGACCTTGCTCGCAACATGTTACGAGACAGTTTTTAATCGTTGTGTGTAACGCAGCGAAACTTAAAGATGGCAGGCTCAGATGTTATGGCTGCATGTTATGTCTACTTGTACTGCACCCCAAAAAAGGGCGCAATAACGACAGGTGCCTAGTGCCTCGGGGATATTTGTTAGATATATCCAACGTTTGTTGTACATATCACACAAATTTGAGAGGCCCAAATGGGATCATGCCAAAGACAGTTAGAGTATATCAACTCGCCTACCGGGGGCCCAAAGGGCCTGTCTTAATATCCCCCGGGATACATAAAGCATACCGGCCGCAAAAAAGTGGTCAACACCGTTTTGCCGTTTCCAAACTTTTAACATTATTCAAACTCGCTCACCCACCTGTCCAGCCACCCACCCGACGCTATGAGGACCTCCGTCACCAAAGGCGCTCGTGTATCAGCCTGCCGAGGCCACATGTTAACCCCTGAGTGGCGACCAGCGTCGGTGCCAGCATTCTCGGCTGTTCGGCAACGTTACCGAGTCCGTCGGTGATGGCAAATGGAGGGTCCGCTGGGACGACGCCCCGGCCGATGTCCAAGAGCCCGACTAGACACTCCGCCGCGAGCAAGCTATTGCTGGTCGCACCCCTCCCTCGGCTGCCTCTGCGCCACGAGGTCAAGTGACTGCCGTCGGCCCTTTCGTGCCGCCCCGCTCTGCCACTGTTGCTGATGCGAGTGCGAGTGCGAGTGCGCTGGGTGACAGTCGTGTTACAGGCAGTGTCGTTTCCGACACCGGCACCCCCACCGAGATCCAGTCCATCCTTGCGAACTCTTCCCTAGCCTCTATCCCAGCCACCGAGCCCCTGCCTGCCGGCAAGCTTGACATATCTGCCGAGTCGCATGGCAGCCAGCCAAGGCTGGAGGGAGACCTGGCGCCATCCCGTCTTGCCGACCACCGCCTCGCCATCGCGCCCAAGCGCTGCCTGGACACCAACTGCCAGCACGCCCTTGGCAACCACGGGCGATACGCAAACGGCCGCAGCAAGCAGTCGAGGTGCTGCCGTTGCTACCGTGACGATGGCGAGGAGCACTCGAGCTCGTACTACTGCGTGCAGTGCGGCATCACCTTGTGCATGCCCAGCTCGGTGCACAGCTGGGACTGCTGGGAGCACCATCTCCACTGCGACGAGACCGCCATCCGCCGCCTGAAGCCCGCCCGCGCCGGCTAGGGCGGCACACCCCAAGTCCGCCGCCCCGGCTACCGCCCGTAAACTCCCATCCCCGTAGTTGACCCGGCCACTGGCCGCGGGATGGTGTATGAGCCTATATCCTGCCAGTTGTACTGGCTGATGTGGTGGGCGGGTGCGCTATGTAGGTCCCGCCCGCAGCGCGCTCTTGGCGGTACCGGTACAGTCGCGTACCTACCTTTAACAGAAATTCCCATATTTACCGTACCGGTCCCGGAATGACGATACAATAAAAACCATGTTGGATTTATCCTCACATACAAAAGTCCCCGAGGCACTAGTTCCCGTACCACTGAGCAGAATTGTAGCCGAAAAGCGGTTAGGGAAAGGGAGGAAACCCCATAAACACGTTTAGAACATATCGATACAACACATCCCCCCGGACCCCCAGCTTCTGGTTGTGGCGTGGCCGGTGGGGGTTCAGCACGGTGGAGCGTCCTCCGGCCCCTCCATGCCCCTCTGCTAGGGTGTCTTCCGTGGGGGTCGCGGTCCCGGCGGGGGCGGCGGTGGTGGTGGGCGCGCGGAGTTGCGATGGCGCGGGTGCAGTCGTCGACGCCCGGCGGGGGCGTTGACTGGCAGTTCCGGTGTTGCGATAACAGTTGCGGACGCACCTACCAGCGGCTCACCCGCATGTGCACGCACGTAGCGTGAGCCACGGGATGGAGTCCGACAACCCGGCGGTAGCTGCCATGCACCTCGCCTGCGCTGCGACTTCCGACCCCTTTGTGTATGTGCGGTGCGCCCCACGTGCTGCTGCCCGCGCTCGGGCCACCACGTGTTCCATGGCCCGCACAACGCCAGCACGCGCCGGCTGCTGCCTCAGCCGCCCATGATGCCGCCCTCGCGGCCACCGCTCGGTGGTGCGCTACCAGCGACATTTACCGCAAGATGCCCTGTACGCCGCTGCGGGGCACGGATGTTGGCGTCTGTGCCGCGGCTCGACCTGTCCCCTTCCCCCTGCTAGACCGTATGCTGGCGTATGCTGACCGCTTCCCTTCTACCGACGACCGGTCGTACGGGGCCGAAGGCGCTGTCACCGTATTTGTGGGGCTACTACTGCGACCCTACCCATCCAGCAGCCCCGCAGTTGTGCGGAAATTGGCGGAGCGGCGAGTGCGACTGTGGAACGCGGGGGATGCAGTGCGCGCCGGCTTCTCGGTGTGCGAGATGCAGCAACCGTGGCGCGAGTCGCGGGATGGCAGCGAATTACCCAATTACCATATGGAGGCGGGGGAGCTGCCGGCGGGCACGACTGGGAGTGCCCGTCGGCGGCAGCGCCGGCGGTCTGCGAGGGCGCGGGCGGCTTTTGTAGAGGCTGCGGACGGGGACGGGGATGCTGCGGCGGATGGGATACCGCCGGCGGTGGTAGATGCTCACCGCCGGGCGGCGAAACCCTCCGCCGTACAGGAGCTGCGCCGCGCTCGCCAGGCGCTGGACACCGTCGACCTCGGTATGGTGTCCGACGCCGCTGCGGCGCTCCCTGTCCTACAAGCCCTCCATCCGTATCCTGCTCCCACCGACCCGGAGTACTTCCCTCCCGAGGAGGCGGCGGACTTGCGGCGGGCGCAACCGTTGTGGGGTGGCAATGCGGATGACGTTCGGCGGTGGGGGGAGGACCATAGGGGGGTGTTGCGCCGTGCTCCCCGCCTTTCCGCTGGGCATGTGGAGTGGTGGCGTTGGGAGCACATCAGGGACCTAGACGTACCTTCATGGCGCCTGTGGGGCGGTGCCACTTGCGCACTGCGGCTTTCTTGGCGAGTGGCACCGTCTTTGCGCTCCACAAGGACGACCCTGCCGCGCGCAGGGAGCGGGCGAAGACCGGCGAGCCGCTGCGAGTACGCCCGCTTGGCGTCGGCTCCGTGCTGGTGCGCATGGCCTCCGCCCACGCTCACGTGCAGGTGGGTGAGGCTTTCAGTCGGGAGCTGGCTGTGAGACGGCGTACTTATATGAGCATGCGGGTGGCGTTGATGCAGCTTTTCGACGGGCGTGGTACTGGCGGGAAAGGGCTACTACTCCTGGATATTCGGAATGCCTTCAATGAGGTATCCCGGGGTGCGATACTTTACGGCTACTTGCTTCAGCACCTGCGTCTACATGCCCTGATCCCTTTTTTCCGGATGTTGCACGATCATCCTAGCGACATGTACTACCACGCGCCGGATGATCCCTATACTTTGCGCGCCACCCTACAATCTCGTACGGGTGTGCGCCAGGGTGATGTATTGGCCACGCTATATTTCTGCCTCGCTATCGGGTGCCCGGTGCAAGGTCGTGGCTCACACCGCCGCTTATACTTTATTGATTGCGACTGCCGCGGCTCACGATCCGCGTGTTTTTAACGTCGAGTATAATATGGGGATTCCGCGCTTGTCACATGTCATAGCCCCACGTGTGGGATTGACCCCCTTATTGCTTCGCTCTACGGATGGCTCGAACCGGAATGCCACGGATTTCGGCGTGGATCATCTGCCCCGTTGCGAACTACAAGCACCGCATGCATACCGCTTTGAACAGTCTGTTGGCTTCCGTGGCGATCGAAGCGGGGGCGGTACTCGACCGGCCGGGACCGCTCGGGAGTCGGCGACTTGACCCTTGAGACGAGGGTGCTGCGCCCAGCGGATCGCTCGCGGCCGTCAGATTCGACGCTGGCGGGGTTGGGGGGGGGGGGGGGGCGGCGTGCGATTACATAATCGATTTCGCGTGCTTGTCCTCCACGACCCCCACTTGGGGCAACGACCCCCGCTGGTGCACCCCGGGGATCGCGGCGACCGAGGCGGAGCGCAACAAACTAGCGGCGGACCGGGCGTATTCCGCCCCGGTGCAGGGTGTTCATCGGTACTACCCTTTTGTGGTTCAAGACCGCGGCCGCCTCAGAAAATCCGCTTTAACGGTGGTCTACATCTTCACGGTGTTACTTGTTGTGCGCAACTTCCCTGGCGGTCCTTCCGCCCCGACTACATGCTTCCTTCATGGTCAATCCGTCAAGGCTCTTCGAAACTTTGTTGCCAGCCAGCCCGCTGAGTCCCGCCATCACCCGTTGCGCACGCGGCGGGGGTTGTTGCTGCGGCAACGAGTCTCATCTTGCGTGCATGGTACTTTGGGCGGCATTCTCTCTGGCGGAGTGCAGACGGCCAAGTCTAACGCGTTTGCCCGTGCTCATTCCGCACCCTCTTCTTGTGCTGCTTCCACCTCGCAACTGCTGTAGTGTACGTTTTCTTTGCCTATTCGGGTGGTTTCCTAATCGCCTTTTGAAGCTATATCTCATGTAACTAATACAGTATAAGATCTACTTATACAGGTACAGGACTATCACCTGGAAAGTAGACTAATTTTATTGAATAAAGCATGAACAGTTCTTTTACTGAACATTTCCGTGATATTATCGTCGTCATGTAACAGCAATTCACGGAATTCATACGAACCCGAATACTGCGCGCACAGCCGAATACGGCTAGCCCTCCATCGCATACGATAATGGACGCATGGTCGAGCATAATTAGGGCTATTCTCATCACCAGAAAGGGATGAGGGAATGTCCCCGCGTCGGAACCCGTGCCCGTACAGCATTAGGTATCTCCATATTATTCCCGCAGCAGCGTACAACCCGCATCGAAGCATCCTGCTCCTGCACTTCGTTCCGCCACTATTTGTTCCGGCTCCCGGTCCCACTGTCTCGCAGAAGTTGCCCCTACCCTTCGCGATAGCACAAGCGGTTATTAATTTCTCCGTAAGATATTTGCTGCGCTGGCTCCTCGGTGGGGTTTAGGGCAGCCAGCGTGCTGCATGCCGCTGTCCCAGAAGCACGGGGTACCAGTCCTGGCAGGATAAACAACCGGCGACATGCCCACTACTCGCGCCGCCACGCCCGCCGGGGGGCACCCCGCCGCCAAGCCAGCCCTTGGCCTGCTACTGGCTGTGCTGATCCAAACGGCTGCGGGAGCTAACGTCACGATTGCTTTCACAAGCTCCGTGCGGGGACGGCTGTTCCAGTTCGGGCAGTACGGTGCGCCCACTCGTGCCGCACGCCGCCTATGCCCGCCTATGACCGGCGCCCGCGCCGCCAAGTCTGCTCTGTGACATATACAGTGCCCGTACCGTACCTGGTAGAGTGGTAGCAGTAGGCTGGCGGTAGCTACAACATTCACAGAGCCGATGTACTATGACCTAATATATGAATACATGATTACCGGTACTGGTACTATAAATGTAAAACTTTTACGGCCTACTCGTCCCCTCCCCTCATCCGGCCCGGCCCCCTCATGAGCCGGGCAACCGATCAGCACCGCGGCCCGTGGGTTCTCACGCACTCGCACTAGGATTAAGGAATCGCCACCCCGAACAGGAGGGCAGAGAAACCTTGCAACTGTACAAGATTTTCCAGCCCCTTTGCTGCAATCCGTGGACGCGATGCAGCTGCCCGAGCGGCGCGGCGCGGCAGTGGAATAAATACAATAATAGTACTGTACCGAACTACTGCGCAGTTTCCAGGATGCCGCAGCCTTCTTCCGAGGCAGCCCCCCCCCCCCCCCCCCCCCCCCCCCCGCCTCTCCCCCGGCGGCACCTTGTTCCTCGAAAGGATCCTTGTGTGCTTTTCAGGATCAGAGGCTGTCATGCACATGGTTCGTGAGCGCAGGCAGGAACTGTTTCTCGCGCCGTAGTCGTACTGGACAGCGAGTCCGCTCTGGTAGGATGACGAAAAAACAAACAAATATGAAATGATATCGTCTGCACGGGTATACTGCCCGTACAGCAGTACCCTGTCAGCGCGCAAATAATGCTGTAACGGGCACGAGTATGTATATCCCCGCGAGGGGCTTGTCGCTCCACGTCGGCTCTATGATAGCGGAGGTGTGGAGGCACGTGCCGTCGCTGCTGCCGCTCCGCGCACCGACATGGCGCCGCGAGCGAATCCGCCGCGAGCGTCTCCGCCGGTCGCGTGTGGGTCATTACATGCATGCTCGTCGTGCTGCTGGAAACCTGTAAGGATATGTACCACACAAATCCCCATGTGGGTACCCAGTGCCCGGTGCGTCTTGCGCAGTATCCTTACAGTTGGTGCTTCTACGCACGCATGATCCGGGTTCGATCCCGCGGAGAAACATATAATATGATATGATATCCCGCAATGTTGGACGACCCGGCCAATGCGGATCGCCACCGAATCCAAGCCGAAACGTTGCTGAAGGAGGTCCTCCATCCTATGGGGGGGGGGGGGGGGGGGGGGGGGTTGGAGTGTAAGGATATGTACCACACAAATCCCCATGTGGGTACCCAGTGCCTGGTGCGTTTTGCGCAGTATCCTTACAAAACCCCTCAGGTCGTCTACTCGTGACTTAGCTCTCTTCATAAATAAAGACGCGTCCTTGCTCCCCTCCCCGCCTTTGCCTCTGTGGTTGGCCCGCCCACACCTCCAGGCGGCGACTGCAAGCAGGAGCTGTACAGCTGCTGCGATTTGGTACCGGGCTGCAAAGGCGGAATGTCACGCATGTCAGCCGCTGTGAAGGCATTGCGGGGAAACAGGTCTTAACCCCCCCCCCCCCCCCCCCCCTCTTTCTACACCACCGCTACCACAATCACTACCGCGAGCGCCGCCTCCATGCCCTCTTGCCCCACCTCAAAGTGCAGTCAATTTGTCTGACAGCATTTTCATCCCTGAGGTTATTATTGCCCCCCCCCCCCCCCCCTTCTGCGCCCGCTAGGCCGCCCGGGTCGGTCATCCTGCTAGATGGCGGGCAACAGGTTGGGGATACCAGCGCTTGGCAGACATTTAGAGGCAGCATGATGCGGAATGTCATGCTCCAGGTGCCCCCCCCTCCCCCCTGGCCCCTCACGCCTGGTCACCAACGTGGATTTGCAATGATGTTGGATTACTCACTGACACCCCCGTCTCATTGCATCACGCTGCGGCCAGATGAACTACACCGCGAAAGGGATTGCTAGCAATGAGCTTTACATGGGGCCGAACAACCTGGCGGAGTTTGCCTCTGGGCAGGACCAATTTTCCCTGCTCGGCGCAAACCTCAAGGTGGACCCAAGGCACCAACTGGAGCAGCTGATTACGCCCCAGATGGTTGTCAGCGCAGGCGGCGTCGTGGTCGGCATCACCGCCGTCTCTGCGGAAAACATATGCACGACGTCCAACTGTCTCGTGAACCGCGTGCCGATGTTGAGTGCGG
This sequence comes from Tetraselmis striata, assembly GCA_006384855.1. Lineage (NCBI taxonomy): Eukaryota > Viridiplantae > Chlorophyta > Chlorodendrophyceae > Chlorodendrales > Chlorodendraceae > Tetraselmis > Tetraselmis striata. The sequence goes on from VCJN01002769.1 coordinate 550,438, forward strand.
TGCCTGTAGAAGCGGCTCTCACGGGAGCTATCGGCTTCATGCTCAACCGCGGCTCCACCCTCGTGGTGGTGATTGCCTCAGGGTGCGTTCCTATGCATGCCCTGGCAGCGCAGTATGCCTGCCACACACCCACGTCACCCATACGCTGCTCACACAACACGACCATACGCTGCTCACCTGCGTGCCCTCATGTCGGAGTCGTCTCGTGCCAGCAGCCATTCCCCGCAGCGCCATGCCCATGACGTCTTGCCCTGCCTGGTAGCTGGACACGCCTGACTGTGGCCGCAACCGCACAGGTTTGGATTCATCGATGCCAAGTCCCTTGCCCAGCGCGTGCCGCGTGTGGATGTGATCATCTGTGCTTCGGATGAGTGGGGCGCTGCGCTGGACGAGATGCCCTACGTGGAGACGGGGCCGACGGGCCAACCTGTGCTCATTCTCACCAACATCCAAGTGCGCTCCCAGCCCTGTGCAGTTCAGCGGATGGCGGGGGGCTGGGTGCAGGGGTGAAAAAGAGGGTGTTCTTGAGTTACAGTTTTTCCGTATGAGCCTGAAATGCATTTGTATCACCCTTCTTTCTATGCCACACGTTTTGCCTAGCTGTCGCCCTATATGGAACACACATCAATTGTCCACGGCAACAATGCCCCTAACCGCCGGACATATATGTCGCCGCAGTTGAGCGAGACGTTTGGCTACGTGGACCTGGAGCTCGACACGGTGACGCAGCAATTGGTCGGTTGGGAGGCAACTCGCGTGATGCTGGACGAAGATGCGCCCTTCGACGAGGAGATGTCAGTCCTGCTTCGCGCCGCGGAGGAGCTGGCCTCTGTGGAGCGCGAGATCGGATGGGCCATCGCACCATTTGGCTGCCCGGACAATGAGCTCGCCGCTGTTGCCGACGGTGGCGGTGCGTCGCCGGCCCCTCGCTCCGCCCTCCCCTTACGTGACTGGTATCAGACCGGTCGAGGACTCTGTCAGTGGAGATGACAGGGCCGGAGGAAGGGGGTGGACGGGGTTTAGGGGTAATTGTGGCATTGTGCCCGGCAGTGTAGGTATCCCTTGCGCCCCCCCCCCCCCCCCCCCCCCCGTATCATTCCCTCCGGGGCATCTGGGGCACTCAAACTCCTGGCTGTGGTGCAACGTCCACAGGAAAGTGTCACCGCTTTGGGGAGTCCGCTGTTGGGAACCTCATTGCCGACGCAATGCTCGAGGCGTCCCGCGGCCGCGGCGCCACGATCACCCTTTTCAACTCTGGTGGCATCCGCTCCGACACCTTACCTGCGGGCCCCATCACAGATAAGGATGCGCGAGGGCTGCTCCCCTTTGCCAACACTGTCAGCGTGCTCCACATCACGGGCAAAACGCTGCAGGAGGCGCTCAACCACGGCACGAGCGCCCTCAACGCGACCAGCGGGACAGGCCGCTACCTACAGCTTGCGGGTATCCGCATGCGCTTCGACATGGACCGCCCAGAGAACGACCGCGTCCTTGAAGTACACACCCTCCTGTCCAACGGTTCCTGGGCGCCACTGCATCAGGACGACATATACGTCGTGGCCACCGTCAACTTCATGCGCGACGGCGGTGACGGCTATTCTATGCTTGCGAACGACCACTTGCTGGCCTCTGACCAGGGGCCTGCCATCAGCAGCACGTTGATCTCGTATCTCGAGGCGCGCTACCCGGACCCTGGGGTGCGCCCGGCGCTGCTTGGCCGCGCCGTCAATGCCAGCGCCGGGGCCCCCGCGCTGGCTTATTCCTGCCACGAGAATCTTGTGGTGACGGACCGCCAGGGTATCCTCCGAGACGAGTGCGCCCCGAGGCGCGCCCACACTCAGCTGCGCTGGGAGATCCAGCCGGAAGCGGAAGCACAACAGCTACCCGTGGCGCTGAGGCTCACCATCAGTCTGGACCCACGCTGGCTGGCCCCGCCTGAGCAGCCTACTCAGTCTACCCAGGTTGAGCAGCCTGCACTCAACCAGCAGGCCGCCCCAGCTGAGCAGCCTGCCCCACCTCCCAGCCCTGGTGATCTCTCCGGCACGCGAAGGCTGCTCCAGGCTGCTGTGAGCGACTACATCACTGTTGACAGGCTCCAAGACAGCGATCAAGGCGACCGCAACGTGGCCGGCAAGAGGTACAGAGGCGCCGCTAGTCCGATCAGCGTCCCAGGGGAGGGGGGGGGGGGGGGGGGGCAGACCACACAAATGGCCGCTCGCGTCGGGATGGATGGAAGGGGATTTAGGGTTTAGGTGTAGGATTAAGGTTGAAAACTGGAGATGGCTGGATTGACACGGGAAGGTGTAGGAACTCGCTGTCAGGGATTGTGTTGAGGGGTTACTTTGTCCTTTTTCCGTCTACCTGCCTCTGCTGTACTTAAGAAATAGAGGGGGGGGGGGGGGGGGGAGCGCATGTGTTGGTGTCTTGTTTCCCTTGTTTGTGATTTGCGGATAACTGGGTGCCATCACCCCCCCCCTTCCCCCCTCTCTCCTGTCCCTGTTTCTCTCCGTAACTCTTCTCCCTGGACCCGTTGCCTTCGCGGGTTGGCTTGACCACTGCCAACGGTTGCCGAGCGAGGAGCATGCACGCCCAGACGGTGCTGACACCGGAATGTGTGACTTCTGTTTTGCTCGGCAGTGGCCTGAGCGTCCTGGAGCTGACGAGCCTGGTGGAGACCGTGGATGGCTTGCTGCGCACCACCGTAGTGGTCAGCGCAGCGGCGGCAGTGGTTGTCGTGGAGAGCGAGCGCGACATGACGGGGTGGCACCCGCTGGAGGTGGAGTACGAGGCGCTGGACGAGTGCCCCGGCGGGTACAGCGCGGAGCAGTCGGGCCTTCAAGAGGAGTGCGGCGCCTGCCCGCGCGGCTCATTCTCCCAATCCGGCGGCGAGTGCCTGCCGTGCCCCTCCGGCACCGCCAACAACCGCGTCGCGCAGGCGGAGTGCCTGCAATGTGCGGCGGGCGAGTACCAGCCCTTCGGCGGCCAGCTGGAGTGCGAGAGCTGCCCAGGATCCGATGAGCAGGGCGCCACCAGCTGCCCTGTGGCTACGCGCTTTCCCGTCTGGGCAATCGCCCTCCTGGCGGCTGGCCTCGCGTGCCTGGTGGCATGCCTTGCGGCGTTCTTGTTGCAGCGCCTGCGGCAGGCGCGCGCGGTGATGCTCTCCCACTTCACCATCGACTTCAAGGAGCTGGACTTTGGGGAGCAGCCCACGGTGCTCGGCACGGGCGAGCTGGGCATCACGCTGGCCGCCAAGTACCGCACTACGCCGGTGGTCGTCAAGCAGATCAGCGGCTTTGGCGGGTGCGCTACTGCGTCTACTCATTTGTCCACAAACCAAATGCTCTTCACTAATGATCCCCAGACGCGTGACATTGCCCTTGGCCTCACAAAGAATGGCCCTTCAAGTTGAATGTTTTGCTGACCCGTGTCTCCGCTGCCCCAACCGCAGCCGGGATGTGCAGCGCTCCCACAGGGCGAGCTCGATTCTGTCGTCGGACAGGGCCTTCGACACCTCCGCCGGCAGGATAGTAAAGGAGTCATCCCGCGAGTCGACAGAGCTCATCGGCCAAGACGCCCGCACGGTGGTGGCTACCAACCGATTGATGGGGCGACGCGTCAGCGCTACCGCCTTGGAGTACATGTCCGGAAGCAACCCGCGGCCCCTTATGCACGGCATGCCCCGGAGGTCTGATGGCGCTGGCGAGGCGTGGCCTCCGCCAAAACCTGACAGCGCCGACCCGGGGCCGACGCCAGCCGGCGGCCCCCTCAAGACAGCCCCCACAGCCAGGACCAGCTCCGATGCCATAGTGGCGATAAGTCCGTCCGGCAGCGGTGACGCGGAAGCCACAGTCCGCGCCTCAACCGAGTCCTCGACGCCGTGGGCGCTACCTGGCCAGCGCCGCCCGCGGCGGGTGGCGCCCCAGGAGGCGGGGAAGTCCGCGCCGCCCGCGCAGGTGGGCAAGCTGTTCACGCTGCGCCACCCGCACCTCGTCACCCTGTTGGGTCTCACCACCGGCCAGGACGGCAGTCGCTTCCTGGTGATGGAGGACATGGAGCGCGGCTGCCTGAGTGACGTGCTGGCCAACCGGATAGTGCCGCTGGACGCGGGCGTCAAGTTGAGCATCAGCCGCGACGTCGCCGCGGGGATGGGCTACATGCATGCCTGCAACCCGCCACTGCTGCACCGCATGCTGCGCGCCGCCAACGTCAAGCTGGACGGAAAGTTCACCGCCAAGGTGCCTCTCCCCCTCCTCCTCACAACCTTGTCTCTTGTCTCTTCTCCTTTCCGAACCTTATTCCGGGATCCATGCTGACCAAAAGGACCCAGCCGCCTCGGCCATCGCGCTCAAGTACCCCAAATATACCGCTAGCCAGATTGCGGCCATCCTCTACATATTTCCGTGCCAACGTTCCCACTATCTACGCCTATGCGATTCCCAGGCAAACCCCGTGATTACCCATGCACCCGTGCCTGCCGCTCTTGCACCCAGCATATCTGCGTCGTCCGAAGTATGATCGCCATCTAAGTATGAGCGGGGAACATACAAAGCCACCCGCTGACGTTAACTTTCCACCGAGAGTGCCTGAGCATCACACAGCAGTGGTTGCTGTGTCCATTCCATCGGTGCGGTTGGGATTTAGCCATCCCAGCGTGCAACCAACGCCTCGCGATCGGCGTGCCGCTGCTACCGCACATTACGATGGCCTGCATGCCATGTCGACGGAACTGCAGACCGCCATCCACAGTGCGGCCTTGATGATTGTCGCATGTGTACTATAAGCCGGCGCACGTATAAGAACTCTTACTCTGAGCCTCACATTGGGCTTTACACATAGGAACATTCGCGTTAGTTCTGCCTTAGCTTTGCCTACGTTTGACCTATGGCCGGCAAGGCAGATTCTTATAACCGCGTCGGCACCCGTAGCTGCGCTGTGGGTGATGTATGTCGATATGATAGCAGATGGCGCCGTTTTTTGTAGATTGCTTGCGCTGAGCCCCCCCCCCCCCCCCCCCCCCCCCCCGGCTTCCTCCCTCGCATTCCCCTGGCACTGGTGTGCCCCTGCAGGTGGGTGACTTCGGGCTGGGCTACCTCCTTGGCGCCGGTGTGACGCAGCAGGGGGTGAACCCTCTGTGGATGGCGCCCGAGGTGCTGCGCGGCGACGCCGCCACGCGCGAGTCGGACGTGTACGCCTTTGGCATCCTGCTGTTTGAGACCTGGACACGGCAGGAGCCGTACGAGGGCGAGAGCATGGAGGACGTGGTGCGCGACGTGGCGCGGCCGCCCGCGGGCGCGCTGCGCATCATCTGGAAGCGCCCCATTCTGCCGGAAGAAGCGGCGGTCCCGGCCACAATCGCGCAGCTCATGGAGGCCTGCTGGCATCAGGACCCCCAGCAGCGCCCCACCTTCCAGGAGGTTGCCGACACGCTGGAGCTGGCGAGGCGCGAGGTCGCGGACGTGGCGGCGCGCGAGGCGCAGGCCGCAGCCCTGCGAGGCCACCAGGACCGGGAGCTCCTGGAGCGGATCCTGCCGCCGCACATTGCGGCGCTGCTGAAGGAGGGGAAGGAGGTGCCGCCGGAGCAGCACGAGCTCGTCACCGTCCTGTTCACTGACATTGTTGGCTTTACCGACATCTCCAGCACCCTGATGCCGGAGCAGGTGCGTGGCCTCCCCACGACCCCAACCTCCGCCTGCCCCCATGCCCTGCCCGTGCGTCAGCTGCGCCCGCAGACCCAGAGCCCATTGCTTCCCGATAGCTTTCGGCCGACGTGCCCTGCATACCCTGTGCGATAGCCTGTTGCCCTTCATCGGCGTTGCGCTCACGAGTGCCCTCCTCGATGCGTCCTGGGCCACGCGCTCGATACGTCCTATGAACAATCGCGCCGCCTCGCCCGTCCCGACTGCCATGCTGCGGCTGGCGCCACGCGCGCGGGTATCAGGAGCGGGTAGTGGTGTCGCGGCTCGGAGCTTGTGCGAACCGCTGCGGGCTGCTCCGACGACGCGGCGGTCAGTCAGTCCGCCGGGCTTCCGCCCTGGGTGTATCGCCACGGTTTGGTCTTTGGTGTCGACTCGCTGGTATATCAATCTGGTGCAAGTCGCGCTCGCCGTCGGTCGGTACTGTCGCCTCTATTAGATATGCACTCAGGGTTGCAGTGGCGGCCTGAAACCCTCAGATAGGGGCAATACGTGCCCCAGTTGGCCCCCCCCCGCCCCCCCCCCCCCCCCCCCCCGCCCTCCCCCGAGCCACTCGGGGCATAAACAGCAGAGGCGCGCGGATCGTGCCGCGGTACCCTTGCTGTGGCTGGGCCAGCCCCGCTGCTGCCCTTTCCACTGAAGTTGCTACGGGCGCGCTGCTGCGGCAGGTGATGGACATGCTCAACCGCCTGTACCACGAGTTTGACGCGCTCACCGACAAGTACGACCTCTTCAAGGTGGAGACCATCGGCGACGCGGTGAGCCCCACAGCAGCCCCAGCGGCTCCGCCCTTACGCAGCGGCGTCATCGAGAGCAGCCGCGTCAAAGCGCGCCGCCGGTGATGCGTCTCATAATAATGACGACGGATTATTACATCGTCGCTACTGACTAGTCACTTTTGCTGTTTTACTTCAAATGGGACTTGACCTGTCGCTATTTGGGTGCCGGGCTCCTGGCTTTCTGCCGTCTTTGCGGGATGCGGCGAGTTCCAATATGTCGGGCGATTAAAATACATTATAACATGATGATAATAACAAAGATTACAATAACAATAATAATAACAATAATAGTAACAAAGCGAATTGCGTATAAGGATAACCCAAGCCGCATATCAATATATATTGCACATGCTAATAAGGGTGCCGACGCGGTGATATTAATAGGAAGACCGCGAATGACGATGAGAACCTGTGTTGCATGCCATCAGTCAAAGGTACGCAAAACTATAGCAGAACTAGTCGCTACAGTTTCCTAAAGGTGCGGCGGAAGTTGATACCCTGTGAGCTCCGAGTAGCGCCCTGGCTGGCCGTCTCTACGCGACGCGCACTTCCAGTTGAGGGCGGCGCTCCGTTCCTCGGCCGCTGACACTCGTGCCCTGTGCCCTCCCGGGGTTGCCCGCCGCGCAGTACATGGCGGTGGCCAACCTGCACAAGCTGCAGCCGGACCACACGCAGCGCATGTGCTGCTTTGCGCTGGAGGCGATCAAGGCGGCGCAGCGCGTGGAGGTGCTGCCGGGCAGCGAGAACAGCGAGCGGCCGTGGGGCACGCTGCGCATCCGGGCCGGCATCCACTGCGGCCCCGTGGTCGCCTCCGTCGTGGGCAAGCTGAACCCGCGCTACTGCCTGTTTGGGGACACCGTCAACACGGCCGCTCGGATGGAGTCCAACTCGGTCGCGCTGCGCGTGCACCTCTCCAGCTTCGCGGCGGCCCGTCTGAAGAAGCAGGCGCCCGGGGCGGTGCTGGAGAAGCGCGGCACGGTGGAGATCAAGGGCAAGGGCAAGATGACCACGCACTTCCTGCTGGAGTGCCCCGAGCCGATCGAGAGGAGCGAGACGGAGCAGATGCAGGCCAGCTCGCCCTTTTTCTCCCTGGCGGTTTCGGGCGACTCACCCGAGCAGTTGTAGAATGCGTGGCATAACGTTTGAGAGTTGTTTGGGGGGGGCGGCATTGTGCAGGAACGCGGAACACGAAGGCTCGCGGTGGATTTGCCAGAGGGTCGTTGGGATGTCAGCGTCCACCTGAAGGCTGCCTGCTATCCGCGCTGGCAGCGCACATGCCGCATAGTACCCGCGCAACAAGTCGAAGTTTGCACCCATGGGACCAAAAAAACAGAGACCGCTTGGGAAAAGATCAACCCTCGCGCTGTCTGCATTTGAGAATCTGAGAGGACTCGGCCGCTCCTGATTTGTGCCCTCAATAGAACGACGCCAGATCTTTCTCCTTGTTTGAATGGTGCGCGGAGACGGAGAAGCCGCGAGATCATGGTTAGAAGAAATGGGGGGCATGCCTAGGCTGCAGGAAGGAGGAGGGGTTGGACACTACTACAGGAGGTCGGCCGGTAGCTGTAACTGTGATAGCACTATGTGTCATTCATCGCGGTTAGAGTAGGTAGGCCCTCAGATTATCTCAGTCTGGGCGGCGGAGAGCAGCGGAGTAGGATGTTGTGATACATTTCAATTCAATTTGCCGCATAGTACGTAGGTATGACAGGGCACTACGGGGCAGTGCCCCTCCCCCCCCCCCCCCCCCCCCCTTTGAATAGTAATACTGCTATCGGGGTATGCACTCGCCACACTGTGCGCATGTTGCAAATCAATGCACGCGGACGCGGAGGAGTGTGTGTGTGTGTGTGTGGGGGGGGGGGGGGGGGGGCGTGAATTTGGCATTGCCCCCTCTCCGTGTAGCTGCCCGTGAAAGTGCACCGCTGCAGCTTGCCTGATGATGACGACGCCTCTAGCAATGTAGCTACTCAAAGGCTCTCTTGTGTGCTGCATGCACGCCCTCCCGCCATGTCGCTATCGCAAGCGCAACAACCCAGACCTGCTACACGACGCATACACGTCGAAAGCGACTTCGTGCGAAAGCGAATTCGTACGGAAGTCGACGTCGACTTCCATAATAGTAGGAGCAGTGAGTACATACACTACGCCCGGCGGCGCGCGGCGACACGATAACTACTCAGCTTACCCATTGTACCTTATTGTCCACATAATTCTCAACCCGGCGGAATCTGGATTTGACGAGAGTGGTACAAGGTTAGTTAAACCGAGGTTTACGGGTTGAAACCCCGGCGGTTTGCTGACTTCTACTAAGAATATTCAATCTTTATTATCGAAGGTTCAATCAAGGCCTGTGGCCCTGATTAGCGCGCAACACTCGATTGGCCCTGCTGGCGGCAGATTATTATATTGGGCATTTCGGTCTCAACCTCGAGACAGGAATTAACGGCCCACACCGCGTGCCGCTGCGCATGCATACAGCGTTAAGCGACTGCATGTCGGCCAGGGCATGGGTGGGTGGTTGAGGAAACATATGAATACATTACAGTTCCAAAGCGGGCTGTGGTGGTGTTGGGTGGGGGTGCGCATGCCAGTGCCAGGCTATTCATGCTATTCACGCTGCGAGGTGCTTGGCTCAGTCGTCAATGGAGCGGTTCTGCCCTTGAAAAAACAGCTGTCGACAAGAAGCTACTCATAGCGCACCAGGGGATGCTCGAGGAGCATTGCGAAGTGACAACTTAAAAGCCCTACGCTGTGTGAATAAAGTTGTGAAGTACAGATGTGCCTCGAAGGGGTCCATCTCTGGAGTCTGGACACCTTGGCACCCCAAAGCTGCGCCCAAGATAGTCATAACCGGGCGGAAGGCCCGCGGTATTTGGATCGTGCAGCGCCAGCATTGGCTTGTATAATCTTTATGCCACGTGTGTCAATGGGCAATACTCGGAGGCGCGACCACCCGCAATTGGATGCACTCGCACATGCACCGGCCATGCTTACCTTGACGAGGGATGCGCAGATGGGCGACATGCACGCTATACATTGCCCTCATTTGCAGGTCATTCTTCATTCCAGCACCACCACCATCTAGGCATTAAATTGAACAACATTCATTGCGGGCCGGCCATTCCGCTCACAACGACATGCGAAGAGCAGGCAGCAGCCATGCGCCACCGCAGTACAGAGCTTAGTCGAGCCACGCAGCAAGGCATGGGAGGGCGGGCAGCAACGATTTTACTGGTGAAATGCCTCGCTTTCTCCGCTCCCTGTGCTGATTTTGTGATTCTCGTATTTGGGCTGGAATACAGGCACAATGGCAAACAATTCTCCCAGGCTGCTCGGTGCAGTGTGCATAATGTGAAGCGTTAATAACCGTATTTAAGGAACCATGATGCAGAATTGGCCATCACTGCCATGCGGGCGGCGCTAGCTCGTATGCATGCCTGCCACCCGCCGCCGGCATAGAAGGCGGCCAGGAACAGTGATTCCACTATTTTAATCTATTTGAAACATAATTGTATTACAAAATGGGTTTTTGCCATCTTGGTACTTTGCGGGGCAGTACTTTGTCGTGCTGCTGTCTAAGTATATCACATTCACATGCACGATATCAATATGAACTTGCGCCATGCCACACACACCATTGGGACAGAAGAGCAAGCAGGGGCGCGAGTGAATTACCCTTGCGGCAGGACTCTGAGGACTCTCTGCACACCCACGCCGCCGCTGGGGAGTCCCAACTGACAGGACGGCGCGTCTAGTTGTCGCACATGGAAAGGCACGCTACGAAATGAGGCGGCGAAGGATCAAAGCGGATTATTGACACTTCCGCAATTTTCCCGTGCATACTAAGGGATTTTGTGGGGAAGTGTACACTGCCAACACAATACTGCACTACATCGCCACTACGTCCGCGCGCAACAGCCCCCTCTTGTCGTCCCTGGCGGCGGTTCTCAGCCTCCCCAGATCCGTGCGAGCTGCTCATCGCGGCGCGAGGAGTCCTCAAACAGAGCCTCCACCTGCAAGTTGGGCACAGCACAGTACAGGACAATAAGCTGCCCGCCGTTGAGCCGCCACGCTGCACCATCTGTAAGCGGTAACCCTAAAACCTAAAAAACCCTAAAAACCCCGTCGGGCAGGGAAAACAAGGATCGGCCGGTTGTGGTCAACGGAGGGGGATGGAGCACGGGTATAACACCAAAGCAGGCTACTGTGCCGCGCGCATTCCACTTTGCACCAAAAGGTGTGCTTATAACCCAGTGCCCGAAAGCACTATCAGTACTTAAGACCCCACATATTGTTGCAAGGGTTTGTAGAACTAGGGTTTGGGGCGTCATTCACCAACGCGCACCCAAGCAGCGGCGCATATCCCACTCCATGCGGACTCGGAGGGTGTAGCTGAGGCGGCTACCGTGTCGGGAGGGACTCCACAAGGCTGGCCGGGTGGCCAATGATGCAATGCTTCCGTTGATTATTGTGTCTATGGGTGCCCAAACCTAAGCGAGGTCGTTCCACCACCCATGGAAGGTAGATGTGTCGTAATGCACTACAGAAATCACGCATACTGTGCTGACAGTAAGAATATTACTTGACTCTGAAACGCAAGGGCGAGAAGGACTGCTGGACATTGAGGCAGCACAACCCGCACGCAGAGGGAAGAGGACACTCATTTGCGGAGGGGAGGTGGGAGGGAGGAGAGCGCAAGACTCCCAACATGTTGGTATCGTTGATATTGTGTCGGCGAGGTGGGGTTGTGTGTGTGTGGGGGGGGGGGGGGGGGGGCGCTCCCACCATGTGGGACACCTCCCGCGCGCCCAGGCCAGCCGCCTGGAACTCGCCAGCCTCCCACATTACACCGATGTCGGCGAGGCGCGCCTGGAGCAGCTTCACCTGCGCGAGCCGCCAGCCGCCACGGCACGCGGAAGGGGGAGGTTCAGAGTCCCGAAGCAAAGGGTCCCGGATGACTGCTGGTCCACGTGACTGTGTGGGGCCGAGGGGCGCTGGGAGGCGGGGTGAGGCAGGGGGGGGGGGGGGGGGGGGGAGGGGGGGTGCACCATCAGCAGCAGCTTCCCGTACGCCGGTGCGGCGCTCTTTAGAGCCGCGCAGACACTGCGCTGGTCGGACGCCCACGCTGCTTGTGCGGCGGACCCACCTGATGACGCGTAGGGGCCGGCGACGGGGCGCGGGCGGGGGGGGGGGGGGGGGGGGGGTGATGAGGCATCATTCTGCGTGCCTGATAAAAATAACACAGCACACCGACCCCCAAAACCACGTTACCGCCAAATGCCTTCGAACCTGCCATGGCAGGCTCCGAAACACATTGCCAATAAAGCACATGGCTCCGAAACCATGTCATCTGTGCACCGGCTTTCCGACCACCACAAGATGCTCCCGCAACATGCCGCAGTCGCTGCATGCAACGGAATCCAAGCAGGGAATGGGCGGCAGAAAGGTCACTGGAGGGACCGGAGGGTTGGCCGCACCGGTGGCGGGGGCGATGGCCCCAAGGGCATCCTCCACTAGCGGCATCAGGATGAGGGGCAGCTCGCTGCTCTCGTCGGCATCGAAGTCCCGCGTGCCGAGGAGGTCCTCCACCACGCGGTCACAGGCCACCTGGCGCGACACAGAGCGTCCACTGAGCGAGCCTTGCGCGGACACCCCCGCCCGCGCGTGTGTGATTCGGAAAAGCCTGCGAGGAGCAACGACCCAATCACGGCATGTGCCACACTCCAAGCAAGGCTCTCGAGCTTGCTGAGCAACAGCCATCCGTGGTGCTCTCCATGTACCGCAACGATCCCAGCACTCATGCCATATTCCCTCCCCCTCTCCCTCTCCCCCATGCCAGGTAATACCCTAAGAGTACCGACGCGGTAATCAGAATAGTACAGGAATGAATAAGGCCTGCGCTGCCAGCCAGTGTTCAAATGTCGACGAAGCTACAGCGGAACTGTATATTGACCTGGGTTGCATGCAAGCCCAATTCGCGAGGCTTGTTCGGGTTCTTATAGGCGTGCCGGCTCCTGAAGAAGGAAGGCGGCCAGTGAGCCCGGCGCTGTGGGGGCGCCCCGCAGTACCACGACGCCAGCGCCGAAGTGCGGCGCGAACGAGACGTGCCTGCGCGCGGAGAGCTCTGCGGCAGGTCGTAGCCGGCAGGCGCCGGTTCCGCGGCACATGCCGGCTCGGAGGCTGGGCGGGCGCACCTGCAGCAGTGATGCGGCAGCGCTCACGTAGGCGGCGGCGTTGAGCACGGGCCGCAACACCGCGCAGAATCGCTTCACGGAGTGCAGCACTGCAGCGACGACTTTCCGGCAGGTGAGGCCCGCCGTCTACCAGGCGCGAGCAACCGCCAAGACGGGCGTCGGTGTTAGGATTGCCTGTGGTTATGTATACTCTATTAACGGAGCAACCCCCAGCTTCAGTTCAAGCTGCAGCTGGATCGAAACGCCTTGGCAGATATAAAGCCAAAGGTTCAGATCACATCGAATCCTCCATGGACACCCATGTAGGTGCATTCACGACGATGCGCGCTAGTCCACAAGGAGGGGGGGGGGGGGGGGGGGGCTTGGTACGTGCGAGCGGCGGAGTGAGAAGTGGTGCGCTCCGTCCAGCACCTCCAGCAGCTGGCGCTGCTGCTCCGCCAGCACGGCGCCCAGGGACGCCTGCCCCGCGTCTCGCAGCAGCACAGCTGATGACATCAACGGCGGTGTGGTGCCTGCCGACGCGCAACGCAACACAAGCCAAAGTGAGGGATGCCATGGAGGTACTGCACGGGTACACGAGTCCTGTCCCAAAAGCAAAGGGAGGAATGCGCAAGATAAAGACACCCCCCCGTGCCAGGCCCCACCTCAGAGTGGGGGTGGAGTTTGGGATGGGCGCACCGGTCAGCGCGACCACCCGTGCGCTGTATTGCAGTGACAGCTTGGCGAGATGCGTGGACACGTGGTGGCAGTCGTTGTGGAACAGCGCGGCCAGGTGGGGTGCCTATGGGGCGGGACATCGGAGACGCCACCTTGTCAGCGCGCCTGCTCTGGGATCACCGCCAGTGGCAGTGTAGACCGACAGCTCAGCGCGACGAAGGGACGGAGCGGAGCGGGGCACCGCCGCAGCCGACCTGCAGCTGTTTGGCGTGCGCCACGGGCGGGATGGTCGCGAGCAGCGTGGCTGTGTCGGCCACCGCCTCACAGAGCGCGGCGGCGGTCGCGGCGTCCTCCGCCTCCCCGGCCTGCAGCATTGCGGCGTCCAGGATGCCTGGCAGCTTGGCGCCCACGTTGCTCACCTGCAGACCCGGGAAGGCAGAACGGGTGAGGGCGGCGGGGGGGGGGGGGGGGGGGTCTTGTTGGGTGGTCTGTCGGCAAAAATGTTCCGGTTTATCTGCGCATGGAGGATTCTGAAAGAGTGTAATTTAATCCCTGAATAAATACGGACTACAACACTTCATTGATGATATCGATAAAGATCTCACACGGCATGAACGTGTCACACGACTAGCAAACGCCATGCCGTCCATTGCATCGCATGGCATAGCGAATGAATACAATGAATTATTATTCCCAGACGGGAAGCAATACACAGGGAAATGCAGAGCAAACGACGATGGGCACAAATGGAATGGACGGCGGGATAGGGCGATGCATGCACACATATTTCGGTGGGACTAGATGGATGAGGAATCGCGCTCGGTGTATCGGACAGGATGGAAAAGCATGAATGTACAGGAACAAATATCACCAAGTGGACCGTATTGAGGGCACTCGCCTGGTACATGCCCTCCGCCAGCAGGCTGCCCTCCTCGCCCTCCAGCACCGCCCCGAAGGCGCCGTCCTGCCAAAGCAAGTCCCCCAACCCTAAGGTTTGACAATGCAGGGCCTGCACAGGGCTGCAGGAAGGAATGCCGGAGCACAGCAGAGACGGGGAGAACAAAGGGGGGGGGCAGGAGGGGGAGAGGGAAGGGGGGAGGGTGGGCAGACAAGGTCGAGACTGGCGAGGGGGCGCACCACCCCGGCGCCCGCCTCATGCAGGTCCTCTCCCGTGGGCGCCGCCGCCAGCAGCTGCTGTACCTCCGCCAGCATGGCGCTCACCTGCTGCCGGAGCACGCCCGCCTCCGCCTCCTCCGTGTACGCCCTCAGCGGGCAGCTGTCCGCGTCGCACACCGCCAGCGCCACCGCCTGGCGACAAAGCAGCCCCATAGCTAAGACTAGATAGACTCGGGACAAGCAGGCGTCCGGCGTCAGCAACTCCCAGCCGCCCGGCTCGCCTGCTTCGGCAAGGAGCGCGCCGCACCTGCTGCTCCATCCGGCAAGCGGCTGCCGTGGCCTGCCGGAAGGCGTCCAGCCCGCCCAGCCCCGACGGCGCCAGCGGCGCCAGCCGTTTGGCGATGACGCCCTTCGCGATGCGCGGCCAGAGATTGCGCCCGAGGTGGGCGCACATGTCGGGGTTACCGCCTGCTCTCCCGCCCCAGTGGAGACCGCCGAGCGGGGGGCAACACGCGGGTCAACGGGTGCGAGGGCGCAGCACACCCTACTACCTCAAAATTCAATGATAAAGAATGTATTTTTCAGAGCGCATTGTACATACCCTGTAGCATTATTATTCCATCGATTGATATAGCAGCTAGAACGTCAGTGTAGGGATGAGTGCCGTTACCGGCTCGTCAAGGCTGCAACCCCGTTCCCGACATCATTGTCGAAGAATTGACAACAAAGTGGAATGGCTGCATTATTTTCGAGCCCCTGAGTTGGAAACGAGAGTGGGTAGACCACGGCAAGTTGACAACAAAGCCATCTGCAGCCTGTCCTAGGCGAGCATGGTGGCCTCCCACCTGCAACCTGGGTCGCCACAAACTCCAGCACCTGCTCCAGCGCAGCGCACACTTCGACCATCGCCTGCCAAGAGGCACAGGGCGGCTCCGCAGCGCCTGCAGGCCGGTGCGCGCGGCCTCAGCGCTCGTCACACGATGGCGCTGGTGAGCGACATCGCCAGGGGTTGGACATGTATGAACCCCCTGCCCCATCAATGGCCCGCAGCGAAGAGCAGAGAAGGCGGCGGGGCGGTGCCTTGAGCTGCACGGTGCATCTGAAGGCTGCCTGGCTTGACGGAGACGGTGGTGCCGCTGTGCAGAACGATCGGCCGGATGGCGGTCGCCATCAGCCCGTCTGACGAGGAGGAGGACGGCAAGGGGGGATGGGGCAGGGGGCACCGGCAGGCAGGGGAAGGGAGAGGGGCTGAGGGCGCTGCGGCTGGCGCACTCCCGAGAGAAATGGCAGGCGGAGGTGGTAGAGGGGAGGGCAGGGCGGGTGCGCTCACCGGCGAGGTGCTTGAGGCACTTGTCCGCCAGCCCCAGCAGCTCCATCCCCTCCCAGGCCGCCTGCGCAGCCGCAGCCCTCCCTCAGCTCCGCGCTCCCGTGACAGTGGCGATGGACGCAGCGCAAGGTGAGACGGGGCAAAAGAAGAGCCGGAGA
The DNA here is from genome assembly GCA_006384855.1 of Tetraselmis striata. NCBI lineage: Eukaryota > Viridiplantae > Chlorophyta > Chlorodendrophyceae > Chlorodendrales > Chlorodendraceae > Tetraselmis > Tetraselmis striata. Next base: position 566,365 of record VCJN01002769.1, read on the forward strand.
GCGCACCTCCACGCGACCCGCATGCGCCTCATCCGGCAGCTGCACCGTGCCGGCCTCCTCACTCAGCACCACACTCTGCTTCCACCAGGCCAGCATGCCCTGCAGCGCACCGCAGAAGGGGAGGGGTCATGCCGGGGGCGGGAGGGAGGGAGGGGCTGCAGGTCACTGTTGGGAGAATAGAGGCCCGGAGCATCTCAGCCCAGACAGGCCACGCCACGAGGCGCAGGCCGGGAGCACCAGGCAGGGAAAGGAGGGCGGTGGGGTGATGGGGTTGGAAAAGAAGGTAGGCAGACCTGTTTCAGTGCCTTGCGGGTTGCTGCCACATCCGCGTCTCCCTCAGGCGCCAGCTGGCTTTGGTCTGCTTGCGCCACGGGCGTCAAGGCAGGCACATCCATGCACGTCGGTCAGCAATGGTGGTGGCTGTGGTGGTTGCGATGGTGGTGGTAGTGGGAGTGATGGTGACAGCGGTGGTGGTGAGGAAGGGGGGAAGGCTTCGCGCACCTGGCGAGCCCGCCAGCTGGGATTGCAGGTGGAGCAGCTCGCGCGCTGCCTCAGAGAAGTGACCCGCGGCGGTGAGCGCCTTGATGTCTGCAAGGCGCTGCTGCCGGCCCGCCTGTGCGCGCAGCGCCGCGAGGCTGGCCTCCAACTGCGCCATGCGGGCCGCCAGTTGGCTGTCCCCAAAGGCGAGCGCAGGGGCTCTTCGTCAGCAAGTCGGGCGATGTGGGCCCGTCCCCTCCCCTGACAACATGAGGCTGCCGCGACTCCCCCGTCCCCCTCCCACACACCACACCACACCACACCTCGACCCCGTCCCTTGGGGCCCACCTGTGCTCCCCCATCGCGCGCAGCAGCGCCTCCTCCGCGGAACCCAGCCCACCGGCATCAGTGGCCAGCAGCTCCCGGAGCTGCAGCAGCACGCGCTCGTCCACCGTCTGCCCGCCGGTGCATACCTCGTCCAGGGAGGTGTATATTGCGGAGCGCAGCTGCAGCGGGCACCGGAAATATGTCAATGCTCACCCGCCCTTGGTGCGCAGCCCTCCCTACCATGTACGGCAGGCAGTGCGTCGTCCCGTTGCATCGCCATTTGGTAGGGGTGTGTTTGTGTTTGTGTTTGTGTGTGTGTGTGGGGGCGGGGGGGGGGGGGGAGGACACCTCCCTGCTCCGCTCGCGCAACCGCTCCAGATACAGCTGCAGGGAGGAGGATGCAAAGCCCTGCCGCACCCGCAGGAAGAGTCACAGGCATAACATGCATCCGCGGCATGCTAAGGTGGGAACCCAGGCGTGCCGGCCCAGGCAGGTCTGCTTGATCCCCCAGACGGCTGCCTGACTATCCACTATAGCCCGACTATAGCCCGGCAGGCAACAGAGTGCAGTATGTCGACATGCAGGCGAGCGACGGCACCACCAGCACGGCTGCCTTGGCGCCGTGGAGGAAATCGAATTGTGGACTTATCCCGACCCCGCGCCCCATCTCTCCTGTATGCCACCTCTCAAACACTGCCGACACTCTGCGCCCCGCTGTGCCTGCCCTGGATACCTGTAGATGCTGCCGGTTCTGCCGCCGTCACCCGGAGAGGATGCTATCCCAACGATGCCCCCCCCCTCCCCCCCCCCCGGGGGGGGGAACGCACCCTCTCTTCAGCGTCTTCCGGCAGCAGGTGCCACAGGCTGTCCACCGGCAGCTCCATCCTCCACCCGCAAGGCCGTGGCCCGATGCGCAGCGAGCGAGCAGTGCAAGGCGTGCCCAGGAAGGTCAGCTCAGAAGCCCCCACGGCTGGGCGCTGACGAATGAGCCGCCGCCCCCTGCTGGCGTGTCGCGCGGGCGAACTGCTGCAGGGAGGAAAACTGCCTTTTGATATGCCCGTGGTCGTTGGACACCACCACGGCCACCCAGCCAGTCGTCGTCGATGAGCGCGACGAGACGAACCCAATGACGAGTCGTTGTCGCCCGCTACTACTACTGTTATTTATTTATATTAATTTATTATATTTCGATATCATCCCAAGCAGGTGGGGTACCAGCTTAGCAGGTAGCATAGAAGGATTAAATAAGACATACCTGTAGTCGCTACATACTACTCAGGACATATATTAAGGGGGCGAAAAAAATACTACTCAGGACATATATTAAGGATCATATTAAATTCATCAGCACGCAGCGCATATCAGGGGATGCAGTACGGGTACACCCATCCACATAAGTCCCAGGCCGCTTTGTCGCGGAGTCTTCTTTATTCAAGAGCGATATGCTAGTTAAAGACTTGGTGTATTTTACTGGCTGAAAGACTGCTGTTATGTTCTTGTTTTGTATTCAGTCCCTATCATGGGCTTCAATCAATAATTATAGCCCTAAATACTGTGCAATATGATCCGCGATAGCAGGATATTGAGCGTCTCGGTTTGTCATCCCGTCCGCAAGTGCATGTGTCTTGTGGACAGTAAACTTCACTGCAACAGTCGCATGTATCTATAGCCATATATGTGATACCTAGTCTATGCTTAGTATGTGTTGCGTCATGAGCATATGCGCAACTTCAATGTGGGCCAAAAGCCTTTACAGAACACCCAATCAGATTTCAACGCTGCTGAATTCCAGCATATTCCGGAAGTGCGGACTGGTGGCCATAAGCTCCTCAAAATCAAGGAGAGTCCACGCGATGCAGCGGTTCCCTGGTCTCGTACACTTCTCCCTCTTCTCTTCCTGAGCCAACAGGTCAGCTGCCACGCCTGCCTCCTCCCTGTTGTTTTCGTCTTTCAAGACCTCCCCATTCCCAAGCTGTCCGCAGAATACATACGGCAACTTTTTTCCAGGCCGGCAGTACAGCAAGACAGGGAGCTCTGAGGCCTGCTCTGCTGCGCGGGTGTCGGGCAGGAGGCGGGAAATAATAGCTGGGTCACCCATCTCGTGGGATGGCGAGGAAAACCTGCCGGGACGCAGCATGTATATACTTGTACAGTTAGCCAAACGAAATGATATGGAGATGGTGAGAACGTGCGGCCGAAACAGTTCCCATTGGTTGCACAGCAAAACAAAAGACACAGCCCCCTGGCGCACCAGGTGATCCGCGCCCCGCCATCCAGGAATTTGTTGCCTCTTCTTGACTTCCTCCCTCCCATGTTGACGAGGAGCATTAGCGCGTTGTTCCACACAATGACACCTAGACATGGCACGAAACAGCACGTGTTATCTTGCCAACGGGTGCTATGATTTGGAGGCAGCACTGGCAGTATCGGGCGGACCCCCGTCTCTTCACAACAGCGGAGGCCATGGCGCACAGCAATGTGCCCTATGTCCGAGCCAGTGTTCCGGTATATGCCGGAATGATGACGCGCTATCCTCAGCGGCTGTGGAAGGAGAACCTACCGTCAGTTAATAAGAGCTCCACCCCCGTGGGCACGGGTCGGATGGTGACGGGGCCCGTTGCCACAGTCCTGGTAGGGGCAGCCATGTCGTAGCCAGCTGCATGCAGCCACATGTCCTAAAATAAAGTACAATAAGGGCGTGGAAGCCTCATTGTTTGGTTTGGAAGTAGTGAGTCATTGGCGCTTGCAGTTCAGATGTCGGAGTGGAGGTTGATCCAGCAGCAATACACGTCACAACGCGATGACGGCTTTGCGTTTCAGTGCCCACCTTGCCAATGTGCTCAAGTGGCTCCCCCAGTTTGACGTAAATGGCGTCCAGGTGCACGTCGAGCTCTGCTGTGGTTAACGGCCTCGCCATGAATCCGCTTTCTAGATGAGTCGTGTCTTCCTGGTGTAAACCCGCCCGTCGATTCCTGCAGCCTCAATCAATATATGGCTTTAGTTGTCAGGTGAGCGTGCGAAGGTTGGATCAGTTTAAATGATGCCGCCGGGATGAACACGCCTGCACGGCAAACCCGCACCTGTCCCTACTCTTCCGCTTGCTTCCCTTCAGGTTGGTCCTCTGACCCTTGCCTGCTCCCTGCGTACGACAGCTATGACTGAGTGACTAGTTATTCTCTACAGCACGCTGCCTTCAGCTGGGGTTCATCATTCAATCTGCATATAGCGACGTGTTCATTGAAAGCCATGCACATAGGATTGTGAGCCGTGAACACCAGAAGCACATGAGCTGAGCAAACGTGAGGCCATCACCATCACCACCTTAGTGGCAGCTTAGATTGGGCCTGCCCACCTTTATTCGGACGCCTAGCTGGGTAGCTGCGACATCCCCATCGCCGAGGTCCCCGTCACCCCAGCCGCCTGGCCCGCCATCCCGCCCCTGCTCAACCAATAGTGCAATGCTGCTGTTGGGTGCCGAGTAGTTTTGCATGTTTGACTTTGTTTACCAACTGGATGCCTGAGAAAGGGACAGGCGTCGGTGGGGGGGGGGGGGGGGGGGGCAGCACTGCAGGTGTTGTGTGTATCGCAGGCGTGTGTGTGCGCGCGCTCGGGACTTCCCGCCTTCCAGTTGTGTTCGCAGCCCGTGGGGGAGAGGGTGGAAGGGGACGCACTTGCGCTTGTACTACACGAGCGCATGCCGATTGCGGACGCCTGTACATTCCGAGATAGCGGGGAGAGAGGGGCACAGGAAGCCCCTGTTTTCGGGTTGCTGCCCACGTCACCCCTGCCGTGCTGACCGGACGGCAGCCGCTCAAGTGCATGGCCGCGCTGCACGGCCTCAGCCAGCCCACACCCCTTTCGATAGACGGTTTCGCCGGTTGGGGCGCTCCGCCGCTGCAGCGTACACGCACGCCGCGTATAAGAAACTTGTCTGCCCCGAGCATGATAGGAACAATCAGGTCAGGTGGTCAGGGGAGAGCCTGATGAACACATAGCCTACCCAGGGCTTTCCGTAACTGGATTGCTGCCGCCTAATCGGCCGTCGTAGAGACGCTGCAATGGTTTCACCAGGGGTCAGGTTTCACTGGTGCCAGTCCTGTCCCGGGGGCGGGAAAAAAAACACATAACGTATACGGGTAGCGACTGCCTTATTGCGGGCTGCTGCGTCCGAACAGCCCTGGCAGTGCTCTACGGGTAGTGTCATGATTATTTATAGGTACAGGTAGCGCTATAAATAATATGTATTAGCAATAAATAATAGATATATTATTCATATGAATTTCCCCTTAAATAGCGACTGGTTGATAGATTAGTAATCCTTATCAAAAAAAAAATTGCTTGCGAAAACTTCCCGTTGTAGTCTCGAATAGTTTTCAGAACTACCAGGTAATCCTTACTCATGTAATTCTAAGTAATTCTCTATGAACGCCGCGCCGTCGTGCTACGAGTAGTCGGTAATCCTTACTGCTGCAGCGATGATGCTGTATGGTGATGATGCGCGCTGCGCCGTATAATCCTTACAGGTACAGTGATATTCGTGATAATTTGCTTGATGACTATAACTGAGCGTCGCCTACCCAGGGCTTTCCGTAACTGGATTGCTGCCTAAACGGCCGTCGTACAGAGACGCTGCAAGGGTTTCACTGGTGCCAGTCCTGTCCCGGGGGCGGAAAAAAAACAACAGTGATATTCGCAGCGCTGCTTCCCCACGGGCAGCAGGTAGCGACTAGCGATAGCGACTATTGCCCATCAGCATAATACGTTGCGACGCACCTCTCCCAGCCGCGCCTGCAAGTCGCACACCGCTCGCGGAGTGGCAGATCTGAGCCCAGTACAGGCGCATAGCCCAGGCCAGCACCGACAGCCGAGATGACGGACCCCACAGAGGAGAAGGAGGCGCCCGTGCGCGTCCTGGACGCTGACGATATCGCGCTGTTGAAGACGTACGGCATCGGGCCGTACGCCAATAAGGTGAGCGACACTCGCCGCCCACCCGCGACGCGCCCCGCCATGCTGTGTCTGGCCGTGCCCGGAGATATTCCCTCCCTGCCGCGGGAGTTCTGGCACCGGGGCTGGGAGCAGCGAGGTCCGCGCTCGCGGTAGCGCTGCTGCGTGGTGCGGCGTTGCGAGAGCGCCCAGATCTACCAGTATCGGCCGCAGGCGGCAAGGAGACTGAGGGGGTCCTCTGGGTGCCCCCGCGCGTCTGACCACACAGCAGCTGCATGGCAGTCGCGCCAGGTGATACGGGTGCGGGGAGGGCGTTTCGGCAGGGCTGATGCGCAATTGGCCGCGCGTCCTCCCCCTGCCCCCAGATCAAGGGCGTGGAGAAGGA